>LQNS02278159.1:23199481-23230257 GCA_001587735.2 Parhyale hawaiensis
CGCTGTCATGGCCTCATTTGCCATGACCATGTATCGCCCTGTAATTGAATTGTAACTGAGTCATCTTGTGTGTCTACAACTATCTCTGCGATTCCAAAAATACAAAAGATGAACAACTAACACTGAGTCGTCAATGAAGCCTTTCTACGTAAATTTAAGAAACTATATTCGGAACAAAATAACTCTTCATTAGATCTTCCAAAAAATCATCAACAGCAGCAACAATTAACACGACAAGATAACTCAAAAAGCTGTGAACCGATTTGGATGAAATTTACAGGGATTGCTAGGTATGTCAGGAGGAACAGATGATTAACTTTTGGTGAAGTATGTCCATCCGTTTGTTTGTTTGTCTACCTCTTTTTTCTCAATGCTATAACTCAAAAAGTTATGGATGGATTTTGATGAAATTACCATGAGTTGTTAGATGCATAACAAAGAGTAGATGACCAAATTTTGGTAATGATCCGTTTGTTCGTTCGTTTGTCACTGTTTTTAATTTTATGCTTTTTAGCACAATAACTCAAAAAAAACAAATGGATCTTAATAAAATTAATAGGGGTTGTTAGTAATGTCAAAAGACATAAATGATTAAATTTTGGTGCAGATCGGTTTGATCATTTTTATGTTTGACTCATGTTTGTCTTAACGTTTGTTAGCAGTATAAGTCAAAAAGTTATGAACAGATCTTCAAGAAAATTGCACAAGCTGTTATTACTATCAAAGGCATAAATGATTGAATTTTAAAGTTTATACAAAGAAAATTATGGTTTCAGTGCCAATTTGAATTTTTTGCTACCGTTGCCTCACTTGGCGGAGGTATGCGCTCTCGGAGTGCTCTAGTTTTGTATGTGACGCAGTTATCACTTATACCGATCATTGTACAGTCAGGATTAAAAATGGGCAAGCGCACAGATTGGGGGTCTAGTAAATGATCTTAGTTTATTGTCAAATCCGTCACTCTCTAGAACGGAGGGTCTCAACTTGACTTCTGCGGAGGCCCAAGATTTCATGAACACCAGCTAGATATTTTACCAGTTGAGTGTTGCAAATGACGAAACATGTGACCATATCAACACGTAATATATACATATTTCTTATAACCATGAATGTTAACTTCATACAAACGAAGCCACACACGCTGATGGAGCAATAAAAAATTAGATATCACAAATGAAGGAAAAACTCAATGATTGTTCACTACGAAGCAACGGCAAAAAGTCCAGTTGCATGTTAAATCGCAATAACTTTGGTAAAATTACTAATAAATGAACCATTCTCGCAGCACCGTGGTACGCGTGCTTCAAGCTATTTATATATGCTGCAATGTAACTGTGATTATCTCGGCTGTTGACACTTGGTGACAAAGATGGTGGCCTGTATGTGTAGTGACCTGCTGCTGCATTTTCTCTTGCTGACATTATTTATTACTGTTGCTGACATAATTTAATTAAGTTGCAGTTTCATACTTCAATTGGTAAATTTCAATCAGTAATACTTCATAGAAAGTACAGCTTTCTTGTATTTATACAGATGTAAAGAGTGTGATGGACCAAATCCACCTAATAAGTAACTGAGTGAGCATTCGTTACGTGTGTCTGATACACTTTACATACAGAAAATAGAATGTTTTTCCCATCCGTACATAGATAAAATCAAAAGGTAGAAGAAAATTATCGCTACAGAACTCAAAATGCTGAAGAATGTACTGTAAAATGTTTACCTACAACAAGCCAGCTTCAGCTCAGGAGTGTCATGTTGTGGAGGTTTTGTGTTTTGCTATGAGTATAATTACATTTTCTGAGCACATCTGCGTATATTCCGAATTTTAATTGAGTACAATACGTCACTATAGTTAGTTAAATATTTCATGATATATCGGTTAGATGGAATATCTTTTTCTGGTAGGCAATTCACGCCTGACAGTTCACAATGGCCTTCTTAAGTGAAGGCAATAGGAAATGGAACCTGCGAATAAAATAATTTGAGATAAACTATACGTATAGCAGGGCAAATATATAGGGAGACTGACTAGTTACATTTGAGTTAAGGGCGAGCCACAAGAGATTAGAATGCTTCCATGCTTTACTCAACTTCTCTTCAATTTAGTTTGGCATGACTTCGGCTTCAATCATTTATAGCATTGAGGATAGTAACTAAATATAAGTTATCGCATCAGTTTGATTTTTAATTCATTTAAGACAATCAAATTTCTTAGTCATTTTGTCAGCAGATGAGTCCATGTTATGAAAGAGTTTTATAAACTAAACAGGAGTCATTCATCACAGTACAATTAGCCAACGAAAGTTATAGTTGAATGAATGGATACGAACACGACGCTCGAACAGTGACGTAAAAGTTCGAATGCCGTTCGCTTCATTGGACGTCTTCTTCAGGTATAGCCGTATTTCAGTGTATAGAATTAATACTTAGGTCTGACTGAAAATAAGACTGAAACTTTAGCTATTCAAGGTACTTAAGACCAGCGAAAACATGTTCCGTTTACGATCTTCTTGCATTCCATGGTTTCAAAATAATGAAATGAACGGGAAGGACAGAACAGTTGAGCCCCATCAAAGTTACAGAAATATATGTTATGTCTTCAATTATATGCATACTATTCTCGTTTCTGTTCTTCTAATATACACTCATAGCTGAAAAGAGAAATGAAGCTGTTCAGCATGTCTTGAATTCTTTATACGACGTAATATCGGGTAGACCATGGATGAGATTGAGTAGTTTTCTTTCCATATCGTCATCAGAGAATTTACCGTGACGAGTATAACGGGTTTTTACACACGGTATGATGCTCTGCTGAGTATATATGTATAATGCTGCATATTATGCTCATGTCAGATAAACGTAGCCAAAAGTGCGTAACATGATGTAGTTATTTATTATCTGAGAAGATCACTTATCCGATCGGTGACGAAACGTTTCATATGAATGTTTTAATTCCAGCAACAATAAATCTAACTCCCAGAACATAATGAACAGTAAAGAATATCAATCGTCAGTACCATAAACAGAGCCAGAGTGATGCACTGCAGCGTAAGAGCGTTTTGAATCGCCAAAGAAATGTGGAAACGTTTCCAACAGAGGCAAGTTTTGACAAGAGAAGCTAGGGAAAACCGGTGCTAATGCCGGCGCAACAAAAAACTGCGTTTCTAATTCACGTAAATAACATATGCTTCAACGGACCGCGAGAACCAATCCCTGAGGTTTTAATTCAGCTACTGTAGAAAAATGGCAACTTCTTAAGTTGCAGTGTCATATTTCAATCGGTAAACTTCAATAATACTTCAGTACACAATACTGTTTTTTTATTTTGCATTTACATAGCTATAAAAAGCGTGATGGGCCAAATACACCTTATGGCTGTGACACACGCTAGCCAAAAGCTGAGGAAACTCTTGCAAACGCACACATTTTTTTGCGCACATCAGAATAGTCCGTTGGTCGAAAAACTTCGAGCTCCGTTTATCTACAACGACGTTCTCGTGGCTAAGAACTGAACTCCATGACAACATAAATCTAACAAGCAGAATAATATAATAAATACTACCGATTGCTTTCAAAAGTAATATTAAGTCTAATTCTTTCAAAAAATATCTTGAAAATAATATACCCGTGCAACTCCAAAAGTGAACTGAAAACCTCACCCGCCGATAGAAGTCTCTGAACGGTTTGTTGACAGAAATTCGAGCGTTTGCTCGAGTGTATCGAGCGCAAAAGTGCTGCATGCTCCATCACAGAAATTTGTGCAAATGCGGGAGTGTGCAGGTTTTTAGACGTCGATTTCGCTCGCAAAACTCGGATACTCGTTCTTTTGGATTGCGTGTGGCATCAGCATTATAAGTAATTTAGTGAGTATTCTTCAGGAGTGTCTGATACAGTCTGAGAAGAAAATACAAACCGTACATATATATAATCAAAAGGCAGATGAAAATTTCATCGTTGCAGAACTCAAAATACTGGAGAATGTGTTGTAAAATGTGTAAATTGTTCTCCTAAAAAATCCCAGCTTGAGCGCAGGAGTGTCATGTTGTTGGGGTTTTCTTTATTGCTCTGAGTACAATTATATTTTCTGAGCACATTTGCGTATACTCCGAATTTTAATTGAGTACAATACGTCACGATGGTTAGTTAAACATTGTTTGATATATTGGTAAGAGGGAATATTTTTTCTGGTAGGCAATTCACGCCTCACAGTTCACAATGGCCTTCATAAGTGAAGGCAATAGAAAATGGAACCTATAATTCGTAGAATAATTTGAGTTAAACTATACGTATAGCAGGGCAAATGTATAGGGAGACTGACTAATTACATTTGCTTTTAGGGAGAGCCACAACAGATTAAAATGCTTCCACCATGACTTCGGCTGTAATTGTTACAGCATGCAGGATAATAACAAAAGATAAGTTATCGTAACAATCTATTCTTTAATGTTCAAAACAATTAATTTCTCAGTCAGTTTGTCAGTCGATGATCCATGTTGTGCAAAAGTTTTATAAACTAAACAGTAGTCATACATCACATTACAATTAGCGAACGGAAATTGGTTCTAGGTTTATTCGCCGTGGGTCAATTCACCGTCGGTCGATTCGCCGTTGGTCTTTTCGCCGTTAGGTCATTTCACCGTGAGGGCATTTCGCCGTGATGTAATATAGATGACTGGAAATACATAAATTACACCTAACCACACCTAACCTGATACGCTATTAGGTATTAATATTATTATTATTATTAGGAGAAGTTTCAGCATCAGGTTTTGACTCACATAGCAGCAGAACTTCCGAGAAAAAGATAATAAAAAAGATGGAATGAAAAATACAATAAATATCTTTAAATATACAAAACAGGAGACCAAGCTCAGAAAAATATCAAAGTATAGATATTCGGTCGACTAACCATATAAAACTTGACTTTTTGGGAATGCCTCCCATCTTCAGAAGTCTAAAATATTCAGGTAACCTAGTAAACTAAAACAGAATTCTTTTTATTATCAATATATTAGGGAACTGAAATTTTGCTCGGAGTAGGTCTAAAATGCAACTGAATGGAGCGAGCTTGGAGGTTCCAGATGTCAACGTCTGTACAGTCAGAGGACAGTGGGTCAGACATGAACCGCGTGTAGAGGTACAGCCGAGGTCATATTGTTGAGGCTAGGTTTTGCTCTATGAATGTAGAGAGATTCCAGTGTTGCGAGTTCGAGTGGAGTAGAAAAGTCTACGATTGAGAAGTCTTTCGTGCTGATAGGGTGATTATTTTGTTCAGCTTGAAGATGGGGAGCAGAATGTGCAGGTTTTGCGAGTGGTAGACCGGTTCTACTCTATACGCCTAAATGTTGATCGATTCGGGCTCTGAAATGTTGTCCAGTGCTACCTATATACGAAGCATTGCAGCTTCTGCATTGATATTTATAGACAACGCTAGACAGTAGAGGTGTAAGAGACTTATCTTTGATTTAAAATAAGACCCTATGGTGAAGGAGTTTTTGTATGAAAATCTGAAGTTAATGTGCGGGTAAGCTTCAGAGTGGAAAGGTTTCAGAGTGGTAACCGCGTTGACAGTCTTTGTTGTAATACGGAAGCGAATGAAAAAAGTTTAATTTACGGACAGAAGGTTTAGTTATGCTTGGATCGAATAGTATATCAAGGAATCGTTTGCAGTAGTGGTCCAGAAAATGGTGTAGATAACCGTCATTTTTGAAAAATGTTCTAAGAAAGTCTATTTCATTTGAAAATGCAAGGGAGGAAGAAGACAAATGGTAGTATCTATTGTTTCGTCTACGGGAATGTTGGTGAAGAGGGAGGTGATATCGAAGCTGGATAGGTAGGCATTGGGCGATAATTGGAGGTTTTTTATGCCGTCTCTAAATTCATAAGAATTATGTAATGTGTACTGGTTAGTTGTCAAGGGTTCAAGTAATGGCACGAGGAGCTTTGCAATGGGATAGGATGGAGTATTATAGGCTGCTAGAATTGGTCGTAAGGGGGTGCCGGTTTTGTGTACCTTCGGAAGCCCGTATATGATTCCGGGGAAAGCACCTGAATTATATAGAGAACAGTAAGTCGAATGAGAAAGAATCTCCTTATCTAACTANTGAATTTGAGTGTAAGCATAAAGGGATCTGTATATGAATCATAAAGAGTGAACCTTGTCGTATCTGTTAAGATGGCATTCATTTCTTTATTTTTCTGATCCTTATCTAGAATGACCACACCTTTCCCTTTGTCGGGTCTACATACTACACAGAATTTTCTTTGCTGAGATTCGATAACAGAGATAAATCAGATTAGAGAATATGGGAGAAAACACTTTATGTTGACTGCACAAGGTGAATATGCTATTACCAGTTTCTTTGATTTTGTTTTTTACGTCGGCAAATGAAAACTTAGGGCATAGTGGTTGAGATTTCAGTCTGTTGGCCAAGTTCTCTAAGCCAACGAAATGTTTATAGTAATCCTGTTTGAATACATGTGGGCAGAATTCCAGACCAAAGGACAGTAAAAATTTGAGGCGCGGTTGGAAGGTTACACTTGAGTAGTTGAAAATTACGCTGTCTGGATTACAGGAGGTTAGGTTCGGGGAAGCTCCTAATGCATTTAACTTTCTGTTGCGAACGAATTTTGTTCTATCTATAAATTTCTCATTGTTTCACTGTACGAAATTAACTAAACTGAGACAATCGAGGACTGAAAATGAATTTATAATCTGAGACAAAAAGTGTTTAACTGAATTTGCATGATTCGTAATGTTTATATGTTGTTAATTAGATTAGGTTGCACAGCTTTACAGCTTGCCAACCAACTTGCACAGTTGGTTGGCAGATTTTTTTACAAGTATTGACTTGAACGTTATTTTAGTTAACAATTTTAAAATGGGTTCGTTTTTTAGGTATAACGAAAAGCTTCCTGCTAGTATGCTCTCGTCTGTTGTTTATAAATACTGTTGTCCACGGTGTGGATCTGAGTACGTTGGTAACACCACCCGTACTTTGCGAACGCGTAAGTTGGAGCATGCGGGCAGGAGTTTTAGAACAGGTTAAATTTTAGCCCATACTCCAAATTCTTCCATTAGATCCCATGCAGAATTTTGCAACTGTCTAATACAGGATGATAATTTTAGTATTTTAGGCTCCGGCAACTCTCTTTTAGAACTACGCATTCTAGAGTCCCTTTACATATGTAAGCACAAACCGAACCTAAATGACATGCAGTCATCCCATCTCCTCCAAATTGTAAATAGTTAGGTTTGTCTTTTTAGTTGAAATCTCTTATTGCCTATTGTCGGTTTTCATTATGTAGAATCCTAGATAGAAATTTTAACAGTTTTCTGTATGTTTATCAGCTGCTGAAGATGGCCGAAAAACCGAAACGTTCGAATTTTAAGTAAAATGGCTTTTAGAACAGTGGTCTTTGCCCTAATATTTTTATTCATATGCTGGGTTTGAATTTTTAACTCTAAGAGTTTTGCTTGCCATGATTTGTACAGTTGGCTGTTCTGGAGTGATAGAATATTCACCTTGTACAGCCAACATAAAGTGTTTTCGCCAATTTTCTCTAAATCTGATTGATCTATGTTATCAAATTTCAGCAAAGAAAATTCTGTTGTAGTATGTAGACCCGACAAAGGGAAAGGTGTGGTCATTCTAGATAAGGATCAGAAAAATAAAGAAATGAATGCCATCTTAACAGATACGACAAGGTTCACTCTTTATGATTCATATACAGATCCCTTTATGCTTACACTCAAATTNAAAAGTAGTTAGATAAGGAGATTCTTTCTCATTCGACTTACTGTTCTCTATATAATTCAGGTGCTTTCCCCGGAATCATATACGGGCTTCCGAAGGTACACAAAACCGGCACCCCCTTACGACCAATTCTAGCAGCCTATAATACTACATCCTATCCCAATGCAAAGCTCCTCGTACCATTACTTGAACCCTTGACAACTAACCAGTATACATTACGTAATTCATATGAATTTAAAGACAAAGACGGCATCAAAAACCTCCAAATACCGCCCAATGCCTACCGATCCAGTTTCGATATCACCTCCCTCTTCACCAACATCCCCGTAGACGAAACAATAGATATCATCTGTAACAAAATTTTTGATAACACAGTCTTATTCCACAACATGGATCAACCTACCTTTAGAACTTTTATAGTCTTGCCATTAAAGATCATTTTTTCATATTTAACAATATACTATACAAGCAAATACAGGAAGTTTCTATGGGCAGCCCACTCGGACCTATGATGGCAAGTACTGTATCTTTCTATGCCATCATGAAGCTCTCTGGCTAAATGATGGCCCAACAACTTGAAACCTATCCACTATAAACGTTTCGTAGATGACACCTTCCTCATATTCAAAAACCAAGCGGATTCAAACTCTTTTCGGCAGTATTTGAATAGTAAACATCCAAATATTAAATTCACCGCTGAAAACCAATCAAACAATTCATTAGCTTTTCTAGATATTTTAATAACTAATCAAAATTCAACCCTGTCCACTAGAATTTACCGAAAACCCACATTCTCAGGTCTCGGAAGCAGTTTCTATAGTCATTGCTATGATACATTTAAAATCACTGCAATAAAAACTTTACTATTCCGGGCATACCATTTGTCTTCTTCCGATCTCGCATTTTCAAATGAAATAGACTTTCTTAGAACATTTTTCAAAAATAACGGTTATTCACACCATTTTCTGGGGCACTACCGCAAACTGTTCCTTGATAAACTGTTCGATCCAGGCATAACTAAACCTTCTGTCCGCAAATTACGCTTTTTTCATTCGCTTCCGTATTACAACAAAGACTCTCTCAACGCGGTTAACACTCGGAAAATTTTCCTCTCTGAAGCTTACCCGCACAGTAACTTCAAATTTTCATACAAAAACTCCTTCACCATAGGGTTTTATTTTAAATTCAAAGACAAGCCTCCTACACCTCTACTGTCTACTGTTGTCTACAAAAATCAATGCAGAAGCTCCAATGCTTCGTATATATGTAGGTAGCACTGGACAACATTTCAAAGCTCGAATCGATCAGCATTTAGGCGTATCTAGTAGAACTAGTCTACCACTCGCAAAACCTGCTCATTCTGCTCCCCGTCTCCATGCTGAACAAAATTATCATCCTATCTGCATGAAAGACTTCTCAATTATAGACTTTTCTACCCCACTCGTCGAACTCGCAACACTGGAATCTCCTTACATCCATAGAGCAAAACCTAGCCTCAACATTATGACCTCGGCTGTACCTCTACACACTGTTCATGTCTGACCCACTGTCCTCTGACTGTACAGACGTTGACATCTGGACCCTCCAGGCTCGCTCCATTCATTTGCATGTTAGACCTACTCCGAGCAACATCTCAGCTCCCTAATATATTGATAATAAAAAGAATTCTGATTTAGTTTACAAGGTTACCTGAATATTTTAGACTTCTGAAGATGGGAGGCATTCCCGAAACGTCCAGTTTTATATGATTAGTCAACCGAATATCTTTAAATGTAATGATGTACAACATCATCGATCTTAGTCAAATACTATAATTCGCATGAAAACTGCAAATCTTAAATAGTCATTTTCTACGATACGACAGAGCGACTAGAAATGAATAAAATGAATAATTTGACTCAACCTAAACCTCCTAAGGTTACACAAGATACTATTTGATTTTGGCTTGTTCAATTTTTTAGCTAAAATATTTCTTTTAGTTCGTTTAATTTTACTTAGGAACATTTTTATTAAGCAGCAATGAAAAGAAATGGTGAGAATGGTATCCAGCAGGTCAAGGTGAATTAAGATCTGATCTGAAGAACAATATTTGGCTACATTCACAAATTTGTGAGAAGATTATAGCATTAACACCATCACGACCGCTACTGTCCTCTCTGCTATTCCAACTCAATTGCTGCAAATACTGATTGTACTAAAGTTGAAATGTATGGCATTAGCAATGGCTGGCTGGGCTGTAGCTGGCGGTAGGTCTAGACAGCAGCCCATTTTCACACTAATACAAACGGTATTTTATGCTGAACACTTGAATAACATATTTTATTGCAAACGCCTAAAAATTTCAAGTTATAATGTAGCAACTGCTTAAAACGCAATGTCAACAACCTGTACATGATCTGTGACATACAAGGTATGGCGGCGGCAAGACAATCGTACAGAATCAAAAGATAAAAGAAGATCAGTTGTGCGCTGGTGCCTTTCGTTATTTTTAATGGATGGTAACTCTTTCTAACTGGATGACAGCTATTTATTTCCTAATTAAATATAGTTTAGTCTTAATGATCAACCACTGATTAACTTCTTTACATCATACTGAATCAAAAGACGAAAGAAGATCAGTTTTGTTTTAATAAATAGTTTAAATCTTAATGTTCAACCACTAATAACTTCTTTAATGCCCTAGCGGCGAAATGCCATCACGGTGACATATCCTCAAGGCAAAATGCCATCAGGGTGAAATGTCCTAGCGGCGAAATGCCTTCACGGCGAAATGCCCAAACGGCGAAATGCCTTCACGTCGAAATGTCCAACGGCGAATTGACCAACGGCGAATTGACCGTCGGCGAATTGACCGACGGCGAATTGACCGATGACGAATTGGCCGATGACGAAATGACCAGCGGCGAAAAGACTTGTCACGACAGAAATTATAGTTGAACGAATGGATGTGAACGCAACGCGCAAACAGTGACGTAAAAGTTCTAATGTCGTTCGCTTCATTGGACGTTTTCTTCAGGTATAGCCGTATTTCAGTGTATAGAATTAATACTTAGGTCTGACTGAAAATTTGATTGAAATTTTAGCTATTCAAAGTACTTAAGACCAGCGATATGTTGCATTCAAAGGCTTCGAAATGATGAAATGTCCGGAAAGGACAGAACTGCTGAGCCCATTATAAAATTGCAGAAATATATGTTATGTCTCCAATTGTATGCGTACTGTTCTCATTTCTGTTCTTCTAATATACACTCATAGTTCAAAAGGGAATTGAAGCTGCCCAGCATGTCTTGAATTCTTTATAAGATGCAACATCGGGTAGATTATATCTGGATGAGATTGAGTTGTTTTCCTTCCAAATCGTCATCAACATACATACCGAGATGAGTGAGACGTGGTTTTAAAAACGGTGTGATGCTTTGCTAAGTATATATGTATAATACTGTACAATTTGCTGATGTCTGAGAAAAGTAGCGGAAAATGCGTAAGATGATGCCGTTATTCATTATCGGAGAGGGTCATTTATCCGACCGTGACGGAACATGTCGCATGAAGGTTTTATAATTCAAGCAACAATAAATCTAACTCCCGGAACAAAAATAACAGTAAGGGATTTCAATCGAAAGTGACATAAACAGAACCAGAGTGATGCGCTGCAGCGTGAGAGAGTAATCAATCGTCAAAGAAATGCGAAAACGTTTCCAACACAGAGTTAAGTGTTGACAAGAGAAGGGAGAACTGGTGCCAATAGTGGTGCGTTTCTAATTCACGTAATGACATCTGCTTTAACTGACGACTAGAACCACCCAATCCCTGAGGTTTCAATTCTGTTACTGTAGAAAATTGGCAGTTTCTTAATTTGCAGTTTCATATTTCAATTGGTAAATTTCAACTGGCACTGCTTCACTACATATTACAGCTTTTTTGTAGTTAAGCGCCTGTATAAAGTGTAATGGGCCAAATACACCTTGTAAGTAGTTCAGCGAGTATTATTTATGTGTTTCTCATACACTTTATGAATAAAATATCATGTTTTTGATATCCATACGTAAATATAATCAAAAGTTAAATGAAAATTCCATCGCTGCAGAACTCAAAATGCTGAATAATGTACTGTAAAATGTTTACCTCCAAAATCCCAGCTTAAGCACAGGAGTGTCATTGTTTTGGGGATTTTCTTTATTGCTCTGAGCACAATTATATTTTCTGAGCATATTTGCGTATTCTCCGAATTTTAATTGAGTCCAATACGTCACGATAGTTAGTTAAATATTTCACGATATATCGGTTAGATGGAATATCTTTTTCTGGTAGGCAATTCACGCCTGACAGTTCACAATGGCCTTCGTAAGTGAAGGCAATAGGAAATGGAACCTACGAATAGAATAATTTGAGTTAAACTATACGTATAGCAGGGCAAATATATAGGGAGACTGACTAATTACATTTGCGTTAAGGGCGAGCCACAACAGATTAAAATGCTTCCACGCTTTTCTCAACTTCTCTTCGATTTAGTTTGGCATGACTTTGGCTTCAATTGTTATAACATTGAGGATAAAAACGAAAGATAACTTATCGTAAGATTTAGCGACCAAAGAGAGAGAGAGCCTGCAGCTCGTTATTGCTACAGTGTACGGAACCGTTGACCGCAAGTCTATCTGATATTCTTCTTAAATGAGAATCCAGTAAATTTTTTAACGCTATAATTTTGATATCAGTGGTGTTTGGAATATACCGAGGTATTTTGTTAAACAATCTTGCTAACCGCACGGCGAAGCTATTATAATATTTTGTGGCCACGGCTTTTCTACCATCTAGCTTTGCTTGTGATGCGTACATCACAAGTCCTTCCAGTTCTTTATGTGTGTCTGGCGATGATCCTGTCATTCACAGTGATACGTTTAGAATTTTTCAAACATATATGTTTGTATATCGCTCGAACTTTCATTGTACTGAATACAATTGGAGACAGCTAAGTAGTTTGTGGTAATCGTACTCCTGCATGCCTCGAATTCTGGCCGTGAACGCTGTTTAGATAGCTTCAAGCTGTTCTTCTAGCTTTTTTCTTGTATTCGGCATCCAAAGTGGATAACAGCATTCAATTCTTGGAATAATTAATTGCTTCCATTGTGAGAGCAATAAAATCTATTTCGCGTGACGAGAAAGTTCGTAAAACTCATCCCCTCCATTTTTTCCGATATCGATAACTCGAGCAATATGTTCTTCGAATGTAGCATCGTCTTGCTTTCTCACTCCGATGTCTCTTAAAACTGCTTCTTTCAATTTCATCCCCATTGCTGGAGGTATATAGCGATTTTGATTCATGTGTCACAGAGCGCTATCTTGATTCATGTGTCACAGAGCGCTATCATGATTCATGTGTCACAGAGCGCTATCTTAATTCATGTGTCACAGAGGAGCAGTGGTATAATCCCAGAATATAATTACAAGACACGTTAATGTTTTTCTTGAGAGTTTTCACACAGCTTTCAAATTCCTTAACTGTCACATTTATCAACTTCCCAGTAAGTTCAGCGAATTTAAGGATAAATTATCTTTTTGTAAAACTCTTTCGACTTTCTAGAGAATAATCAGAGATTTATAACGAATATAACTTTTTTGCAAGAGAAATAACTATAATTCGCCATGGATAAACTTGTGTTTGGTGTTCATTATAATTAAGGAAAATTGAACGAAGATACTTTAAAATTACTCTATTTACTAGCTTTCATCACGGACTGTTCAACAAATTCGTTACGATCTCTCATTGATTGATAATGTTAAGTGGGAACTATGTAAATAACTGGACCACTCTGAGAGCACATATCTCCGCCAAGCAAGTCAGCGGTTACGAAAAATTAAAATTGGTTCTTAGACCATGATTTTTTTGTATCAACACCGAAATCCAATCATTTGTGCCCTTCAATAGTGTTAACAGCTTCAGTAATTTTTTTGAAGATTCGTTCTTAACGTTTTGAGTTATGCTGCTAACAAGCATTATGATAAACATTTAGTCAAACATACAAACAAACCAACCGATCCGCACTAAAATTTAATCATTTATTCTTCTAACATTACCAACAACTATAAATTTCACAAAGATCAATTCACTAGTTTTTTGAGATATTGTGCTAACAACCGTAAAATTAAAACAGTGACAAACGAACGACCGAACACAAAAACGGATCAATACAAAAATCTGGTCATTTATTATCTTCGTAATATACCTAACGACTCATGTAAGTTTCAATAAAATTCGTCCATACGTTTTTGAGTTATAGCATTGAGAAAAATGAAGCAGACAAACAAACGGAGAGACGAATCTTCACCAAAAGTAAATAATCTGTTCCTCTTAACATACCTAACAATCCCTGAAAATTTCGTCCAAATCCGTTCATAACTTTTTGAGTTATTGTGATGGCAGATAGAAAGACATAGAGACAAACAGAAACAGAGACAGAAAGACAAACCAGACGAAAATATAACCTCCTTGGCGGAGATAAATATCGCCCTGGAAGCTCTATTCCTCAGAACGTGGACCAACTATCACACGTGGATTCACCTACACTCTCGATGACAACCACGGCTCTAGTCGGACCGTGGTCTCCGAGAACTTGTGTCTAGGGAGTCTTGGTCGGACCGCGACAGTTGATCTTGAGTTACCACATAGTTCAGAATCAGGTCAGACCGCCGGACCACGGTACCAATAATTTTGTAGCGTCTCCTGCCTGCAGATCTTATGTTGCACTTGCGGCCGGGGATCCTGACCCGAGTTTGCTCGCAGTGACCCTTTCAGTAAATGAAATTATTCTCAGCTAAAAGGGGCGCAAGTCTTGGTAATTTTTTTTTTTTTTTTTCACCTGAACACGGCTAAAGGGCTCCTGGCCACACAGCTCCCAAATATGGGCTGCAGGCGAACAAGCGGGAAATAAGATCTATGCTGCAGCTGATCCAACGCTACAGTATCCTCAGTGTATGCGCAGCATTCCTGTCAAGATCAGTTGAATGAAGTAACCACCCCCTCCTCCTTCCCTCCATTCCCCGCTCCCGTCGTTGTCCTCCACTCCCGCGGTCTCAATCACCTCAGTGTACAAACGCACACACTCACGCTAACACGTTTTCGCCGCAGTGTTTTAGCTCTGACGAGCAGTGCACATGTGGACGCCGTGTTACGTGGCTGAAGTGTAAGGAGCAGGTTGTGTCTTATTGAGGAAACGTTAATGTTTTATCGTCACCGCTGCATGCGGGAAAAAAATGGACTCTGACGGACGTACTACGCATTAACTGCGTTTCTTTTAGGTAGCAGCAAAGAGTTTTTTCCTGAAAATGTGCGGATGACTTACTTACACATGGTAATTGTTGCCGGTGTGTAGTGCCTCATTGCTAGGAAAAAACGGTTCAGTTTTTCTACTACAATTTCCCTTGAAACTCGCAAAGAATCAGTTGCCTGTAGCTGGTGTGTAAGCGATGATATTATCTTTGTTCACGGCACCATAAAAAGTAATTTCTCTACCTGCGTTTAGTGTCTCACTTCCACAAGACTGCCCAGAGAATTTCCTTGAATTCGGCAGGGAAGTGATGCGGGTCAGAAGAATTGTTGTTCATGGGTCGGAGCCGTAATTGCCTTCCTGTTTTCGTCCATTAGATTCTGGGAAGCCGCCGTAAACACTGTTGAACAGTTCAAATTTCTAGACTTTATACTGCGCTTCTAAAATTCATTGCTGCCCTCAACGGCCTTGTTGCTTGATAAAGCAGAAAATGTCATTCGCTCCAGTGTAAGATTGACTTAATGATTTTTCTGAGGTACGGTACATACGTATTGTACTGGATTTCATAACAGAACTGGTGGAATTCTTGAATGCTGGTATAGGAAATTTCAAATAGCTAAGCATTCTAATATCTGGATGTACTGGTACAGCGAAGTTCGTCGTAGCTGTTCTCCACGAATGACGGCTTCCGAAAATTTTCTTATTATGAAAAGTACGCAATAGCTGGCGAAAAGCGCGAGCGTATATTTTACCCTTTCACTGACGACGGTAACTCCAGGCATTATGTCCAACTTCTAATGGGCAAGCCGTTTTTTTTTTCTTTTTTTTTTTTGCTTTGCAGCGTCTATTATAAATTACTAATCAAGGACTTATGAGAATATTATTTTTCCCATATTAGCGCAACCGTGTCCAGAAAAGCATACAACATGTTGTGATTAATTGATAATGCAACAAATCTTGAGTTTTCCGTATATAAACAGAACGGTTGGGCCTCCAACCGATGCCGGGGGAGTTGCCGCTTTTACCAAGCCGTGGAAAACATTTGCTGCTGCTGCTGATGTTAGCTTCCATGACGTTCTTGGGAAATAACTCCGTGCGAACATTCCATTGAGTGACAAAGTGTCCACGCGAAGTACAATTGCTTGTAGGAAGCAGTGTTGTGACTGCCATTTCTTACCTAAATGCAGACAGTCGCTAAAGAGGTAACCAAATTTTTCGGAAAGCAATGTATCCATCCAACGCTTCTGTAATTTCATAAATCCCTAAAGACATGTACTACATGAGGAATAAACCTGCTTCTGTAATTACCCAAGAAATATCTCTAATTTCGGTGCTGATCGATCGTTTGATCACGGATGTCAAATTCGTTTTTCGTTTGAGAAATACCTCTGACGCAAGAAAATTTTTCTGTCTACCATTGCATTATCCATAATAGTACTAGAGTGCTAAACCGCCAAGAGTGGCGGCAATAATTTTATAATTAAGTAATTTATTGTTATTGCTTGCGGTACAGGGTTTGCTGCAAAACATGGAGGTCTCACCCCTGCAGGCTATAGCTGTCATTAAAATAACGAAATTTGTGCCGTCATTAGGTCGCAGAAGCACAATTTCCCTCCTACAATTAAAGGCGCCAATATCAGTTTGGAAATGCTCGGAAGTTGAGCACCACCAAGAAAATATAGTTCAATTAAAAGATTGTACTGGAAATGCTCTGTGCTCACTGTAACCTGGATACCAACAGATAATTGAACCTTCAAGGATCGAAATTTGGCTGCGATGTGAATTGAATACGATTCGGCCTGTGCTGAGCGTGAAGTTTCAACTACCACAAAGAGATTCAGCTAAGGATTACATAAGTGAAATGGATTATTCACGAAATGATTGAAAATTCCGACCAAGATTGAGCCTAATTGCCACGAAAAAAAAAATCAATCAAAAAAAATTATGTAATGTATAACTAGCTTATGCACGATAGGATCAAAAACTTTTTCCCAGATACCAAGATTCATCTACCACGCTCGGAAAAGAATAATATCAAGTAATAATGTAGTACCGTGCTACTTTCCAAAGCGAAGTGGTCTTCAGCAAATGCAGTATTCCTTCTGTCGAGCATCTAATACTAAGAATAACCTTCGTGTGTTTATAAATAAATATATATATATATATAAATATATATATATATATTTATATGTTTGGTGTCACGCTCTTAACGAAATAGATAGGCGGAAATTAGCCCAGGTTGGAGGCTCTGGTGCTCCTCNTTATACTGTTAACAAACGTTATGACAAATATGAGTCAAACATACAAACGAACCAACCGATCTGCACCAAAATTTGATCATTTATGTCTTTTACCATTACTAACAACTCCTATATATTTCATAAAGATCCATTGATTATTTTTTGAGTTTTTGTGCTAACAAGCATAAAATTAAAACAGTGACAAACGAACGAACAAACGGACCATTACAAAAATTTGGTAATCTACTCTTTATTATATACCTAACAACTCATGCTAATTTCATCAAAATCCATTCATAACTTTTTGAGTTATGGCATCGGGAAAATGACGCAGACAAACAAACAAACGGATGGACATATCTTCACCAAAAGTTAATCATCTGTTCCTCTTAACATACCTAACAATACCTGTAAATTTCATCCAAATCGGTTCATAACTTTTTGAGTTATCCTGGTGACAGACAGACAAAGAGACAGACAAACACGACGAAAACATAACCTCCTTGGCGGAGGTAATAAACCTGCTTCTGTAATTACCCAAGAAATATCTCTAATTTCGGTGCTGATCGATCGTTTGATCACGGATGTCTAATTCGTTTTTCGTTTGAGAAATACCTCTGACGCAAGAAAGTTTTTCTGTCTACCATTGCATTATCTATAATATTACTAGAGTGCCAAGCCGCCAAGAGTGGCGGCAATAATTTTATAATTGAGTATTTTATTGTTATTGCTTGCGGTACAGGGTTTGCTGCAAAACATGGAGGTCTCACCCCTGCAGGCTATAGCTGTCATTAAAATAACGAAATTTGTGCCGTCATGAGGTCGCAAAAGCACAATTTCCCTCCTACAATTAAAGGCGAGAATATCAGTTTGGAAATGCTCGGAAGCTGAGCACCACCAAGAAAATATAGTTCAATCAAACGATTGTACTGGAAATGCTCTGTGCTCACTGTAACCTGGATACCAACTGATAATTGAACCTTCAAGGATCGAAATTTGGCTGCGATATGAATTGAATACAATTCGGAATCTGCTCAGCGTGAAGTTTCAACTACAACAAAGAGATTCAGCTAAGGATTACATAAGTGAAATGGATTATGCACGAAATGATTGAAAATTCCAACCAAGATTGAGCCTACTTGCTACGAAATAAAATCAATCAAAAAAATTATGTAATGTATAACTAGCTTATGCTCGACAGGATCGAAAACTCTTTCCCAGATACCAAGATTCATCTACCACGCTCGAAAAAGAATTATATCAAGTAGTACCGAGCTACTTTCCAAAGCGAAGTAGTCTTCAGCAAATGCAGTATTCATTCTGTCGATCATATATTTCAGAAACTGTGTTCGCATCGTAATTTCAAGGGTATAAATTTCATGGTATTTGATCTTGATTTTCATTAGATGAATTTTCTTCTATCTAAATCCTTAAGAGTGTTACGGAGGGAAGGATCAACTAAGGAGCAAACAAGATAGCCAGCACCCAACCGACAAGTGTGTATTATGTAAACGGATTCTGCTTTTGGTTCCATACGTCCGTCCGTCCATTGGTGTGCACGTTATGCTTACAGTATCAGATTAAGGAATATTGAACTTATAAGCTGTCATTTTGGCGGCTGGAAGGCATTTCAACACAGTTCATTTACAGAAGATAGATAAGTCAGATCTGAGTGTTTGCNAGCACCTCAAATGAAACAGATATTTGAGGTGGGAAGACGGTATCAACGGTATCTTGGCTACGTAGCGGGCACATTGTATATAAGCTGCTATTTTGTTCAAGTTTGTTGGAGTATTAGAACCTCCTTTGTTGGAGTATTTTACTCAAGATGTTACTTCTGCCTGTCTATATAGAAGACCTAAGGATGCCAGCACGATAAAGGATCAATGAAGAACAGAAGAAATTAAGAAGCAAATAATAAGAGAAGAGGAGATTCCGCACCGGCCTAGAGGCATTACGCAAACGTATAGATTATTGCGTGAATTCTTCACGCACGGGTCCACTAGTACATTTCAGAAACTGTGTTCGCATCGTAATTTCAAGGGTATAAATTTCATGGTATTTGATCTTGATTTGCATTAGATGAATTTTCTTCTATCTAAATCCTTAACAGTGTTACGGAGGGAAGGATCAACTAAGGAACAAACAAGATAGCCAGCACCCAACCGACAAGTGTGTATTATGTAAACGGATTCTGCTTTTGGTTCCATACGTCCATCCGTCCATTGGTGTGCACGTTATGCTTACAGTATCAGATTAAGGAATATTGAACTTATAAGCTGTCATTTTGGCGGCTGGAAGGCATTTCAACACAGTTCATTTACAGAAGATAGATATGTCAGATCTGAGTGTTTGCGATAGATATGTCAGATCTGAGTGTTTGCGCATACCGCCGCGCAAACTTTCAGAATTGTGACATCAAACCAATAGCGTCACTCCTTTTGAAGCGAAGAATCTTGGGTAATTCCTCAATGGCGTGACGCTATTGGCTTGACGTCACAATTCTGAAAGTTTGTATGGCCGTATGCCCGAACACTCAGATATGACATAACTATATTCTGTAAATGAACTGTGCATTTCACCCATATAGGTAGCTGTAATTCTTTCGCTTCTTGAAAATTTTTAAGCCAGTATTAAAATGAAGACGAAGTTCATTTCACTCGTATCGTATATAGCATATAGCGTTTTTCACATCGTATTATATTAACCTTACTGGTGCCTCTTGACAATCCGAATATAGAAAAATTCGTAGCCTGGATACGGGACGAAGCGAGCGGTTTCGTACTGCTTGATTCTCAAGTATTTATAGAGTGAAAGCGCGACTCTTGAACACATGAAATAATTTTGCAAAAAAGGCGCGAACTGCAATAAGAATGAAGTATTGAAGAAATTAGGAGTCTACTTTACCGTCCACGGTTCCCCCTATAGTAGCAAATTGGAGCTGGTCGCAGCACTAGTTTGAATCAAACATTGAGTCGTTCAGAAATTTGGTTTGGTTAGGTTATATTTTTTGAATCTCCATACAATATTCCAATAAATGAAGAATAATACCCAAGAGCCGGCAGCTAAGATGGCTTCGAAAACTTTACAATTTATAAGTCAGTGAACTGCACGTGTAGAGGACAAAACGTATAGCAGCTCTGGTCGGGTGCAGCAGTACCGTATGTGGCCAACATCACAGCGTGTGTCAGGTTAGCCTGGTAAAGAATAGATTTGGATAGGTTCGATGCAACTACCTAGAATACGTACTTGACATAATTTAGGCCTATAGGCACTCATGTTGTACAT
Source organism: Parhyale hawaiensis (assembly GCA_001587735.2). Lineage (NCBI taxonomy): Eukaryota > Metazoa > Arthropoda > Malacostraca > Amphipoda > Hyalidae > Parhyale > Parhyale hawaiensis. The sequence goes on from LQNS02278159.1 coordinate 23,220,035, forward strand.
GAATCTCTGAGGGGAAACATAATTACATAATCTACCTGCACCGCATGTCTACTACATTGTCCTGCATTCAAAAATTGGTATGCTACGAAAAATATCCAATATGCGATAGCGCAATCAGCACCGCATATAATAACTGGTAGTTTTAAATATTCATATATATTACACACAGTAATATTGAGGATAATTCTACTGTCTTTTTCAGTTTTTATAACTGTACGACGGCTCTGCAGCAACAATGGCTTGTCCTTTCGCTAGCGCCAGGTGAGTGAATAATGTGCCAATTTTCATATGACTAGCAAAGGCATACACATAACTAAGTTACGAATAATCTCCTTCTTTGCAGGCTTTTATCAGCCAATTGTATTTTTCGACTATTGATGATCTCAATTCGTTCAGTTATATTCACTATACGACACTTGCGACGATGCTTCGCACATGTCTAAAGATGTCTTACGAACTTTCTCGAACTTATCCGACCAATCCAATCTTCAGTACCTATATTGTGCTAAAATAAAAATCTTTTATACTTTTAAATCGCCCATAAATATATATTAAACAGTGACCCGTGGAAATTCCAATTTATCTGGCTTTTTTCTGCTGCATTTCAACCTGACCCAATCAAAGCGCAATCGCCCTACAAAATACATTATCTGACGCAGCTTACCTCATTTGACAAAATTCACTTCTTGTTCTTTCAACCTAACGCACCTCTTCGACACTGCCGAACCTTGTCAAATCTACTCTTCGTCTCACTTCTCTAAGCCGAAGCCTCAAGTAAACTAACAAACACGTCAATATTTCATTCATTGCTATTCAGTCAATTTTTTATTTATTCCAAACAAATTCATTAGGATTATTAGATAAATTTTCTGTTCCGCGCGATTTTGTAGATTTTTTTGCAAATTTACTCAGTTCTGTTCACTTTCAATCAATTACCATATCTAATTCTTCTAACTTTACGTAATTACCTCCGCCATGGAGGTTATGTTTTTGTCCAGCTTGTCTACCTGTTTGTCTGTCACCAAGAAAATTCAAAAAAGTTTTGCACGGATCTTTACAAAATTTACAGGGATTGTATGGCATGTTGAGAGTAACTGATGATAAGTTTTGGGTATGTATTACATAAAGCGGTCTAGTGGCATTACCTATAGAATATATCCAAACACGGTAATGCATCATACTCGGATCCTTCAGCTGGAGCTATCGAGCCCGGCCCCCGTATCCAAGTCTTCCCATCTTATTCCCATAGATCATGGCAAGAAAGATATTAATAGATAAATAAACACGCGGCGTGAATTATTATATAGCACTGCACAAAATTAGCAGACCATAATAATTATAGTTTGAGCCGCTTTTGGAAGCCTGCCCTTGCCTGCTCTTGAATTTACAAAGCGAACCTAACATAACATATATTTATTTACCAGGTCGAAAAGAAGTTATTAATGGGGAAAGTATTCAACAACAATTATATCCACTTCGTTTTTCATTTTTTTTTTTCTAATTGCTGGCCGAAATAATGAAAGAAGACGTAGACAGTGGTGGCATCATTACTGGTGGTGGCGGGTACCGTACTTCGGTAAGGAAATTCCGAGCTAAATACATACTGTTTAATTTTAGAGTCTGTAAGACATGCAGGGAATCGGTTGTGCTCAAAAATTACAAAGAAATGCGATTTCTCTATGAACATTAGCGTATGGAGAAAATACTTATTTTAGAGGCACATTTAATAATTTCTACAACGATATTCTTGAAACGAAGCGTGCAAAAGCTAAAATAGCTCAGACCTAGGCCAGTAAATGTTTGTTTTCTTTCCTGCAAACCGAAGAATCAAAAACATCGTTTCTTCAACAAATGAGCCCGTCTAACAATGAAAGTTTACCACCTATGTCCTTTTCATAAGTAAATCTAACATCTACATGCTGTTGATTAACGTAGTTGAAAAATTGAGCGAAAAACTGCTGTTCGTAGCGACACATTTCAATTCTCATAGCAGTCCAGTCTGGAATCATTTTCGTAGGCCTTCCGAACCCACGATCGGTTAACAACTGGGGAAGTTTGCCTTAACCAGAACGATCCATAGAGTCTTAAAGCCTTCACTCTTCAACAATGAATCTATAACGTTGTGATAGGGCATCCGACAGACCGTTTGGTGACGTCAGATTTGAGGTCTGCGCAGAGGAGACCACGGATCTATATGTAGTTCCTTTTACTTCCATTGTTAGCTGCATGCGCCTTACCACTAGTAAGATAACTGCCGCCTGAAAAAGGCTAAATCTTAATATTTTAGTATTTATATCGAATCATTTTTACTTTTAAAAGTAATCAAAAACATATCTCAATCATGGGTGATAATACTTCCACAAGACCCAATATATCTAGCTATTACGGTGTTCAACTCTACATAACTGTTTCTATGTTGTGCTGCCTTTACATGGGTATAGCTCTCCCTAATTTTATATAACGTTATCTATCTAGTTTAAAATTTGACCTAAATGCAGCGTACACTATTCTATTCCCCCATGTTTACTCCTTCTCTTCTCATCTACGCTTCGTATTGGTTACCCTGAAAGTTTGTGCCAATTATTGAAGGAAATAAAAGTCAGTGAATGCAAGGCATTACATTATTATTAATCAAATATGAGTCAAGCTTTACCAGGTGTTCTTGAACAGCGGATTTTGATAGGCTGTGGCTTTCTGCCAGCTCTCGGGTTGTGTGGTGTGGGTAAGTCTTAATTAATGACTTGATTTGGTCTTCATCCAAGGAGTAACATTAACGGGAGAACCGGACCAGCATACGAAGAAAAGAACGGGCGTCAAATGACTTTTTTTTACCTAGCAGCCGCAGCGCAATGTCAACATTATGTGTACCTATAGTATGATATTATGCAACCAATATTGATGTGCTTAGTACTTGTTTTAAGGAACGTGAAATTAGCATTCCCTGACTACATCCTATATACAGGTAAAAATATATATTAATAAAAGAAACATGCCGGGAATAGAGCAGAGCAGGGAGCATTGCGGCTGCTTGGTCCGTAAAACGTCATATGACGCGCCTGCTTTTTGTTCGTATGCTTGTCTGGTTCGTCCGTGGTCATCATCTGTAGAGGATGGTCTGCCTGATCTCTCTTTATCGATAAGCTTCAGTCCTCGGCTCGGAATCCTTTCCGTAAACTGAGCGTATTGCATTGGTTTCTTGTGAAACATTTTTTACTTTAAAGGAAAAGAAAAGTGTCAAATGCCAAAAATTATTTTTTTTACTTTCATTTTAAAGGGTTATTAAGTTAACGCAGGTTATTTAGAACTTGAACTGTGGTCTGAATGGAGGTGTAGTAAAATCTTATTTTCTGGACTCAATCAAGTTCTAGCATAAGTCGAGAGATGAACTACCACAAATCGGCTCGAACTTTCTGGACAACCCAATTGTTTCGACGCACATATGCATGCGTGCTGTTAATTACAGCTTCCATTAGGCTAACAGTAGCACTACTGCCGTTTACTTGTTTTCTAGTTGCGTCGATGACGTTAATTTTTGGTGCACATGCAGCATGATTCATTGAAAGCGCTCCAAATACATGTATGGTCATCTACAAATATTTATAGAGGTAGTGTACGAGTTCAATAATTAGGACGAATTCCTCTCTCTGTCTCTCTTTTCGTGTTTATTAATTGTTTAGCGGGCTCTGTCAAGGCTAGCTGCAAAGTCTACATAGGTGGCCTTGGCTCTGTATGGGAAAGGCATCTCCTTTGTGGCATTTTTTTACGTGGCCACTCTGAGGATGGTTGTGAGTAATTCGTTGGTAGCTACCGTTTTTTTTTTGTGTCCCGTTTTGTATGTGATTCTGAGAGCAATCAGGTGTGCTTGTTCGGTGATCACGACCACAACGTCATTTCTTACAAAAGAAGATCAAGCGCGATTAATGAGTGATTCAAGATTTTGGACATGCAAAATAGTTACAATTTAAAATAAAAGTTCGTGGTGTTTTTTAATGTTTCAAGATAAACTGATTGATATTAACGCGTGTTTGCAATCTTACTGCTCAGAAGCGTTTTTTTTTTTTTCGCTTGTTCGAAGCTTTTTCAGCGTCAAATTCTGCCAATTTGCTTAATTTTGATTTAGGATAAATAGAAATTTGTAAAAAAGTCCATCAGTACCATTCCTTGGGTAACTATGGTAGATATCTATTTTTTCCAAGTTCAATACGTGTATGGGTTGTTAAAAATACACTTGTATTCATAATGCTTAAAAATTTGGCACAACGTTCAGGCCACTTCTAAAAACGTAAAGATTAAAGCAACGTTCAGGCCACTTCTAAAAACGTAAAGATTAAAGCAACGTTTTGGAAGCTCTTCTTATCCATCGTCACGAGCCAAATCTTAATGAAAACTTAGTAGATTTTTATGCACTAAAGTTGTTTCGCAGGAATGCGGCCTCCAACGTTGCTGGAACGTAGGACTGGGCCCGCAATGGCAGTCATTTCATGTCTTTGCTATTGACAGTATGGGTGGGGGACCTTTGTGCTCACTGGGAACGTACATTTAATTAAGTACTGTATACAGATAGTTCCTATTGTATTGAATACGCTTAAATACGTTTTTCTAGTCACATTATCTTTGTTGAATAGTTTATTTTGATTCTCTCTTTGTATATTTCAGATTTTATATGCCTGAGAATGATGTAAGTTACATCGAAACGTTGCTTTAATCTTTACGTTTTTAGAAGTGGCCTGAACGTTGCTTTAATCTTTACGTTTTTAGAAGTGGCCTGAACGTTGTGTCAAATTTTTAAGCATTATGAATACAAGTGTATTTTTAACAACCCTTAAAACGTATTGAACTTGGAAAATTTAGAGCGGTTGAGAAATTAGTGAAGATATCTATTTTCTCAGTAAACATGTCTTCTCCGCTTTGTCAACAAGATCAGTCCCCACGGTGGTGGTGATGCCAGTGAGTCTGATCACGAAAATGGTCACAAAAGTAAATAAATAAAATCATTTATTTCTCCAACGCGTGGAGGTATTCTTTTTCATAAGACGAATACAATACAAGTGCAATACTTATATTATAAAACATAGAGCGGCAATAAGACAACGCTTTCAAAATTCCACATGGCACGACACTGGAAGCAGCAAACAGCAAAATCAATCATTCTAGAGCAGGAGTTCCCAACCGGGAGTGGTCGCATCCCTGCGAGATGAGCTTTCAAGTCAAGGAAGGTAATGAAATCTTAGATGATTTCAACGTCATTCAGAAATAAACTTGAATTTGTAGCGTAAATTGAGATAATTTAATTTTTTTCGTCATCATATGAATTATTAATTTTGTTGGGGTACAGGCACACAGCATAGGTTGTTAGGGGTGCCAAGCATGGATGAGTGGGGAACAGTCGTTCTAAGTAGAACAAATGATTAAAAGGGTATCGTTAAGATGATGCTAATATTAGGCATTGTAGGTGAGGTTACAATTCACACAATCTTAGAATTGCTACAATGGAAGCTTGTACAGAATCCAATGGCATAGGACATATTTTTGTTATTTGTATTCATGACACCATATAAAATATGCTACTACTAACACTATTTACATGAAGTGGTAATAAAACCTTAAGTTGGTTCTGGTTTTAGCACGGCAACGTAGTCTGTAGGTACAACATTCTTAGATATTTATGATCCACCGCTGCAGACGGACTATTTGCGCAAGTCTCTGCTGCAGAAACAGAGACTTGTTATTAATTATCTTCCCTGAGCAGCCCGACACATTTTTGGTTCTGAAGAATAAGCTAGTTCTTCGTGTGAATTATTTTGCACCTAAGCCACTTATTTTTACATTTCAAATCTTTCTTTAATGCGTTATTTGAATTCATTAACTCGAGCGATCACCCGATATACTGTATTTAGTTGCGTTACGAATTGCATCGCCTGGTAATGTTCCTGTTCTTACCATTGCCTGTTGTAGCTATGAATTAAACTGGATTATAAATTCGTAGTGCTATTTACGTGCAGTGATGGAGAGGACCCAACACAGAATCTGATGGAGCACGGAGGTACGAACTACACCTCGTACCTGCAGCTGGACAAGCTACTGCACGCACAGGTGCTCGAGTCCGAAGCTGATGGCCACAAGGTGCATGACGAGCATCTCTTCATCATTATACATCAAGGTAAGTGTGTGCAGTGTAGGGCAGCGTCAGGCTAGTTTGTACCACGGGGGCCTGGTTTACTCTGATGACCATGGAAACATCCATGCAGGCACCAATTCCCTATTGTGGTGTGCAGGCACATAGGTCAACCACCTTTGGCTTGGCTGCCCACAACAACCATAGCAAATGGGGCACTTGTATAGGTTGACCCTCCTGTAGCCCTAAATCCCCTTTTCCCAGAAAAAAAGAGGGGCAGTCGGTCTATGCTACAATTAATGACTACATAAAGTTGTGGCCGATGCTTTTAAATTTGGAGACGAGTAAAAAACATTTTTTTATGCTAGAATGGTTTAACTTTATAAATAGTGTCGCTTGTAGTTATGTGAATCACATTGCTAGCCGGTGTACAACTCGCTGCCTTGGAGAACGAAGCCTACATAAGTACCGTGAAAAATGCACGGTAGTGTGAGGAACCGACCTTATGTCTCAGTGCGCTCTGTCTGGCTCGTGATAGGCTCATGTCTCAGACGAGTCGGCTGGGAATATTTTAACATAGAGTATTCGACACCTGTAGTTTTTAGACATTACGTTTTTCATGTATTTTTCCCCCGATGATAAGCGTATTTTTAGAGTACTGCGTGCATTTCATGTGCGTAAACGATTCTAGCAGATAATGCTCGACTGTTACTGTAAAGGAAAGTTCACTGGTCGAACACCATTGCAGCACGATTAATATATTCGTATAGTATTGTGAAAGCTGTGCTCTGCTCTTCAATAGCATACTTCTGTTGTAGTATCAGTATAGAGCTAGCTTCTCACCGAATGTCTGGGAGTGCCTTAGCTTCATATTTGAGCACGGGAAATTTTTATGGTTGCACATTAAGAATTTATTTTTATCGTTTAGCTTATCTGCACCCTTAGTTGCTGTTAGTTCATTTCACTGCCTTTCTCTATGGCTTACGTCTAACGACAGCCATCAGTTATAAAGCATGCATCATGTGCTCCTAGAGCCCGACACTACAGCGTCGTATTTCTGCTATTGTTTAGGAGGTGTTGGTCCTAGAACATTTGAACAGCGCACTGAAATTTACTTGTCAACACCTGACGAATAACTTTACCACCAACTGGTATCTGAGAACAAGGTAATGATGAGAAATTTATCCGTAAGATTTTCCTACCTCTGCTCTCATTGCAATAGTACCACAAGAGGAGCCATATATCTGTACCATTCCTAGTGGCAGGAGTTTATTACATGCAGAAAGTTTATCATGCTCCTGAACTGTCATATTTTTTATTGTACTGCTTCACAGTGTCAGACGATCATTCAATTTAGAACAAGAGTAACTTCACTTGAAAGTGCAAATATTTTCACGCTTGCATCATTCTCAAAGTTCAAAAACTCGCTTACATATGTGCCTTATTTGCGGCCCGCCGACCGCCTCAAATGGCCTGCTGCCAACTTGTGTAAGGCTCGAAATGCTATCACAAGCAGGGCTGTGGAGTCTGCATGACAGACCTAGCCCGACCCACAAACTCTTGGGTCCCGCTACTGTCCGTCTCCGACTCCTTATAGTCCTTACACCTCCGACTCCTTACGACTCTAACTAAATTCACCACTTTTCATCCAACTCCGACTCCAGCGACAAGGTATTTTTCTTAAAAATATACGACCGACTCCGCCTGCGACTCTGCAATCCAGGGGCTGGAAACACGAAGCACGTCGCACTTAGGCACGTAAAGTGCACGGCAGCTGGCACATTGTTGGCCATAACTGCTGATGTTTGGTATATTTTGTGGACAATAGTAATGTAGCCTCATTGACATATCTGCTTATACAGCGCTTTAAAACAGTTTTTTTTTATTTGTAACTTACTCAAGATTAGCGCGACGTATATAGTAACAAATTCTGAGTGATGAGTACGAAACTTGTTCAAGAGACTGTACATTCTACGATCCCTCAACTTACGACATGCTTAGAGCTTCCAGGTCCTCACTATAAGCATTCAGCTGAGAACTACCATACTGCCAAAGTAGGGGAAGGCTTCATATAACCATGTAGCGGAGACTCAGCAAACTGGGTAAAATGAGAGTGAAGGTTAGCATTGGTAACTGTGTTGGTCAAACTTAAGGTTAGACTTGTCAGAGTGGGGGCACAGGCCTAAGTGTGGGAATACGTAATGACGCAGTTATTATGGTCAAAAAAGACAACAATAAGATAATGCAGGATATGTCAATAGTTGCTAGAGCTTGCGAGCAGCAAATTCAGCGCAGCAGTAAGTTGATATTCCATTGTTGTGTTGCAGCGTACGAGTTGTGGTTCAAACAGATCATATACGAGGTGGACTCTGTGCGGGAAATGTTCAGCGCTGATGAGGTGGATGAGCGGAAGATGTTGGAGATCATCAAGCGTATACACAGAGTGACTCTCATACTGAAGGTGAGTACGTGGCATCGTGCAGTTTGTCTGTCGTAAGTACGTTATTGTTGTAGAGGTTTGTGCTTTGTGTAGTGACCAATACAGCGGTGTTCTTGCTGCTGTGTCCACACGTACGGGGCGTGTAGACGCTGCGATCTCGTTTTCGTGAAACATCTAACATTACTGTGCTAAACAATGGCTGTATATAACTTTGTGTTAGAGATGTCACTTAGCAATCAATACAGAACTACCTACGATACAGCAGGCATGCAATAATAAGAGTGTTATCAGTGTGGTACACAGCACTGTGGAGCTGGCCTGTACGCGTGCATTATCCAAACTTTTCGGAAAAAACTCCTCTCCGATCTACATCATTAGGTCTGTCAAAGTAATTACTTTAAAAACTTAAAACTCGCGCACTGACGTGAGTCGAAATCTGGCAAATGCGCCATCCACCGTCGTGAGAGCAGTTCTTTCAATATCGTGAGAACAGCTTTCTCAATATCGTGAGAACAGCTCTCGCAGTATCGTAAGAACAGCTCTTTCAATACCGTGAGAACAGCTCTGTCTATATATGTATCGTTGTTTCTTTGTAAACAACGCAAAAGTGCAAACCTTTCTTAAAAGTTCAGTTCACTTCGGATAAAGAGAGATATCCAAAGTTTCGCCAGTAACACATGCTAGAGATCAGCTAGCAAGACGAACACTGCGCTATGTGTAGAGACAAAAATATTATGGTGTGAAAGTATGAACCCACCTTTACGTTCAGAGTACAAGTCTTTAAATTTTCACTATAGTTAACTGCAAAAGTTTTCTCAGTTCCTCGTCCGAGTGCGTTGCTAGGTCCGTGCAGACAGCGTAACAGCCCATATGTTCCCTGAGTTCTAACTCCCTTTATATGTACATATACGTATGCTAACATATCCATGCTTTATTAATAACCCTTGCTAAGCTAAGTGAATTGACGTCTGACATATTCGTACTTGTTTCCGTTATCACGCGGTTGCGTAGACTCTCAACTAAACGTTCGAGCGATTGGCTGGGAGAACGGGCTTATTTGGCGATCGTGTGAACCCGGTTTTTTTGTGATCAAGCTGGATTCTCTCTATTCGGAGATGAAAACATCCATCACTTCATATACTTTCATCGTTTGTCCTTGAAACTAGAAATCGACTGAGTGCTCTTGTCAAAAGTTTCATGAAGTGGCAGTCGAAACTGGGTAAATCGTAATCTTGCTCTTCGCTGCGGCACGCACACGAGTAACAAGACCTCCACTAGAGCAGGTCAGACAATCACTCCGCCACGGCTGCAGGTATGGTGGACATGCTCAGAACCCGTTAGGGGCGGCAGCTGCTGCGCAGTATGGCTCGCTTTATTCCATCCACTCTCAGCTCGACAGGAACCAGCTTAAGCCTGTTGTCTAGGCGCCAAGTTTTCGCTCTTTGCCAGACAGCTCCGCTCTTATGCATTCTGGCTGATCCAATTTTGTGTAATCCTGGCTGCTAATTTACGCCATGCTTTACGAGTCGTTGCATTATAAGCTTATAATTTGAAGTTTAGGATCGAATTTGCACGGTCTACTACAAAACTCCCGCAATTACCTGCGCGCATTTTCTTCAATCTCACTTACGTTACTCATCTTCCTAGTGGTTACGCATTCTTTTTCCA
>LQNS02278159.1:23285807-23311877 GCA_001587735.2 Parhyale hawaiensis
TAACATTACCTAACCCAACTTAACCAGCGATACAGCGGGCAGCGCGGCGCACCAACGTGAACGCCGCTCACGTGCACACGATCTGCGCAGAAAAAATGTCCAGGGTTCAGACTCCTGCTGCCCGGCAGGCACCCCGTTTTGCCCGCTGCCCGTGTCTGCTGCCAGAGGTTTCCTCACTGCGCGAACTTTGCCTCCAGGACAGCGGGTATTATCAGGCGGACATCCAATTTATTACCTCCGCCAAGGAGGTTATGTTTTCGTCGTGTTTGCCTGTCTGTCACCAAGATAACTCAAAAAGTTCTGAACCGATTTGGACAAAATTTACAGGGATTGTTAGATATGTTAGGAGAAACAGATGATTAACTTTTGGTAAAGATATGTTTATCCGTTTGTTTGTTTGTTTGTTTGTCTGCCTCATTTTGCTCAATGCCATAACTCAAAAAGTTATTTATGGATTTTTTAAATTAACATGAGTTGTTGGATATATAACAAAGAGTAAATCACCAAATTTTGGTAATGATCCGTTTGTTCGTTCGTTCGTTTGTCACTGTTTTTAATTTTATGCTTGTTAGCACAATAACTAAAAAAATAATCAATGGATTTTTATGAAATTTATAGGGGTTGTTAGTAATGTTAATAGACATAAATGATCGAATTTTGGTGCAGATCAGTTGGTTCGTTTGTATGTTTGACTCATGTTTGTCATAACATTTTTTAGCAGTGTAACTCAAAAAGTTATCAACGGATCTTCAAGAAAATTGCACAAGCTGTTATTACTATCAAAAGACACAAATGATCAGATTTTAGAGTTTAAACAAAGAAAATTATGGTTTCAGAGCCTATTTGAATTTTTTGCTACCGTTGCCTCGCTTGGCGGAGGTATGAGCTCTCAGAGTGCTCTAGCTTGCTTATATAAGCCTTTCAAATAGTTTCGAAATTGTTTTTGAACTAGTTGTAGTAGTTAGTGCACTAGAAAACGCGTAGAGTTTGCTCACTGTCCAAATGAAACTTAGAGCAGCCCGACCGACGTGACCTGGGGATTTCACCGTCTCGTGCAATAGCACCTCAGTGTTCGGCGGGCATGTTCCCCGAGATTCTGCTCGCTGTTCCCCAGACATTGCCCGCCCGTGTAATAGGACCTTCAGTTTTAATATTATGCCGTTTTCTGAGCAGACTTCTTAATTTAATTATATACTTGGTACAAATTACGATTCGTTCCCCTGTATCCCAATTCGGCGTTACCTAGTTGCGCCAGCAGTAGCGCTGAACTACAAAATCACGCCTTAATTACGGTCAAAGACGTTACTCGCATTTAGTTAACTTCTGGTTTCGTTACTGGCTGCTAAGGACACGATGTTTCTTTTTTTTTAAACTCGTTGGCTTCTTCCATCGAGCGTCGAAGGCAGGAATTACTAAGAAATAATGCCATTGCAACTGCCAGTGCAACTGCGTGACCCGATATGTTGTTTAGTTCGGGCATAGGTACTGAGAAGTGATGTTTCAGACAAGTGCTTTATTCCTATGTACGTGATGTCATCGAATTTCTTCCTTCCATAACTGCACTGTACTGAACCCGCGAGTGTCCACACCAATACCAAACACATTCTCTGCCGTCCGTATAGTTGCCAGACACGCGCGTGTGTCCAGTTCACAACAGCACCGGAGATGCGGTCCAGCGCACACACTGCGCTTGCCATGTCACACCCCCCATTGCCATTGTCAACTCCAGTTTATTATACAACGCGCTGGCCTTCATGGCCTGCTGTAATACGGGGCGGAGTTCTATGAATGGCATCCGTTGTGCGTGTGACTCTTTGGCTTATCTGAAACTCTGCTCACCGTTAACTCTAGAGGAGTTAATGGAGTGTTGTACGGGGCTAGCATATGTCAGTCTGCTGCAAGAACGACTGAGCGACAATAAAATCTATTCGTCGTAACTTTTAATCATTTCCCCTGCCTACTAACCAACGAAAAGCTGGCGCGCCTATTGTAATGAACTTTGCAGTATAACCTGCAGCCTTCTGATAGCTTCATCCTAACAGATGACTCACTGCCGTGTTAGAAACATGTCTGTTTTACTCGGCAGAGCAATAGTTCGTTTAACGCTGTACCAAGGTATGTATTGGATCTCATGTTCAGTAATATACTTAAGACCAAATATATGCAACGTGTGTTAGACACAGTCGCGCCAGTAGCCTCTTAACTTGGAGGTATTATGATAATTTTTTTTTATATTTTAATGACAGAATCTTAGAAAGTTGATTAATATTCTATATAATTACCTCCGCCAAGGAGGTTGTGTTTTCGTCTTGTTTGGCTGTCTGTCTGTCTATGTGTTTCTCTGTCTGTCACAAAGATAACTCAGAAAGTTATGAACCGATTTGAACGAAATGTACAGGGATTGTTCGGTATGTTAGGAAGAACAGATGATTAACTTTTTGTGAAGATATGTCCATCCGTTTGTTTGTCTGCCTCATTTTTATCAATGCCATAACTCAAAAAGTTATGGATGGATATTGATGAAATTAACGTGAATTATTAGATATATAAGAAAGAGTAGATGACCAAATTTTGGTAATGATCCGTTCGTTCGTTTGTTTGTCACTGTTTTTTAATTTTATGCTTTTTAGCACAATAATTCAAAAAATAATGAATGGATCTTTATGAAATTCATAGGGGTTGTCAGTAATGTTAAAAGACATAAATGATTATATTTTGGTGCAGATCAGTTAGTTCACTTGTGTGTTTGACACATGTTTGTCATAACGTTTGTTAGCAGTATAACCCAAAAAGTTATGTACGGATCTTCAAGAAAATTGTACAAGCTGTTATTACTATCAAAAGGCACAAATAATTAGATTCTGGAGTTTATACAAGGAAAATTATGGTTTCAGAGCCAATTTGAATTTTTTGTCACCGTTGCCTTGCTTGGCGGAGGTATGCGCTCTCAGAGTGCTCTAGTATATCATTTAACTGTACCTGAAACGAATTATTATTGTGACTCAACTCCTTCTGCCTCTTATTTGGTGGAGAAACAACAAAGTTCATCGTCGTCATATTTTATGGCCAGTTAATTATAGTTTTTTTTGGCATTGGTCACATCTATGACAACCCACCGCCACCAGACTCCCTGCACAAAGTTATTAATGTTGCTCAACTCCTTCTACAACGGTACTTTTTGGGCTATCGCTAAGCACGTATACCAAATGATTTTAGTTAACAACTTCATTAGATGTTTACTTGGCATTTCATTACCAATCGAGCATACTAGAAATTTTAGAAATTTCTGTTCGTTCAACAACATGAGACTGTTCATTTTACTAAATATTGGGAAATAATTTTATTCTAATGCAGATATCAAAGGAGGTCATAAAGAGTTGCTCACGTAATTACACTTGAAGCCTTGACATTTTTGCGAATTTGTTGCGTATAGAAGTTTTAACAGTATCTGGAGGTTTGCTAGACATTATTGGATGTAAAAGAATTAGGTCAAATAGCCTAATCAAAGTAAGAAAAAGTAATGGGAGAACATATAAAACTGCATCTGCTGCACCGTGCAGTCAGGCCCAATTGTGGGGCCGAAATCTGCCTTAGGGGCCAGTCTCCAGTCAATGTATAGTGTGGTCTATGGTACAAGATAATAGATAATACCGGTATGTACAAGTCAAGATAAACGGGGAAATGGTTCATGAGGCCGCAACTGTTTTGCAACATCAAAAAAGTGGGCTTGGCGAAAAGGCCGAGATGGGCAGCACCCGCCATATGTCGTGTGGGACTGTTTTCTATCATATAACAGGATGTGGATTCCCCCTCTTTTATAGACCGCCTACGCCAGTTTTGACTATACAGAGAGTTACCCTCCAAACTGTAACTCCCTCTTATCACTATCTCAGCCCGCAGTCTGAATATCTTTCACTACAGATTGAGAATTTGGTCAACCCCTCATGTATCTGCAGTTTGATTGATAGCCTCCTGGGAACCATGATAGCCTTTTTTTCGCAGAAGACTTCTTTCTGGGCCTTGGAGAGAGCATATCCCAGGTGAAATAAGTGATAACCGGGCCAGGGACTGGTAAATACAGCATAGGTATCCGACTAGAGGTTCGCACACTGGCCCTTTCTCTCTCTCGTGATATTTACGATCAGTATATCGCGTAGGTAAAATTTGAAAAAACTCAAATAACTTTTAAGAGAGGTTGCACTAATTTGAGTCCTATCATGAGAGCTATAATAATTTGCAATGATAGGTTTTTCCGTTTGCTATTTACTTTTTATAATAAGATATTTTAGGCTCTCGATATTTTGGGCTCATTTTATGGAGGAAATAAATCGTGGATATCTGCTGCTCTTGGCAGCTGCCGCCGCAAAATGGGGGATATTGAGTGCGGCGGCGACCCAAGCCACGCCAGATGTCGGTGCACCTGACGACCGGCGGTGCCACCTAGCTCTTCTGCAGCTCAGTGTATAGTTGTTTCATGGCAACTTGCTAATTTAAGATATCTACCCTCATAATGCCTTTGCACATTAGTGATTCATAAATTTTTATTGTACTTGAATTTCTGAAAATCAAGATACAACCCAGTTAACTGGCGGAAAAGTTAGCCAACATTTCATAACCTACAAGCGGTATTAAGTTGGGACTCTTCCGAAAGAAAATGTATACGCACAGATATATTCGGAAAGCACGCTTGTGTAATAAAGATATCGACAGTAGCGGCAACTTTATGAACGTATACAGTTATTTGATGCACTCCATCAATGATGTCATTGCTTTTACATACTGTGTGGAGCTCTCTCTACCACGTTAGCGTTCATTTCAACATAGGCAATTCCAGCAACTAGGCCAAGTCTCACTCGGATTCTAGGTTACGTCTTCAGCACTCTGTGCCTGCAGTATTTTGAAGAGGAAACACTCGCCGCGTGGCCTACATGTCGAGGTTTCTATTTGTATTGACGTATCGACTGATGTTTTCACGTGAGTGCACCGATGCTGGTTGATTCCGGTAGCCAAGTGGCATAGCGAGCAACGGGTGCGGAGCGTGCAGACGAGGTGCTCTCTAGTTTGAGATATTGATTCATTTACTCGTTATTTTGAGCGATTAAGTACTAAGGCTGATCATCTAGTTGCTCACGAGCCCAAATGTCTTACGTTATTTGCAGTAAAACTTCTACATATTGACACAATTTGACTGACTAACACGCCATAGAAGAGACAACAGCAGAGATAACTACAGGAATCTCACGCAAAGCCGTGAATGTGATTGTCACGAGTCACTTTCCTAAGCTCACATTTTCTATAAGCAGAATTGATGACTGTAATCAATTAATCATTACAACTCCTGGGTGGAAATAACCATCATAGCAACGCTGTCAGTGCTGTCTTCTTCACTGCAACAAAGATTTTACAAATTTTGGGGCGCAAAATGCGGCGAGTTATCCCGAGTATGTGTTCTTCAGAGCGAATATACATTCTACGCACGCGTTAAAATAGCACCTATAAGATGCACACTTGTACTTCTTCAAAAAACAATATGCCAGCGTTTTATAAGAATATGTTGGATATTTCTGTAAGAAATTTTCTGTCGCTAACAATGGACTTTTCGAAATGCATCATAGTCAAGTTACACTTCACAAAACTGCGCTACTGCAGTGTAATGCATTGCTCTAACTCGCCGCATCTCCGTGCACTGCAAACTACACTGCTACATAGATAGAGGAGGTAAGACTGTATGGTCCCAGTCTGCCGCCGGCAACATGCAGTACGCTGCACTTCCTCCACGCTTGCATCCACTTTCACTCATGTTATTTCTGGAGCGGTGCGCTAATTTAGCGTATCGATAGCGTAGCTATTATCTCCGCCATGATGCGCTACCTCAGCGTCGTGTGCAGAACACGATACCGTCGTGAGAGCTTGTGCCAGAGCGCCGCCGCTGCTGTGTGGAGGAGCCCTACACACACACACACATCCCTTAACTATTTATTTTTCTAGCTTTCCCTAATGGGAACGTGACTTTTACAAAATTTTTATTTTCATATATTCTTATAGAAAATGCCTTGGAATTACTTTACCCTTTGGGGCTCACTCCCCCTGTACGTCTATACATTTTTTCGGTAGATCTTTATTTGTTGTTCATAATACACTTGTACTCATCGGACATGATTCCTTTAAAACTAATAATTTCATTCATTGCGGGACAAGATTACCAAGCGTATGCGTTGAAAACTACCTCGACGTGCCTCGACCCACTACTTTCTTAAAATTATCAAATTAAGTGGAGGGCATGAAGAAACTTGGACTTGTTTCTCTAACACAGTGTATTTATGCATTATATACTATAAAATTGCTTCTAACGATTTATATTTTATGATTTCTCTTATTTGGCCTTTTCGGATTAAGACGCAATCCCTGTCCATTGCTGTTTATTCTTGGGATAAATTTGTGGCCTACTCGTGCCGAGCAATTTGATGCAATGATTCCGGTGAGCGGTACTGCGTAGAGTTAGAGTTCCATAATGAAAGGCGTCCCAAGCGACGCGTTACAGACATCACGCATAGAAAAACTTTCTTCAGAGAACTTAGACTTCGCCACCTTGGTACCAGATGTACGATTAATTACGTACAGCGATATTAAATTGGAAGAGCACGAGATGAGCAGAGTCCAGTAATGACGCTCCAAACTTTAATGAAAAGTCCAATTTACTATGTAGTAAAAATCCGAGCGCTTTACGAAAAAGACGCATGTCAAAGAGAGCTGAAAGTTATAAGTTAGTCGTGTCAACATGGTGTCTGAAATGTTTGGCACTTCATAAACCTACAAGGTGAACAGTAGACGGGAAAACTACTGCGCAGTCCATATATTTATATAGATGGTATTATTTTACTCTATGGGCAAGTTCATGCGTCATACATATCAACTAGTTCGCTCATTCTCTAGTCCGAATGTGTTACTGTGCCCTAGAAATAGCAGAAAAGTGCTCTATTTTTTAGTATTATTTCACTCGAATTTTGAAGAGATTTCCGTAACTTGCCTAGTATTACTTGCAGAGGAAACTGATTTGGCGGTTAGCATTTTTATACTTTTTCGTGGCGTACACAAAGTTGTGTTGTGTCGATAACAGGAAGTCTTCAGTATGGACCAGAGGTCCGTGCAGGAATGAAGCGGATCAGATCAAGTCCGGTCGACTAAACCAAGACCTGAGGCGTGTTGCAATCAGACTGCCGGTGTCACGTGTGTTACCCCACATCCAATGCGGCTCATGTTAGGTAACACCTACATCAAGATTTATAAGTAAAACAACCATTGTTTACAAACATTGGCTACGCTTGCAAGCATTGTGATCATTATTGATATACATAGATGAAGAGAATATCCCATGGCTAATGTATGTACTTTTGCCCTCTTGCAGGTTTTTCATATATTTATCTTAAAAGTAGACATATTAAAGTTCCACTAGCAATTTTTAAGAGTGAGTTTTCCTCTGAGATTGCGTCGCATTGATCCCATATTTTTAGTGAAACGGTGTTACACCGGAATCTCATAGCAACACGGTCTACGCCCTACAACACGCCTCAATTCGTGTTTTCTGATAAGTATGAAAGAAAACGAAGAGTTTTGAAAGAAAACCACAATAATTTTTATTGATTCTCAAGTTATTATATAGGAAACAAAAGAATCTTTAAATGATAATACACCCTGCATATCATCACGGACAGTGTTTAATATCAACTAATAAACTGAGTCATACAAAGGATACACGTGGACGTAGTACACTGCTTGGAGGCTGCTGCTGTAATTTTTACACTACAGCAATGGTGCCAATGATAATCTTCCAGCTCTCTCTCCTAATCATGAGAAGCTTAAATCCACAAAAATTGATACTATAGGAATTAGAGCACGATGTTCATAGACGCCATGCTGAAGTTACGGCCACGGCTATACAGCTGGATTAATTGTGTTGGCTCTACGCTGCTGGTGCCAACGAGTCGTTCAGTGGGCAACGGGCTTAACGTGACGCGCTTGCGCAGTGAGTGTCATATAGATCTTTAGTCCCTTTACCTGCGCTGCTTGTTCTCTTTGCTTCTTTTATGCGACTGTGAAATTCTATTAAAGAACGAAGACACTGCATTTTCTGTTTTCGTAAATTTTGAAGGGTCCACAAGAACTGTTTGCTCACGGATTGGAACAATTACAACCGCCTCGTATAAAAGTACTCGTTTTAGCTCTTGACCGCCTTAATTGTCCTGTACCGTTGCACAGTTCTCAGGCGTCTCGTTTACCTTACGAAGTGCTCTACTCCTGTTAGGTATACGTCTACATTCCTGATCAAAAGTTTACAAACACTGAAAAATGTAAAAAAAAATAATGTTTTAGTGATAAATAAATAAACTCCTTCGACAAGAGATAAGTAATTCCTAAAGGTAGAAGGTAAGAACGACGAAAATACCTACAGTAACAATTTATTAAGAAATGTACATTTTTGGCAATTTTTACCATATAATGAGTTTTTAAGTTGATTATAATTATAAGATCGGGTAATAAATGTTTAGTTTTGGGGTAATTTCCAACGTTTCGGATCAGTTACAGGCTGGTAGCGTAAAGGTGTTACTATGCCCAAAGCAAGCAAACTCTCCGAATTAAAATGTAGTCGAATTGTTGAACTGCATCAGCAAGGTTTGTGGCAGCGTGCAATCGCAGCTGAGATTCACCGCAGTAAACTGTGATATGCAACTTCCTAAATGACCCTGAGAGTTATGGAACAGCAAAACTTAGTTGTAGACCGGTAAAAATTTCCCCTGCATTGAGTAGGAGAATTAAACGGGTTGTTTCTGAAGGCAGAGGACGATCTTCCAGGCAAATCAAGTCACTCACAGATACTGATTGCAATTCAATAACCATCAGGCGACACCTACGACAAAAGGGCATGAAGAACAAAAAGCGTCTGAAAGGTCCTCGGTTGTTTCCGCGTTACAAAGGGGCCCGTTTACAGTTTGCTCGAGAGCACCAAACATGGGACATTGAAAAGTGGTTTAAGGTTTTGTTTTCAGACGAAATTGATTCAATCTGGATGGAACTGATGGTTTCCAACGGCACTGGCATGACAAAGATATGCCTCCTGAAATGTTTCCAATCTTCACAGCGGTGGAGACTCCGTTGTGGTCTGGGGTGCCTTTTCCTACAGGGGAGCAATGAAGCTTCAGGAGGTGCATGGTCGTCCAGCAGCTGCTGGTTACGTCGGCATGTAACAAAGATCATCTTTGTCGACCGAGGCCCCTCGTTTTGTGGCGATGAAAAGTTTTTTACAGCGCCATAATGCAGCAGTCAACACGTGCACAGCCCGCCAGACTATGACTTTCTTTCAAGAAATTGGGTCTCTGTTTTACGTCGTCCATCATGTTCGTCAGACTTAAGCCCAATAGAAAATCTTTGGGGATGGATGGCGAGAGATGTTTGCGGAAATGCTAAACAATTTGTGACAGTAAATGAACTTCGTGATGTTGGGAGGAACCTGGACAAGTTTTTAATGGGTATTCCTGACCGCCCGATGCTTCCTCACTACTACCAGGCCTCCAGCAGCAACAGTATCGTCGATCAAGTCGTCTGTTGTGGACGTGATGGAGTGATGAGCGTGCGCGGGCGGTGCCCCAGCATGGCCCGGGACGCAAAGAGGGCCCGAACCACGTCCAGTAAGATCTATTAATCATGCACGTTCGGCCAGAGCTGGAGAACCCCCCGGCCCAATTGGAAATGAATTGAATAAAACTAGCGACCGTCACCCAACAATGCGACCTGGGATTAACTATCGCAAATAATCTACAACACGCTCCTCAAGTTGACAAAAGTGTCAAAAGGGCAAGCAGAGTACTGAGTTTCATTACCAGGAATTTTTAATACAAATCAAAGGACACAACAATTCCTTTGTACAAAGCACTAGTGCTCCCGCATTTAGAATTTGCTGTTCAATTCTGGTCGCCACTTAAGTGCAAAGATATTAACAAAATGGAAAGAGTCCAGCGCAAAGCAACAAATTTGATACCTAACATGCGAAGCAAGCCAATATGAACGTCGCCTACAAGAAGTGAGATTCATCTCCCTGGAGCGAAGCTATTGAGGGGCAAACTAATGGAGACATTCCAGTATTTGGATGGCTTCACCGATGTGCCTACAGCGGAACTCTTTAAGACAGACGAAAATGATCGCTTACGAAACAACGGCCAGAAACTCAAGCATAAGGATCGAAGAACTACTCTCAGTCAGCAGTTTTTCCCGTACATCATAGTGAACATTCGGAATAGACTACCCTCCGAAGTTGTTGGTGCAGAGTCGATTAATGCATTTAAAAATCATCTCGACAAATATTGGGAGCACTTCTCTTCTCTGGTTCGATCAGAGCGGGACACGAAACATACAATATATAAATGTACAAACTCAAGGTAGCGTTGATTCTAGTGTTTCGACGTCTCTTTAACACGTCGTTGAAAGAAGTTTTTATCGTAATATTTGTATTAAACGCGTTGAAACGCGTCATCCATCAGAATCATTATCCATAATTTATTCGAAACAATTAGTCTTTCAAATGTAAAAATTTACCAATTTGCAAAAAAAAAAAAAGATTGAACTTACTTGCGTTTTATTAGGTAGCTCTAACACTTGGGAATATTCTAATAGTCAAGATCGAGCTATCTAGCGCCGGTACCAAACCTCAGCCAGCTCTGCCAGATCATATATAGGTGAGTAGCCTAAGCTGCCTAACTCTTTGAGTTCACTGGCGAGTAGTAAGTCCTCAGAATAACAGCACTGAGTTATTGACTACTGCGCTGCAGAGATAAAAATAGGGAAAACAGCAAGCACTTTTGAGGCAGTAGCTTACTAGCTTAAAGAGCCTAAATCGGCGCTCGATCTAAGTTGATTTCAAAAGTTCTGAGAACTTTTAAGTGTGTCGACAGTTGTCTGCGTACACCGCACAGCGGCGCACCCTCAGCAACACTCCACTGTACGTACCAGCAGCCACAGTTGCAATTGGCAAATCAGTTGCGCCTGCCGTTAGCCAACACATGACGATGCTGAGATCGCCTCAACTCTCCCTTTGAATACGAGAGTCGATGTTTGCTTATCTGGCAATGCAAGAGGTAACGATATTAGACCAGTCAGTCACGTTCCATTTCCACGTATTCGCACAGTTTGCTCAGCAGTAAACAACCTGGCAATGTTCTCTCAGATTCCGACTGTGAGTGTTGTGCCGGGACGTCTAGCGATGCATTTAGTATGGAGCGTGTATCTTGTGCTATGCCTACGACAGGAGCTGCGTTTGTCAGTTTCTGATGCATGAGTGATATTACCATTTGAAACTGCAGTCAATTGTCCGGCTAATCCAATGAGACTTTAACAGACGAGCAAATTTCTATGTGTTTCTTACAACTTTGGCACAACTGACATCTAGGCAGAGCGTCAATAACTCATTGTTACTCATGATTGGACTGATAACCTGGCATCATAGGTACTCGTACCATGCATGAGTGACTGAATGAAGGAAGAAATGAATAAATGATTAAATAAAAAACCGAAGGAAAGAATGAAAACATGAATGAATGTTAAAAGACTTCCACAAATGAACCGCTAAGAGCAATGTGAGGAATTAAATGGAGATGTTGCAGTTGTTTCCTTCATAATACATTTTTACAACAAACTGGATGTGGCTTTGCAATAATTTGCAGTGTAAGCAACAAAACAATGTCAGATAGTCTCCTGTGAGTGAACTGACATTTTAATTGGTGTGTGGCTTTGTGTATAACAGATGAGAGGTTATTTCTGTTTCAAGTGATAAGCAAATGACCATATATATATCTCTTCGCCTGAATAATATGAGTGCGCTTCCTGGTTTTTCGCATGAGTCTGCATGAGAATCAGAGTTAGTTATGCTGCTAATTTCCTTAGTTTTTATTTGATGATATAATTTTATTGTTTTTGCTAATATGTTTGTGACGAGTTTTATGTTACGTAAATTGTTCATGAAAAATTCCATTAAACTTGCTGATAAATATAAATTTGCCCCATTCCGCTCAAAAGAGAAAGTGAAAATCCATATCTCTCATATAAGAATAAATGATCTTCGATTCTTGCCTTACCTTCCAACATGCGGAAGTAATAAGTTTCACACCTACGACAATTTGATTAGTTAATACGCATAGAATTAAAAACATGTGTAAACATACAGAATATTTCCCTGCTATGTATTAGCTCACGTAGATATTTTTCCCGCTCTAAAATTACGCTTTTGACTTTTATATTTAAAACAATAATAGTGAATTCACCTTACTGGAATTTCCTAAGGTTTTTTTCTGTAACTGTTATTGGATAATGGAAGGGACGGATGGGATGGACGGACAGATGGACGGGCTGTTGAATAATGGATGTAATGGACGGACGGATGGACATAAGGATGGACGGTACCATCATATTAAAACACTACTTCCTTGTGAACACTCATTTATGTGGTTTGAAAGACTTCTTGTAGAAAACTCGAATCCATAGTTAATTCCTAGCCCTACGCAAAAGCAAACTTCCGTTGATCGGTCCCATACCTACAACATGGACCAAATCAACTTCACTACGGGTAATCACTGGCTACCCGTTTCAGCTTCCCTCTACCAATGCTCATAGTCGAGGGATGTTGCCTAAAACTTCACCTCACTGCGGCAGTGCTGCAAGTGCTGATGGGACGTGTCCGCAGCTTTCCTGCTGCTCAGCACAGCTTCTCTGCCTGAGCTCTCCCGTGCAATTCCCTGGGCAGGTCGCCTCACTTCACATTTGAATGAAGTTTTCTCTTGACCGTCCGCAGATGATGAAAATGTAAAATATGTATTTGGGAAGAGTTTCCGAAACTATTCCTATCTCTCGCGGCACCTAGAAACATTGCTATGACATCGATGGACGCGCATTGTAACAAACTCACGCAAGATCGTTACATTAAGCACCGTTGCCATACTTTGAGGCATTCGAAAGGCGCTGTGTCTTGATGGTTCGCAGAAATTTCTATTCATCGCGTAATACTTATGCGTTAATCATACGCAACAATCAAATTTTATTAAGAGTTTATCTGTAAGTGTTCCGAGAGGAACATACAGTGGGGACCCACTGGTATGTAGTCAAAAGGCAAGCTATTTTAATTAAATGCTCAATTGGAGGTCAAATGTATGGGCGGCGATGTCAAGTTTTTTATATAGATCAATTGGCCCTCCTCTGTCCCCAGGAATCAGCAGTAATATCTTCTGATGCTCGTATTTTGCGGAATATCGGCAAACATTAATTCCAGATACCATTGCTGGCCAGTGCTATACGACAGTCGTAATTCCAGGAGAGATCTACACAAGCGGCCTGCGGCGTCATAAACTAAGACGCGGAGGGGCGACAAAAATTGCATTGGCAAGCATTTTTTTTTTTTTTTTTATTCGTTACGGAGCGGCAATGGTAACTTCGCCCCCTCTGAACGTACTGGTCAGCAATATGCACTGATCTAAATTTGTGTACGTATAAATTTATTTGTCGTTGTTGCTAAGTTAAGAAGTACCCCTATATGCCTGTACCTGCTCCTGAGTTACCCATGCAACTGAAATTTGGCCGGCACGCTGCTATATTGGATGTTACGCAGGACACTAAAGTCGTGTTCGATTGGGACGTGAATTCAATGTGCTTAGCTTAAATCGGGCGGAAAGTCAATTCAGACAGTTCTTTTCGCCACTTTGACTTTAGTTTAAGGCATATACCCGGCTTGGGCCGACAACCCAATTCTGCTCCGGTGGTAGCATGAGTTTTTTAAGCGTAATGCACTTGAATTTACCCTAATGTAAACTGCAATAGTGGCGTAGAAACGCACTTTTCTCCTTTCGGTCAATTAATATTAAAACAGAAAGAAGCATTTTTGCAATTATAACCACCTAAACCAAATATTTTTAAAATTATTATTTCGTTTTCTTTGAAAGTAACAGAAATTATTTTAGGGTTAACTTAAGTACATTTTGCTAAAACATATGGATCCGTAAAATAATAGAAATGTACCAGCCACTCTGTCGCTCACTCAAGCGGCCCAGTGTTGTGTTCTATTTAGCTAGTAGCATCACTGGTGTGTCCGACACTTCATTAATAACTAGTAAAAAATTAGCAGAGCCCGCTCAATACTTCTAGTATATTTTAGGGCACGACATCGTTGACGCTTGTGAATGACAAATCCATAAATTTAACATTCAGAGATGCTTAACTTTGAAATGCTCGGACCGTAGAACAGAGTCTGCTTGAGACATCTCTGTTTAGGTTAAGATTTTACAACTTGACAAGAAAAGCCATTCGATTGGGACACGCTTAAAAATAAAGTCAAGTGGCTCTTAATTATACGACAGCGATGTCCCAATCGAACACGTCTTAAATGCTGCTTACAGGTGTTATGCAGGTCACTAAATTCTGCCAGTGGGTGTCACGCAGAGCACTAAATGCACTTAGTGGGTGTTATCAAACATGTTAAATTCTGCTTATGGGCGTTACGCACACCACAAAATGCTGCCATTGGGCGATATGGAGGACAATAAATACCGCTGGGCGTTATCAATAACGCTGTTGCAATACACTGAACGGTAATTACATTTGGCATTACCAAGTGGAACTGATACAAATCCTGCAGAAAGAGTGGTATCATTAAATTTTAAGGTTATAAAAAAAATTATATCATATTTTTTTCGATGTAGAATCCGAATCTGCAGTCCGTTTTATTCGCTAGCCCCTAGTTTTTGAGTTATAGGAAAAAAACAAAAACATAAATACGGTAAAAATACATAAAACAGCATACGAGAATGTGACACCTTTGGGTACCGAGGGTAATTGGGAGGGGGAGGGAACCGGCGGTTTTTGAGCGGGAGGGAGGGTTAGGTTAGGCCAGGCCAGGGGACCTGGCGAGGCCAGGCCAGGTGAGGCCAGACCAGGCCGGTTAGGTTAGGTTAGGTTAGGTTTAGGTTAATTTAGGTTAAGGTTAAGTTAGGTTTAGGTTAGCTTTGGCTACGTTTACACACTACCCAGGAGGTAGTAGCCATAGCGCGTTATGGCTGTTATTTGTATACCACGTGCCCTTCGCCAGGAGCCATATGCATCTGGGGATTGTCACGTTCGGTTTAGGTCACGTGCTCGTCGGTGTCGTCGTCCGAGGAGTCATGAGGAGGAGTTGTCCGATCCCGCTTACTGCCCGGTGGATACAAAGCAGCTGTTGCCATACGGTCTCTCAGCGTTCTTCAAACATTGTCGTATGCTATTTATGTATATTTATCCTATTTTTGCAGTTTTTTTCTCTATGACTCAAAATAAAACGTCCTTCAGATTCGGCTTCTACATCGACATATACATAGAATGCAAAAAACTTTTTTTGATATGACCTTAAAGCTTGAAAATTCCAAAAGAGTCTCTGTCACACTATGCGCGTTGACAAGTGTAGCGCGTTTCACTGTAGAAAAGCGTATAACTGCACTGAAAGATTTTGGAAGTTGTGTAGTGACTTTCTCTCACAATCGGAAAACATAAAATGTAGCAACTGATGGGGCACTTCATAATTTAATAAAGTATCTGAGTCAAAGAAATTGCATAACGTTAAGTGATCTTCCCGCGCCTGATACGGTTAGGAAATTTTCCCCGTTGTTGGCGTACTGGGAATTTACTCCCAATCCCAAGGGCCCAGTGTCGCCCCATGTCGCCCACTATCGACATTACACGGACGCCCCTTTTCGCGAAGGCGTTCGAGAGATTGGTTGCTTGTAAGCTTGGTCGTTTTGCTGAGGTTGCGGGTTTGCATACAGAACTGATTTGGGTTGTTGTCACGCATTGTTGTCAGTTTCACACCATGTACAGTCTGCGCTGGATTGTAGATCTGAGGCGCGCCATGTTCAGTTGATCTTTAGCACGGCATTTGACAGGGTCAACCACAGGGGTCTATTATATAAGCTGGAGTCGTTTGGTGTGGAAAGTAGGGTTCTGTCAACCATTCGGGATTTTGTTTCTGAGTGAATACAGAGTGTGTCTGTTGACGGCGTTTTGAATGCCTCAGTAGCAGTGGTCTCTGACGTCCCTCAGGGTAGTGTACTTGGCCCGCTGTTGTTCTTTCTGTATATTAGTGACATGTTCTCATCGTTGGAAAACACGATAATAATAATAAAGTTTAATAATACTGCATGGAAAATACAAGGGAGCCTTAAAAATAATGTAGTACTCTTGCATTAAGCCCATTGGTAACTCAAGAGCTACCTGGGCAATACACAAAACTTCAAGGCCCAGTCACACAACCGATCACGCATAAAGTTGGCTTGTGCGTGATTGTCAGTGGAGCAATTTACCATTTTGGGGGTGTGCGTGATCGAAAATCACCGGCGAATTGCACATGAACTACGTACAAATCAATGACAATCACTTATAAATCACGAATACTCCACGCATGAACACATAAACTGCGTATGAACCACTTTAGGTCAATTCTGATTCGCTGATGGCTCGCGAACAACGGACGCCACTATCGTATCCGCTCCGCGCACTATGAATCTGCACTGATGAGGTTTTGCCAGTTCGTTCCAGCAGGCGAAGGCTGTTCTTGTGAACAACCCCTAACGGTCCACGCATATGTGCACTGTAAGCGCGATTCATCAGTGCTATGCGTAATTCATAAGTCTTTCTGTCGTGGAAAATCAGTAGCTGTCAGTACATGTTCGTCGCATCGGGTTTGAGCGCGATTCCATATTTTGAGCTGCTCAAAGATCGTGATCACGGTGATCACGCACAAGTATGCGCGATTGTGCGCCGTTTAAACGTCATTCATGAATAATTAGTGTAGTTCTGACGCGGATAGTGCGCGACATATGCGTGGACCGTTAGTGGCTGTCCGCAAGACATTTACCGCTACCACGCACGTCGATGACTTTTCACATACAAAAACGCATAAAAACTTATGAAAAACGTATGAATCACTTATGTATCACTAACAAGTCACATATGATTTTTGCCGTAATAAGGCAACCTTTTCTTTCAATTTCTGCCTGTCTTGTCCTTGCTGCCAAGGGGTACACATCCAGCATGAGCCCCCGGAAAAGAGATATCTCGATGTTTTTGAAACAGTATGATCAGAGGCGTGTTGCAATCAGACCCCGGTGTTACCCTCAGAGTGTTACCCATGCAGCAGTGAATGCGGCGGGCGATCTCAGCGCCTCAACAAAGTGTTGCGGAATTTTCGGCCAGCTTGAACACACACATTTCTGGCGGAGACTTATTTTGGTTGTATTTTAGGATAAAAAGTTAAGAAACTACACAAAACTGCTCCACATGCTAGAATTCAAGCAATATATAGCAGCTATGAATTTTGTAACATCAATTATTGAGTATCATTGTCAATGTTTGTAAACAAAAGTGGTGCTACCCAGCTCATAACCCTACAATTTAGAGGGTTGTTGTCGATGTCACCCGGTGTTACCCAACATGTGTCGTATTGGAGGCCGGTGTAGCACGGGTGGGGTGACACCGAAGGCCTGATAGCAACACGCCCCAGACGCTAAAATTTCATCGGAACCTCATGTTGGCCAGGAGAAGAAGAACAAGGAGGAAGAGAAGACAGATCATGAACTTATGGGTTAGAGACTGGATCACTTTAAGACCAGAGCAGGGCTTGTATGATCGCCTGTAGGTGGAGATCCAGAATGGAGACAAATGATCTTTCCAGAACTTGTGGCGTATGCCTCCTGCCAAGTTTGATCAGATTATCCGGAGGGGGCTGACCCCAGGATTACCAAGTAAACAACCAACGGGAGGGCTTCCCTTGGACCAGGTCTGTAGGTTGCCACTGCCCTTCGTCAACTAGTATCTGGTTCCAGTTCCGTGACATGTAGTATGCCTGGAGGGTCACCCACAACACCATCAGCATTTTGTCAGAGAAGTCTGCGAGGCCATCATAGAGGAGTACATTGAAGAGCGGACGTCACCAGAACCACTAAAGAAGGCTGGCTGCAACTAGCAAGTGATTGCTGCAAGAGGTGAAGCTTCCCCTATGTCATCGGTGCTCTTGATGGCAAACGTGTGGCATGCAAAGCTCCCTCTGATTCTGGATCTGAGTGCTACAATTACAAAGGCTTCATCAGTATCATCCTGTTTTGCCATGGTGACATCTGATTACGAGTTCCTTAAGGTTGACGTGCATGTCCGGTAATGGCTCTGCTTCAGATGCTCAGATCTACAACAGTGAGCTGAGAGAACGCTGAGAACAACAGCATCATGGGATGACCATAGCCAGTGCCTTTGCCTAATGACACTCAAAATGTGCCCAACTTCCTGGTGCGAGATGATGCCTTCAGCCTGTGGACCTACCTGATGAGGCCCTACAGCACTAAGAACCTTGACAGAGAGTACAGACTCTACAACTACAGGCTGTCAAGATGCAGAAGAGAGGTGGGGAACACTCTTGGCATCTTGGCCAACAGATTCCATGCTCTTCTGAGCACCGAGAACCATCACCGTGAGACTGCCAGACTGTTTATCAAGGCCTGTGTGCTCCTACACAAGTGATTGTCATTGATTTGTACGTAGTTCATGCTCAATTCGTTAGTGATATTCGACCACGCACAGCCCCCATAATTGTCAATTTCTCCACTGACAATTATGCACAAGCCACCTTTATGTGTGATTTATGCGTGATCGGCTGTGTGACTGGGCCTTCAAAGCTCAAAACCTGGAATCGCGCACAAACCCGATGCCACGAATATCCACTGGCAGCTACTGATGCTCCATGTCAGAAGAACTCATGAATTAAGCACAGCACCTATGAATCGCGCACGACTCAAAATTTCTGCGCAATTCATGCGTAAATCGCAAGTTTTGGCAGTGTGACTGGACCTTTAAACTTGGGTGAGGTTCTCCGCTCATCACTGTCTAGGTGTTGCAGCACTCGAGACCAGACATGTGAACCTAACTATATAGACTGCGGCCTACGGCCGTCCCCAGCAGCGCTCGCATCTGCCGTTCGAGGGACAACAGACAATGTTACACAGGTACGTAACATAGTTATGCACGCCCGCCCAAGACCGCTCCATCCCGCCGCTGGACTACCCACATTACCGCATTCCGACGGAACGTACGAAGTCCCACAGCAAGACACAGCTCAACACAAATTATCATTATTATGTTCCTAGTTTAAGCCTCCCTACCCACAGAGTACACTCTGATTCAAATAGAGGAAGAAAGAAGTGACAAAGAATGTCGAGGTAAACGTCGGACCCATGAACGAGTCAATGAGCATGAGAACAGCAAGTCGAGAATGAAGAGGTAGAACAGAATAAGGCATAAGCAAGTAGGAGTAAGAAATCGGGAAGGAAGCATACTAGGCATGAAAGACAGATGTCCCGAAGGCCTGGCTAATGGCTAAGGTAACCTACATGAGCTCCCTGGGGTCGCCGGGCCCCATAAGCTCAACACAAATTAGGCCACGGTATAAATGACAAACTTATACTGAAATGTGGAAGTTAAGGTTGTGATAGGTGTTTCTTCACTCCTATCTTAAATGATTTAACAGTTTCCGCGCTGCGAATACTGAGAGGTAAATCATTCCAATAATTAAATACTTGGTATAAGAAGTTCCTTTGACCTGTTGAGGTGCGCAGTGATAGTTTAATAACTCACCAGATTGAATCCTACAGGGTAAATAATTGTGTTGCACCTGTCATGACATGGTGTTGCCAAGGAAATATTGATGAGTGCCATGCAGAACAGTAAAGAATATGAGTACACAAAATATTTCAAATAATACCTGGGGAAAGTGTATGAGGAGCCCATCATAAAGTCATCCGCTACAGCGGGCACAAGATCAACTATGCCGACGATTTCACTTCGATTATTTTCGATAGCAGTGACACCTGATCCTCGCATGCGTCATGTTGTCGTCCAGTCTTTGAATTGGGATTTGTCAGGCATTAGAGCATGGTGCTCGGCTTGGAGTATAAAGTGAATGCCAGTAAGACCAAGTCGATGATTATCAGTCGGTATCGGACACTTGCACCGCAGCATCCATCCACATCTGGAGATAGATGACACTTTGATTCAGGAGTCTAGCTTCTTGGATATTCTTGGTGCCGTCTTTGATGAGAAGCTTACTTTTGAGCCGCATATTAGGCGACTGGTGTCACGTGCTGCCAATAAGATTGGGCTCCTGCGTAAGGTGAATTCTGTGTTTGGTGACACTGAGGTTGTCCGCAGATGTTTTTATGTTTTTTCGCTGCCTGTGTAGGAGTATTGCTCACCGGTCTGGGCTTTAGCTGCTGACACTTGAGTCTGTTGGACCGACTTGTTAGTTCAGCCAGCAGGCTGTGCACTGATAATGAATCGGGTGAACCTTTCCCTCAGGAGAAGGGTTACCGAACTCTGTATGTTTTATAAGGTGTACAACATTGAAAGGCCTTGGTTGTATTTCTTTGTCCCTGCCTTCAAAGTCATTAGGGGAGAAACACTTGCTGCGGTCGGCGCGCACTCTTTCGCGTTGGAGGATATTGGATGTCGAACTAATCAGTTCGGTCAGTGCTTCGTGCCCTGGTCGGTTAAGGTTTGGAAATTTATTGCCGGCATCGGCTTTCGGTGGTATTGGCCTGCAGGCGTTTAAGTCAGCTGTTACTGGCTTTTTGCTGGATTTCTTCTAGCAGCATTTCGGGTTTCCCGGTGCTGCAAAGTGCTTCATTTGGGTTGTATTACCTGTCCGTGGGACCTCGAGAGTGAAACTTTAATAATAATAAAAATAGTCGTTGGCGCGATATACCGTAGCCGCGAGTTGGGCTATGTGCATAAGAGGTGTGTTGTAAGCACAATCTAGTCGGGCTACCGCAAACTGAAAAATGGTAACCGTAACAAGAAATGCGGTTTTGAGAGGGCCATCTATTGACTAGCGGTGTAAGCTTAACAGCAATGAAATTCTGCGTTAATTGTAGTTTCTTCGACGAAATCTCAGAATAAATAATCGTACTTACTTGAGTGAAGTTATTTACCTAGTGGGGTAACCTTATTAAATTACTCTGGAAGACGGTATATGCTTGTATTCCATTTGAATAATTTTTGTGTTAACTTTCATTGTAACTGATGATATTGAGCCATGACCTGTTACGCCTTAACCCGCTTCTAAATCGTTATCACTTTTTGTGTTGTGATTGTGACACAATTTCTGTGAGGCGCGGTCACCGGTGTAGCACCGGTAACCCAGAATTTGTGATTACAACACAACTTTGTGCAACTTTTTATCCACGTATGTCCAATTTTATGCTTAGTAAATTACCTCCGCCAAGAAGAACATGTTTTTGTCAGAGTTTGTCTGTCTCTTTGCCTTTTTGTATGTCACCAAGATTGCTTAGCAAGTTATGGACGGTTCGTAATGAAATTTACAAGGATTGTTTTGTACGTTAGGAGGAACAAATAATTAACTTTTGATGAAAATCCGTCCCACCGTTTGTTTATCCGAAATTCAGTAACAAAACTAGAAAAGTTATGAAATTAATTTCATGAAATTAAAGATAAAAGAAAGGGTGTGGACCTCGCTTATCTATACTTTGGATAATATCTCCCATAAACGGTTAATGAAACAAATTGGAAGCCCATGGCATCCTGGGAGACCATTCACATTGGATCCGGGTCGGCAGCAGCGAGTGATCCTTGAAGGAGAGACGAGCAACTGGACGCCGGTATCATCTGGGGTCATACAAGGTAGTATGCTTAGCCCACTTCTGTTCATAGGTTACATCAGTGATCTCGATTTTATTATCCGTAGTAAAATCAGTAAATTTATGAATGGTACTTAACTATGTCATCCTGTAAGGAAAAGAGATCAGCTCCAACTAAACCTTGACCACCCCATGAAATGGAGCATGACGTAGCAAATGAATTTTAATATCGACATATGTTCAATAATGTACGTAGGCCAGGGGAACTCCTCAAACCCATTGAACATGAACGGGACAAAGTTGGCAGCTGTCACCCAACAACATGACTTGTCAATACCTATTACAAACAGTTCCAGGGATATCATCATTCCGCTGTACAAACCGCTAGTGTGCCCACTCTTAGAATTTGCTGTTGAATTCTGGTCGCCACATCTGTGCAAAGAAACCTACAACATAACACTGAAAGATTCTAACTCAGTACAACGAAACCGATACAGCTGCAAAGAAGACATACGAGTGACACCTACAGGAAGTGGGCCTGATCTCTCTCGAGTAAAGACAACTCAGGTGCAACTAATAGAAACATTCAGGTATTTGAATAGCTTCAACGGCGTATCTACAACGGGACTTTTTGAGAGAGACGTAAATGATCGCCTGCGAAACAACAGTTAAAAACTCAAGCATAAATCTCGAAGAACAACAACCTTAAGCCAGCAGTTCTTTCCATATTTCATAGTGAACATCTGGAATAGACTCCCCTCCGACGTCGTCGGTGCGGAGACCGTCAACGCGTTAAAAAATCATCTTGACAAGCATTGGGAGAGACACCCTCCACAGCTAAGAACGTCTCCTCCAGGAGTCACAAACTCTTAACGGCCAAAATTTCGGATGCCACCTTAATCAATAATCCCGCAGATCTGCAGCCATAAATCGTGCCCGCATGATCGTCACCTTGGCTGAGATTTTTTTCTTTCCTGTTTCTTCTTTTTCCTCAGCCATCGAAATGGTACTGGCATAATGGCAAAGCGCATAGAGGGCAGGGGTGTAAGTCCCGACAGATCTCTGAGAATGGGCCTGTGGGTCTGTCTACTGCCGCCTATCTAATCTAATATAAAACTGTTTATATTTGCAGGATGTTGCAAGGAGCAAATGGACAATTTTGCGATAATCTGTTCATCTGCGAGTCTCTTTGTTTCTATACTTGCTTTTATGTTTTTTAGTTAATATAACCCAACAAATTATGAACTAATCTTTATGAACTAAATTGTTAAGAGGTACAAGTGACCAAATTTTTGTGACGATCTGTTGATCCGTTTGTATTTATCTGTTTGCTTTTTGATTGCCAGAACATAACTCAAACAGTTATGGACGCAAGATCAAGAAATTTACAGGAACTAATAGGAATCTTACGAGAAATAATAAATCAAATTCTGGTGATGATAAAAATGAAATCCTGGATTCAGGACCAATTGTATTTTTCGTTAGCACTTCGTTGCCTGGCGGAGATATGCGCTCTCAGAGTGCTTCTCTAGTTAGCTATTTAAGGTTTAAAACCGATGCTGAGGTACAGGTCAGACTTCCATACACAGCTCTGAACTCACTTTTTACTTCAACTGTACAAGTGCAGGCTCGATTAGCCTCATTGAGATAATCTAATCGGTTTGGGATTGTTTTAGTCAAAACTTCAGTAGTGTATGTTGGATTCGCCATTTTGAATCAACTTTCAAGTGTCAATAGCCAATGAATCGCTTGAGAGGACATAAAGATACAGTCATACTCGTAGTTTGGTTTTAGCGGTTTCAGGCATATAATCGCTTTGCATTTAACACCTCAAACTTGTTCCATGTGGTGAAGCCAACACTCAAGTCTGAAGTTGCAGGAAAGTTCAGTCTCGGCAGATTAAGTATCTCGACCAAAGTGGGCCAGTCGAAAGTGTCCTAACTAACATAACGACTCAATTCAACCTTCAAGTGGTTATACGCTCGCATTCTGATGGGCGCCTCACTCCTGTCACGCTTCTTCAGCCGGGAACCCACATACGACCTTCGTCGGCGCGAAGAGCCTAGAGCCAACTCAACTAATCCGGTCATATTGCCATGACGGTGACTGTAACATAACGGCTATGAACATCGTGCTGTAATTGCACAGATATTTGGCTTTGTGGTAATAAGCTGCTCAGATTATTAGCGGGAGTGGAACGTTCGCCGTAGACACTTGTTATGCTGGAAAAATTGTAGCAGCGTCTGAGAATCACAATATAATTTGACGAGTTAAATAAAGTCTGCACAAGCTGAGCCCATGCCGCGACAACGTAATTTGATTTACTCGAGTTGGCTCTATGCTGATAACTACAACCAAAGTCGTAAGTTTGCACCCGGCTATAAACTTGAAACTTGCGGCTATTTGCGAGACTTCTTCCAGTCGAAAGAGGGAGTCCAAAACACTCACATAGTATCAGGCGGATCTCCTAAGGTAGGTAACGTCTTGTCGCCTTAATTACAGTAAAATCTTCACTTGACCAGCTAGACTGTTACACTCGTGACTAAG
This sequence comes from Parhyale hawaiensis, assembly GCA_001587735.2. NCBI lineage: Eukaryota > Metazoa > Arthropoda > Malacostraca > Amphipoda > Hyalidae > Parhyale > Parhyale hawaiensis. The sequence continues at coordinate 23,310,053 of LQNS02278159.1, forward strand.
CGTGATGCGGAGCGTGAGGTTCCGTCTGATTGGCGGTACCATTACGGTTCATTGAGATGCTATCACCAGTCACGGGGAGAAAGTGATACAGATTGAGGTCTAGCTCAAGGCTTCGCTTCTTTGTTGTAACTGTTGCTGCGTACTGGAGAGACACGCGGAGCTTTGGCAATACGTACAATTGATTACGAGAACATCTCTCTATCGGCCACCTGGCAAGGTCTTACGTATATAAAATACATACATAGTTGCCGCAAGCGAAGAGTACTGCTTAAGAATTCAATTATGATAAAGCTGTCGGAGATGTACCGCATTTCGCTACGCATAGTAAGTATACTGTGTGATACACGCATAGCATTTACGTTGTATAGCAAACAATGCTCGTCATTTCCAATATTATTGCATCAATTTTCCACGGAATCAAGTTCACATAGACGCGATCACTGGGCATGCTCAAGGCTCTCTATGCTGACTGGCATCTTATTCTAAGTTATCGAAAGTCATATATGTACACACTTTTCTGTCCATTATAAGCTGCTCTGGCAATTCTCAATAAAAGAGTTCCCCCTATTGTTGCTTCACACAGAGAGCTGTCTGTTCACTCCGATTCTCACAACGTAAGACTTTTGCTAAAGAATAGAATACTTGTCAGTCATGGATGAGGATTAGGTTCGATTGAGCGCCTTACGCGTTTTAAGCTTAACTTGTTCGGAAGTTCGGGCAGGTGCGCTGGCTTCGACCTGTGGATTGGAGTTTCACGCAAAGAAGATCCTTCGGTTACCCTTGAAACTTGCAGACACTCAATGTTGTTCTTTCCGTAGCATGGAGCTGTGAGCAAGCTCCGCGTAATCGCATTGTTTCTAGCACCTGCAGCACAACTGAAAGTGGTAAAGCCAGAAGTTTCGCACAAGTTAAGCATCGAAAGCTTAATTTTGGCTTCCAATGTGAGCAGCCCATGGAGTAGACAACTAGTATGTTCGAGTTGCTCGCTTCTATTGAGATATTTATCAGTTAGCCTTATTTTGTCCGTAAATTTCGTCGCTATGCAGTGAACTTCAAGCGTTAATCTCAAACCGAGTACATCTGAAACTGTCAGTTCCTACGCTGAGCCAAGCAAACATCTCGCTTTAAGCTGACGTTCGAGTTGCAAAGTGAAAAGCATAGAATTTAGTTAAACCAGAAACCTGACGCATCCTAGAAGCAAGCGTGCGAACTGACCCTTTTTCGGTTTATGCGGGGCAATTCGGACTATAATATAAACTGACTATTGTTATAAACCATTAGGGATCTCCTCGATTAGTTTGGCTTATAGAGAATTCGATGGAATTGACACGAATGCTGACTTTTTCACCTCCTGAAACGAGCATGATTTGCCGCATAATCTCTCTCAGCAGATCAGAGAGCTCCACAATGTAACTCCAGCCTTAGATCCTGGTGCGCAGACCTGCAGTAACCACAACACAGACAGACCTGCAGTAACCACAACACAGACAGACCTGCAGTAACCACAACACAGACAGACCTGCAGTAACCACAACACAGACAGACCTGCAGTACCACAACACAGACAGACCTGCAGTAACCACAACACAGACAGACCTGCAGCAACCACAACACAGACAGACCTGCAGTAACCACAACACAGACAGATCTGCAGTAACCACAACACAGACAGACCTGCAGCAACCACAACACAGACAGACCTGCAGTAACCACAACACAGACAGATCTGCAGTAACCACAACACAGACAGACCTGCAGTAACCACAACACAGACAGACCTGCAGTAACCACAACACAGACAGACCTGCAGTAACCACAACACAGA
>LQNS02278159.1:23364946-23381040 GCA_001587735.2 Parhyale hawaiensis
TCTAATATATTATGCATGTAAATCGGATGCATTAAGTTTTGATTCTAATGCCTTAAATCGCCCAGATAAAAAAGCTTTCGCTTTAGATTAGATAGTAGGAATAGACGGACCAACAGGACCATTCCCAGCCGCCGAGGACAAGGCGCCGACCCCTCCGCGCTTTTGCCGTATGATTTGAGCTTTACACAGAGAATTAGTGGTTTGTTTAACAAAAGTTGTTCTTCATTAGACGTACAAGAAAATTACATCAAATATAACAAAAGCGTTCAGGGTACTCTACACCCGTACGCAGAAATCGAGCGATTTACGGGGTCATAAATGCTTACAAATTAATTCAGGAACAACTTTTCTTTTGCAGTTTGGAATCTTGGAATTGCTAAAAAAAAAAACAAAGCAGTAATAAAACTCATGACCGGTGGGACACAATACTGTGCAAGTTTTCGATGCCTCAATGAGACAACCGGAGTCAAAATATAGGTGCCACGAAATTATATGGAAATTGAGTTCGTGTTATGAGTAGAGGACTCAAAGAGGAAGTTAGTGATAATGAACACTCTACGGCCTAACCCGCTCGTACAATTTTCAGAGTCACACGTCCCATGCCTTTCCACAGCACAGGCATCCACGTGGACATCAACAAAGCACGTCAAGCTGATACATGTGCAGTAACTTAAGAAAGGAACCTAAACAAAAAACTTTATCCATCGAGTTGTGAAGATGGCACCTCGAACAATGCTTGTCAGCAAATAAGATATGAAAAAAACACTACGACTGGAAAGTATTCCTTAAGAATGTCACCTCCCCTGGCAAGGTCACCACACGTGAGGACCACACTTTTCCAAAACCGGTCATGTCATCAGCAGCACTGCGTCCAATGGAGTGAAATAGAAAAGACGAAGCATCCCAGAATGTACAAATAATTGGAGTGGTCTGGACATGTGTCCAAAACAAAGCCAAGAGTGACATCACAGCTGATCAGGGGAGTTTATTTTTTCACGGCGCTGATGTGATGGTAACTGGGTATTACGAAATGCGATTGGCTTGACGTTCCCCTCGCTTTTGTTCTGATCACATGACGAGAACAGTCTACTGATTTGTACACTCTCATGATCATCCATCGTAACTACACATGTGAAACTCTCAACAGGGCGGCATCCAGATTCAACGATTTCTGCACCATGAGAGATTCACTGAGACCCCTGCAGGCGGTGCGTACACTTAGTGCAGGTACTTTTACAGGGTGATGCCTTCACCTACACATAACATAGTTTTCTCAAGTCATGTTACAATTTCTGTGCGCAAACTATAACTGTAACCATAACACATCCAATACAGGAGAGAATATGCAAATGAGGTGGTCATCAATTTTGTTTGAGCTCAAAGGCATCTTGTACTGTACAGCTAGTGTCACAGGTAGTTACGAACAACAATTTGATATAATGAATAATTATCAGGCGATAAAATGAAACACTTTGTTCACATGCTACACTGAAAAATACAACTCGGGCAAAAATTTACCCAGCATTTTTCAAACTCTTTGCCTTCTGTGACAACAGTATTCTGACACACACATCCAAGTGACGCAATGGCGGCTAGTGGCACGAGAACAAGGGGTGTTACACAGTTCCATACCAGGAAATTTGTAGCAGTAGTAGTACAAAATTTTACTAGCGCATCAGGGACACAATGTCTATATCGCGCCGAACTATTCCTGTGGTTTAACACAGGCTCGTGCGCCACTAGCGCGCGAAGTACGTCTCGTTTCAAATTATAAATGATTTTTGTCTCGGCTTTTCTGCCAGTAGGTCTCACATTATACGCGAACTCGGATGAGTTCTAAGGGGTCAATGTGCTACTGGGAGGAAAAAAAACGTAAGTTGTGCATCTCCAACCACCGGGCACGGCTGAACGTTTTCGCTCAGCTACGCCGCACACGGGAAGGAAACGAAAAACAAGTAGGAGAAGTCTAGCGGGAATAGGTCGGCCACCTCGATCAGCGGGCCACCTCGATCAACGGCCCACCTGCCGAAAGAGAAGGGGAAGTATTGAGAGCCTACCTAACTTTATGAAACTAAACTCGTCAGCAGGAACTGCGGCAAGCTGCAACATACCCTGCGGAGAAGGTACTAGGGACCCTTGGGGTCGTGAGGCCCAAATATATTGTGGCAGGGAAAGGGCCCGCCAGAATATACCCCTGAGAGCCAGGATATTTGTAGCACTTTTAGGAACTATAGAGGACGACTATTGGCATGGAGCCTGAGACTATGCTCCAGTCCATGAAAGGGTTACAAATATCCTGGTATGGACCTGAGCAGCACCTCCACGTTTGCGGCCATGAGCACGCACTGCTCTGTCCAACACTACACCAATGACGCACAACAGCTATTCAAATACAAGTGCTTTTCACGAATGTGATATGAATTAAATTCAAGTATTGCTTAATATGAAGACCTATTACATTGGCTGGAGATAAAATAAGAGATCCAAAGCGTATATTATCAATATTCCCTACTTGTATCTTAGCGGGTATATGCATAGGGAAGGATCCTGCAGTAGTGCTCCATGGATAACTCAAGAGGGGCTGCCACTCGCGCGTATGATAGACGTGTCTTTCGTTGCTGGGAGACATTCACGCCCGGGTCCACGCATCGCTTAACATGATTTTATTTCTAGTAGGTTACTATACTGAAAAGTGCAGTACAATAACGTGGGGGCCCTGCACCCCATAACATAAAGTGTCATCAACAAGGACAATTCCATCAAGATGAGTAAATCTTAACTTGACCTCTCAGGAATTTCAGTCTTAAGTGTTGGTTTCGCATCTTTGGATGGAGCTTCAGGTTTTGATCGCTCCGATTCCACTTGACACGTCCTTACACACAATCATGCTCAGAGGAGGCCGCCTCAAGGGCAACTGGTTTAAGGCGAACTCTTGAAATTCGATATTAACTCCAGTGACTGAGGTCTTAGGCAAGTTGGATCAAATGAGATCAGCTGATCTCGACGGAACTGTCCCAATCGAGGACACCTTTAGTCACACAGGCGCTTCTACCCTATTGTACTGGGCAGAGGCACGAACCTCGAGCTAGAGAATGGTCCACGAAGCAGCTGCTCGCTAGTGTCGGGTTGTATTGATTCCATTAGACAAGTTATAAATTACAAATTGATATCAAATTCTTAGCACTCGCTATGGGCTGGGGTTAGACGTCAGGTGGTGACGAAATATGTCGTCGATGGAGGCCATCTGACAGCCGTCAAACTACAACGACGTCGCTATGAAGACTTGAACCCAGTAAGGGAATAGTTTTAATTTGGTATATTATTATTATTATTATTACTAAATGAATAGTTTAACCACAGTTTCCTCCAAGAGGCGATCCGCACAGTGATGCTAGTCGGCCAGGAGGCTTGAGTACGAATATCCTATCTCGACATCGGCTCTCCTCTGCCACACAGTATAAGTTGGCTCAGTGCGCTACTACTGGCAGGAAAAAGGCTCAAAGAATAGAAAGACACTCGAGTGGACGGTCACTTTCGTGGCCTTCCACACGAGAGACTAGAGGTGTCCCGCGCAATAGGCCGGCTATCTCGATCGACAGCCCACCTCACGGAACAGAAAGGGGAAAATAGAGAACCTACCTACTTTACAAAACTAACCTCGACAGCAGGAACTACGGCCAGGTGCAATATCCCCTAAAGAAAAGGCACTTGGGACCCTTGGGTTCGTGAGGCCCAAATAAATTGTGGCAGGGAAAGGGCCCGCCAGAATACACCCCTGAGGGCCAAGCGTCCTAACGTCAAGACTACGTTTTATAGGGACTCTTGAAATGCACGACGCCATTTCTGCTCAAGTATATTTTCAAGCACAAAACAAAGTACGTAATGCTGCTGCTTCACTGTACTGCTTGGCGCAATGTATGAAAATGTTTCGTCGAGACGATTCACTAAGTCAGGAAAATCCTAACTTGAGAACAAAACATTCCAGCTCATTCCCTCCTCAGCGACTTAACAATGATGATGGTCGGTGGGTAGCACGTGAATTAGCTTCTGAATCCGACGCAACGAGTAACGAGTTATACTCTTCACCAAAATAAAGTCGTGCGAGGGAGACGGCACCACAGAACAGTTTATCCTTACAATAGGTTCCTGGACCTCCCACACCAGTGTGCAAAAGAAAAGTAGCCGTTAGTGTATGATGCCGACCATGGACTTGGTAGACGTTGGCACTAGTGGTTGAGGATAATCAGATTGCAGGCACGACAGAGGCCATCCTAAGCTAATCATGATGTACGAACAGTTCAAATGTGTTACCCCGAGTTTTCAATATACTGACGCACCAATTTCCCCAAAACACATCAGACCAACGGATAATTCAAAGTAACTGACTAACAGAAGCTACACTGATACTTACATAAGAACTGCATAAAGGATTGGGCAAACGAACTCACTGGCTGAATAATAATATTATTATATGATTAAATACTAGGACTAGCACTAGGAAGAAGAAACATTATCAAGATCTCACTAATATACGTAATAGTCATAAATAGCGACCTAAATAAATTAACAAACCGGAATATATAGACATGAGATGAGAGGAGCAACAAACGCTTCTGAAGCATAGGATGAGCATACAGTCATTTCCTGATTATGAAATATTATGTTAAAGGGCTATGAAAAATTCTGGGCAGTCATTGTGAACATTTTTAAATCTGAAACTGCCAATTTAAGAGGCAGAGACTAAAAGTATGCAGATACCATTGTTCTTTGTTCACATTAAGTGTAATAAAGATATCAGGGAAAGACTTCATATGTTCCTCCTGCACTAAGTAGCTATAATGATATAATTAAGTCGCGAAGCACTCAAAGAAAACAATCAGAGCAAGACGCTATCTGCTTAAAACACAAGCTTCTGTGCATCCCCACTCCGTGTATGCAGCTCTCAACAAAATTCTTTAAAAATGCAACTATAATACAATGCTGCTCACTTCACACAATAACAGACACGAAGGCTAAAAAAATGCAGACAATAACAAGGCGAAAATGTTAGCTGCTTTTATATTGTTGCGTAACTACAGAGTTTTGCTATGACTGTGCTGAATATCTCGCTACCATCCCCATTTGCTTCTTTAATTGTACAGCAGCTTACGGACACGTTTTCCGTATTATTCGGAAGAACTGCATTTGAAATCTATGAGCTATTTATTCTGTGACATGAAGCATCGTGACATTGAGCAAATATCGCTAGAAAATCAAGTAGTAACCAGTAAGTGCACGACAACAGGCAGACAAGTAACTTAGTTCAAATTAAAGTATACAGGTATAATGACAATAATATGCGAGAGATTAGGGACAGATAATGGCCGGGAAGGGTCAAGTGTGTTCTCTTCAGTCAAAAAAAAAAAAAACAATCACACGCCAAGAAACAATTAACTCTCAGGTTTATAGAAGATAGTATAAGCTTCCCTAAATCAGCACTTAGCTCTTCTAAGAGAGGAAGAGAAAGGGACATACAGTATGCCAAGATAAACGTGGAACCCATGCACAAGGGTGTTCCCACATAGGATCAACGCGCATGGGCACAGCGAGGGGAGAAACAATACCTAACGCTCAACCCAATACAACAACTGATTGGCACTGATCACCCAGTCCACTTCTGTTGCCACCCATTGAGAAAGACGGCGGTGGGCGTGCATGGATGCAACTTCCACCAACAAGTTTCAACCAGGGACGATAAAATTTACCCTTTGTGTCAACAATTATGCAGCGTGTGTACATTTTGTTGCGTCGGGAACCGGTAACCTGAGCAGCCACACGAGTATAGATGTATTTTCGAAATCCTGACCGATGTGAATGAAAACACATGCCTGATAAACCAAATGAAATACTCTAATTGTATAAAGTACATCATTTTCCTGTAAGATGACGGTTGTTTACTTATTTTCTAGTGAAAAAGGAAAGTCGAATCTATATATACAGCAACGAGAGGGAAAAATTGTTGATGACCATAATGAAATGTAGAAGTAAGATAATATTAAAAATAGGATAAATCTCTTGATACATAAACGCGTACTATTGTTAACAGATTTCAAAGTCGGGGGAAGAAAACCTTTACTCGTAGGCATGGCAATGAACACTTCTATAGGCAATCAACAAAAATAACTTACTCTCAAGTTGTTGGACCAACAGTGAAGAGCAGAGATGATAGGCACGTTGGCTTGGGACTCCCCATGACACTGTACGGTGTTACAAGAGATGACAAGGGACATGCAGCATGCCGATCTATATACGGAGACCCAACGCGCAGAAGGCAACGGCATACAGGGGAACAGCAGGTCAAGAGAGAAGAAGCACAGAAAATAAACCATTAGTAAGGGAAGAAAATGGGAGGGAACCGTTTACGACATGGTGAAGATTCTGCACCAGAAATTTCGCGGCTTAGCCAAGACGATGGTACCAACACCCAACGTAACAAACGAGCTAATATAAGAATTTACAAAAAAAGGTCTCTTGGGGACAAGTTTCCCCTTAACCATAGTTTTAACTACGGTATTTCCCAACAAGTGACGAACAGCTAGTAGCAATTGAGAGAGGGTTGGGCGAATAAAAGACCTCAGTCCATAGCTTGTCAGTGGCATAAGACGTGCAGCATTTGAAACACCAACTGAATCCAGTACCTGAATATATGAGCAGCCCTAGCTGCAGGTAAACTGCGAAGAGCGGTACAGGCAACGTAAACTCAATACTGTACTCTTACTAGCAATATTACTATTATAATATTCCTAGTTTAGACCTTCTCCCTCAGAGCGAAGACTTGATCTAAAGAGAGGAAGAAAAGATAGAGCGCCAAGAGAAACGTGAAACCCACCCACGAGAGCGTTCTCAAACAGGATCAATCCGCATGAGACCAGCAAGTCGGGAAAAAGGAGGAAGAACCGAAGAAAGCATCATGAGTATGAAACTGGAAGAAAAGCAAAGTAAGCCCGAGGGAAAGACGTCCCGAAGGTTTAAATAAGGCCAAAATAACCTACCAAAGTACAGAGTCAATCTGGGATCGCTGCTGCCCACAACATGGGATGGGCGACCCCATACTCTTACTTGCAACTGTGGCCACAGCTTCAGAGCAGAGGGTAGAACAGAAATAGGTGCACAGCAGCAATAATAACCGTAGTGCAAGGTGCTCCAGCGCCAGCATTATAAGATATTCTCCGTTCCCAACATTTGGTAAGTGTGTGAATGAATCTCTTGCTGCCCTAATAAGCCAAGAGTAAATATGACACGCATTAAGATTTAACCGATAAATTATGCGATTATTGCATCTTTGTGGAAGACTAGCAAAATTAATCTCAATTTTAAATTACAACTAGAGGATCTAACGTGTTGCTGCTGCTGCAAGAAGTAGGTATAGAGTCATACTCTTAGACTCATGACCTGCTGTGGTAGAAATGGTACCAAAAGGGTGAACTGGCTCTACGATGGCTCGTATATTGGTGAACTATGAGCTACTACAGCATTCTAGTTGCAGCGAGCCTATTCGCAAAGAACTGTTGAGACTGTGCAGCAACAATGTAGTAAAATGAAACAACCGTGACAAGATGTGCCTCGCTAGTAGCTATGCAACAACACAGTATAGGTGCAGTACGGTCGCTAGTGTCACTACAAGGTAGGGAGAGGGCTCTACAAACCTAACTCTACCGTACACCCAGCCAGCCAGTAGGCGATGCACTCGCAAACACTGGCCGATATTGTCCACTGGGTATCTAGGTTGCATTTATTGAGCAGTATGGGCCAGTGAAGGAAACGCATCTGAAGCTGCTCGGGAGAAAATATGCTAATGACTTCGAAGAAGTAGATGCCAATTTTAGACTACGAGCCTTAGTATGCTACTCAAATAAAACTAGAGTAATATACAAACTATAGGTATACTTGACCATAGATCACACTTTACTTGACTTTCCATTCCTCCCAAGTGTGCCTGACTGCAAATGTTTGAAAATTCGATAAAATTTGTTCCACACCACAAAGCGATATCCAACAAACACAAATTGTTCTTGGAGACGCAAAGAATACATCTATTGGAAGTTTGGAACGAGGCACGCGTACATGAGCACTGGCCTATGGTTAACTGTAAATTTACTTTCAGCCTAATTTAGGTCATTCTGGTGCCCTAAAATTCAAAGTACATACATCGTCAACCGTTGATATTTAGCTGCGAATTAGTGTTTCTTCATGACGAACACATTTCTTACAGTGCCAGAGATAGTTTACTTTTTTTTAATGCCGTTAAGTTGACTGGAAAAGATTTTATCGAAGATTTATCAATTAGTCGTCAGGGCCACGTGGGATTTTGAGATGGCAGTCGAGTATAGTGTCGTCAATGGCTCGACAATTCAATTATAAAAGACACCAGCCACGAGCTAAGCTTTGTTGACCTCTTCTCTCACTGCACATATGTAGCGTCAAGTAAACTGTCGTTAGGAGTGGTACTGTTGCATGTGATAACACGGCTTTGCTCACATCTACACCTGGACCAAAGCAAAGATCTCGTACTTGAATGATGAGCAATCACTGAACACTCTCCGGGCAGCACTATCGTCTCTCACGACGATTTGTGTGCGCAGATCGTGTGCGCGTGAGCGGCGTTCACGTTGGTGCGCCGCGCTGGCCGCTGTATCGCTGATTAAGTTGGTTAGGTTAGGTAATGTTAGGTAGCATTAGGTAACGTTAGGTAACCTTAGATAAGGTTAGGTTATGTTAGGTTATGTTAGGTTGGGTTAGGTAAGGTTGGGTTAGGTAAGGTTAGGTTAGAAGGTTAGGTAAGGAGGTTAGGTAAGGAGGTTAGGTTAGGTAAGGGTAGGTTAGGCTAGGGTAGGTTAGGTTAGGTTTGCCTAGGTAGTGTTTATTTTAGTAGTGGCGCGCGCAGAAAAGCTTACGTGAACGCAAAATCGTCGTGAGAGACGATAGTGCCTCCGGGCAACACTCGCAGCAAACTCACTATTCATGCGTTCAAGTAAGCTTTCTTGCCGCGCAATAACCACCAGAAAACACTACCAAACGTAACCTAGCCTAACCTAACCTTGCCTAACGTTACCTTACCTAATGTAACCTAACCTAAACGTTGCCTAACCTTACCTAACTTTTAACGTAACCTAACAATATCTGCGATACAGCGCGCAGACACAGCAGCCGAACGTGAACGCCGCCGGCGCGTACACCGACGCCCGTACACAAACGTACACAGCGCATGGCGAGTTTGCTGCCTGTGCAGCCTGGCCGCGCTATCGTCTCTCACGACGATTTGTGTGCATGTTTGTGTACGCAGATCGTGTGCGCGTGAACGACGTTCAAGTTCGTGCGCCGCGCTGCTCGCTGTATCGCTGATTAAGTTGGGTTAGGTTAGGTAATGTTGGGTAACGTTAGGTAACATTCGGTGTTAGATAACGTTAGGTAAGATTAGAAAGGTTAGATTGGGTTAGGTTGGGTTAGGTTAGGTTGGGTTAGGTAAGGTTAGGTTACGTTAGGTTTGCCTAGGTAGTGTTTATTTTAGTGGTGGCGCGCGCAGGAAAGCTTATGTGAACGCAAAATCGTCGTGAGAGACGATATGCTGCCTGCCCTACGCCTTGCATATGGAGACACAGGTACATGTGCACGCCACTGTACATTTATGATGATAATGGCATACGAATTGTTGCAGGTACGAATGATACAGAGAGGAAGGGTCACCAAAGCAGCTCGGCATGCCAACATAGGAACTTCGCTCTGAAACTCGACAGGTAGGACATTTAATTGCTAATACGAGGTCCAACTGAAGATGACTGATCTGAAAGTCATATATCTTTAATTTGACTTAAATCCGGACGTTTCGACCCTTTAGGTCATTAAACACAACCTGAACTACTAAAGTTAAAAGATGATACATTGATTTTACAAAGTTTTGTTGCTATTCAAATTACCTACAAAAATGAACTTCGTCTAATGAAAAGCAATCACAGAGTAGGACGACTGCATGTCGGTAACCGTCGGTTTCGGTTTGGAAATGAAAGCGACAGAAAGCAAACGTTACCGACATGTAGTCGTCCTACCCCTGGATGATAGCTCCTCATTAGACAAGCTGCATTTTCAAAGGTAATCTGAAAATAACAAACTTTGTACAACCACAGCGTCGTCTTTTACGTCTGTTATTCAAGTTGTATATAATAACCTCTACAGTCGAAACGTCAAGAACAAATTTTAATGGACATGACTTTACAGCAAGCGTCTACGCTCTGACTTTGTTTTTATAATGGTGTCGTATTTTACCNTTTTAGACTACGAGCCTTAGTATGCTACTCAAATAAAACTAGAGTAATATACAAACTATAGGTATACTTGACCATAGATCACACTTTACTTGACTTTCCATTCCTCCCAAGTGTGCCTGACTGCAAATGTTTGAAAATTCGATAAAATCTGTTCCACACCACAAAGCGATATCCAACAAACATAAATTGTTCTTGGAGACGCAAAGAATGCATCTATTGGAACGAGGCACGCGTACAAGAGCACTGGCCTACGGTTAACTGTAAAATTACTTTCAGCCTAATTTAGGTCATTTGGGAGCCCTAAAATTCAAAGTACATACATCGTCAACCGTCGACATTTAGCTGCGAATTAGTGTTTCTTCATGACGACGAACACATTTCTTACAGTGCCACAGATAGTTTACTTTTTTTAATGTCGTTAAGTTGACTGGAAAAGATTTTATCGAAGATTTATCAATTAGTCGTCAGGGCCACGTGGGATTTTGAGATGGCAGTCGAGTATAGTGTCGTCAATGACTCGACAATTCAATTATAAAAGACACCAGCCACGAGCAAAGCTTTGTTGACCTCTTCTCTCACTGCACATACGTAGCGTCAAGTAAACTTTCGTTAGGAGTGGTACTGTTGCATGTGATAACACGGCTTTGCTCACATTTACACCTGGACCAAAGCAAAGATCTCGTACTTGAATGATGAGCAATCACTGAACACTCTCCGGGCAACACTCGCAGCAAACTCACTATTCGTGCGTTCAAGTAAGCTTTCTTGCCGCGCAATAGCCACCAGAAAACCCTACCAAACGTAACCTAGCCTAACCTAACCTTGCCTAACGTTACCTTACCTAACGTAATGTAACCTAACCTTACCTAACTTAACGTAACCTAACATAATCTGCGATACAGCGCGCAGGCACAGCAGCCGAACGTGAACGCCGCCGGCGCGTACACCGACGCCTGTACACAAACGTACACAGCGCATGGCGAGTTTGCTGCCTGGCCGCGCTATCGTCTCTCACGACGATTTGTGCGCATGTTTGTGTACGCAGATCGTGTGCGCGTGAGCGGCGTTCAAGTTCGTGCGCCGCGCTGCTCGCTGTATCGCTGATTAAGTTGGGTTAGGTTAGGTAATGTTGGGTAACGTTAGGTAACATTAGGTAACGTTAGATAACATTAGATAACGTTAGGTAACGTTAGGTAAGATTAGAAAGGTTAGATTGGTTAGGTTAGGTTGGGTTAGGTAAGGTTAGTTTAGTTTAGAAGGTTAGGTTAGGTAAGGTTAGGTGAGGTTAGGTTAGGTAAGGTTAGGTTACGTTAGGCTAGGTTAGGTTTGCCTAGGTAGTGTTTATTTAAGTGGTGGCGCGAGCAGGAAAGCTTACGTCAACGCAAAATCGTCGTGAGAGACGATAGTGCTGCCTGCCCTACGCCTTGCTTATAGAGACACAGGTAGATGTGCACGGCCACTGTACATTTATGATGATAATGGCATACGAATTGTTGCAGGTACGAATGATACCGAGAGGAAGGGTCACCCAAGCAGCTCGGCATGCCAACATATTCATCATATCGCAACCAGAAAGAATCAACTTCGCTTTGAAACTCGACAGGTAGGACATTTTATTTCTAATACAAGGTCAAACTGAAGATGACTGATCTGAAATTCATATCTCCTAAATTTGACTTAAATCTGGACGTTTCGACCCTTTAGGTCATTAAACACAATCTGAACTACTAAAGTTAAAAGATGATACGTTGAATTTACAAAGTTTTTGTTACTATTCAAATTACCTACAAAAATGAACTTCGTCTAATGAGAAGCAATCTTCACAGAGTAGGACGACTGCATGTCGGTAACCGTCGGTTTCGGTTTGGAAATGAAAGCGACTGAAAGCAAACGTTACCGACATGTAGTCGTCCTACCCCTGGATGAAAGCTCCTCATTAGACAAACTGCATTTTCAAAGGTAATCTGAAAACAACAAACTTTGTACAACCACAGCGTCGTCTTTTACGTCTGTTATTCAGGTTGTATATAATAACCTCTACAGTCGAAACGTCAAGAACAAATTTTAATGGACATGACTTTACAGCAAGCGTCTACGCTCTGACTTTGTTTTTATAATGGTGTCGTATTTTACCACCTAATTTGATAAGAAACGTTTCACACTTGGCAACAGTAGGAATTGAAATAATACAATGGAGGTGCCAAACAGGCTGTCGATGCCGACACGAAAAGCACAAATAAAAGTGACTCATTGCTCATTCACATCTAACTGTAGAGAGAACATCAAATGCAACTAAACACAATTGTATCACAAACAAGAGCTTGCTGCACATAAACCTGACATTAAAACTCTTGACCTTTGCTCTGACATCTAATAGTTCATAATATACGCTTGGGGATAAGTGAACATTAGGGTTGAAGAGCAATGCGCACAGCGCTTATGGTATTGCCTACTTTAGACTTATTCCTCCGGGTGTAAGACTGATTAAGAATATCACAATATCTACCAGAGATCTCACCGCACTTACAATATTCAACACAGAGACCGTACGTTTCAACGACAAAGAGCACGATAGAAAGACAAGAGTGATTATCATTCAAGATGATTTCGTCGATGGTCGTTGAGCAAGAATTCCCCGAGCTCTCCGGCAGGTGAAGAGCCACTTGATGATACGCGCGTTCTTCTCAATGATGGAAGGCTCGCCAGGTCTGAGGGCAGCCTGCTGAGAAGGATCATCCTCTTCGGAGCTATACCGCCTCGGGAGAGAGTCTTCGGATGATTTATCATCAAAATACACGGAGGTTTCGTCTCCTTGGAGCAGCATTATCTCCTTATACGTGTCTTCGTCCATGCCCATGCTATCGAAAAATTCATCCAAATCTTCAGGTGGTAAACTGAAAGTTGATCCTCCATCAACTTCATCTTTGGCACCGAAGGTACAGCGCTCATGGGTGATGTCCGACTTGGACCGCAGGATGGGTCGCCGCCTGAAGTCGTCGCTGCCACCTGCCGCTGACGCGTCGCTGTCGGACGACCGCCGCCCAGCCTCCGCGGCCGCAGGGTCTGCTGCTGTAGGATCAATACCCACGCAAGGACGTAACCGAGGCGGGAGTTTCGGAGGAGTTAAACCCAGGGATAAGCGCTTAGGGATTTCTGGAGGTTCCGTGGGTGGTTTCGGTAAAGGACGATTAATGTCTCGAAATTTTCTAGGAGGTATTGGAGGAGGTTGGGCAGTTGTTTTGGATTTGAATGTACAATTTGATATAGATTCCTTTTTTGTTGATATGACGCTCGGACAAGACGGTCTTCTTTTATCAGCAGAAGTGCCATCTATATCAGACTCAGATTCAATTGTTGACACGGAAGTCCTCCATAAGTCTGGTAATGATTTATGAACTGTAACTTTGGCTGGCTCCGCTCTGAAGGTTCCAGTGCCACAACTAAGTTCATTTTTGGAATGAGTTCCAGCTTTGGTATCGGTAACTATCGAGTCCGGACATAATTTTTCTTTGGATCCAACATCTTCTAAAAGTTTCCTGAGCTTCATTTGGATATCCTCTCCCCCGGCTGCACTTCTGTCGCCCGGTCCGTGAGATAAGGACCGCCGAAGGTCACCACCTCGAGCGAAGGAGTCTCCGATGGGCTGTGTTTTGGCACGAGGCCTGGGAGCGCCTCTTTGTATCCTGAGCGGAGCAGCGGCGGCAAAACTTTTGTTGGTAGCGTTCGTATGTTCAGCCAAGGCAGACGGCGTCAGGGTCGCCACCGTCTTAGGAGGAGAAGACGCCTTTTCTTCCTCAGGAGCTGGCAAGCGCCTGAGAGGATCGGGCGAGAGGCGGGTGGCGTGCAAAGTGTGGGCTGGTGCATTGAGAAAAATATTCGGGTTGGACGAGATGTGAAAATGGTCAGGTCGTGCGGGGCACTGGGAACTCCCCAAGACATGATCACTCTTGACGTACTGAGATTTGCTTTCCTGCAGCAGCTGGACGGCGCTCTTGCCTGAGCTGGCCCCTCCTCCTCCTCCCGAGCCCCACCACGTGTGGCCACCGAGCATCAGAGACATCCCTGCGCACCTGCAACACAAACCAAAGAGTGCACATCAACAATCCAGTACGTACGAAGGGATGCAGCCGCTACACATGATCAATATATGAGTAGGTTCTTATAACAAAGTTTTTTCCCAACCCAGGGGTGAATCATCCTAGAGGAGGAATGGACCCATATTTGGGGGGTAATGGATGTACACGGTACATATAGATGGATATTGGATATATACAGTCAACAGTGAGCTATGCAACCTGCAAAGGCCATCATGTGACTGCGAAACGGAATAAACATCCGTTCTTATTATATGTTAATTTACGCCACGCGCATGGACACAGTAAATCGGGGGAAAGAAGAGGAAGAACAGAGGAAATGGCCATAGGTATTAGAATGAAACTTGAAAGTGGCAATGTGGGCACAGAGGAAATATATCCCGAAGGCTTAAAGTAAGGCTACGGCAATCTTGCCATAGGGTCCATCTTGGGGCGCTGCTCCCCAAAACACAAGCTGGACTAACTAACCCAGGAAGCAAAGAGAGTAACGGAAGAACTGAATGGGACTAAAATAAAACTTAGCCGTGACTGCATGTAGCCAAATGACGTCACAACGACGCGTCGAAGTATTTAAGGGTTGGACCTCAAGCCTTCGCAAGTTGGGTTCTTCGTCTTGATCAAAAATATAAGTAGTGTTATATTCTTGATGCGAGAGAAACCCTAGGAACAGTTTTGCTCAAACTGTCTGTACTTGACAACCAATTTACCGTGTTTTGAGCATGGGTGCAGCTCAAGTAGCTGGCCAGGCAAGAGCGGGAGATTGAATGAATTAAGTCAAACAAATACGGTGATATGTTGAAGTATGTTAAGTAAAGAGTACTGCAGGCGAACTGAATATGAAGGGCTTCACTTACTTAAAAGAAGAAGTTAAATTAGATTAGATAGGCGGCAGTAGACGAACCAGCAGGCCCATACCCAAAGAGACACCGGAACTTACGCCCCGGCCATCTATGAGCTATCGCCATTATGTTGGTAGGATATAAAGGACTGGGGAGAAGAGAAGAAAAAAGAGGGAGAAGAATCTCAGCCAAAGAGACGATCATGAATGCACGCAAGCACGATCTAGAGCCGCTGATTTGCGGAGCTTAAAGATGTCACATTGTGTAGTTGGAGCGGAAGAGAAAAGAAGACGGATTAAAATAGCCTCGGAGGCTTTGACCGTAAAGAGTGTGTGACTCCTGGAGGAGGAATTCTTAGCTGTGGGGGATGTCTCTCCCAATGTACAGTACCGTCCAAAACTAAGGGACAAATTTTCAAAACGGCATAATTGTTTTCTAACCATGCCAGGTTCTTCTTCTTCTGCACACTATTAGCTAATAAGATGTTGATTACTGTGTTAAAATGTGAGACATGTATGGAGGATAATAAAAAGTTATGAACGAAAAGCTTTTCTCTTGAAATTTATAACGCCCAAAACTAAGGGAAAAAAATAAAAATTTAGTTAATTTCTTATTCAGTCCGTATTTCTTTATTTACATCGAAGACAAAGTTTGACACTGCCATTTGTAAACATTGCTGTCCGTTCCATGATGGCACCACGTCAGAAAGTTGATGACATCCTGCGACAAGATATCATCAAGTTGCACAAGAATAATTTCACTACTAGAGAAATTTCTGAGAAGGTAAACCATTCGAAAAGTGTTGAGGGCAGAATTGTGAAGTCGTACGATGAAACCGGCCGCATTGGTGCCCCTAAAAA
>LQNS02278159.1:23383233-23401446 GCA_001587735.2 Parhyale hawaiensis
TTCAATTCATAAATCATTTCATTTCAAATTTTGCGTGAGAGGTTGTCTCACTTCTACTCTGTTTCCCATCAAAGACCATATTACGTTACTGTTTTTTTGTGTGTGTGCACTGTCGGCCCACTAATATTACTGTCACGTATATATTTAAAGATAAACATGTAGGCGATTCACACTGTAAGGCTGGCTGGGGGCTGCCAACGACTTGAGGTAACACCAGCCGCTAACTAATTAGCAGCTCTGCATGCGGTATTCGCCAGAAGTGACAGGCTGGGGAACCGCAAGGCATTTGCTGTAATCGATACATTTCCCCTCGCAAAGGTGCAGAGCGAGTGAGTTTAACACAGAGCTCGGTATGGGCTCATTTCGATGGACGCTCAATGCTGAGGTTCCCTCTTAAGGTTGTTCTTCGGGCTTTATGCTTGCATTATTTACCGTTGTTTCGCAAGCAATCATTAAGGTCTCTTTCAAAGAGTCCCGTTGTAGGTATGTCGTTGAAGCCATTCAAGTACTTGAATGTTTCTATTAGTTGCCCCCTTTGTCGTCTTTGCTCGAGAAAGACCAGAGCCAGTTCTTTTAGGCGACGTTCATACGACTTGTTTCTCAGCTGAGGTATCAGTTTCGTTGCTCTGCGTTAGACTCTTTCCATGTTATCGATATCTTTGCTCAGATGGGGCGACCAGAATTGAACAGCAAATTCTTAGTGTGGCCGCACTAATGCCTTGTACAAGGGAATGATGATGTCCTTCGACTTGTATTCAAAATTTCTGGTGATGAATCCCAGTACTCTAGTTGCCATTTTCGCACTCTTGTCAACTTGCTGACTGTGCTGTAGTTTGTTTGTAATAGTGATTCCTAAGTCACGTTGTTGGGTGACAGGAGCCAATTCCGTCCCATTCATTTTCAATGGAAATGAAGGGCTCACGAGCCCTACGTGCATTACTGAGCATTTGCTGACATTAAAGCTCATCTGCCACGTTGCGCTCCATTCCATGAGGTGGTCAAGGTCTTGTTGGAGCTAGCTATACCGGCCAAGTTCTTGCCACTTGTGATGTGAATATTTCCATCAGCATCCACTGCAATTGTTTATTGATAATTGTTTATTCTTAAATTAGCATTATGTTCTCTTAATTTATTTATGTGGTTAACGAATGAAATTCGCGATTTAGGACGATTTTTTTTTCTGCGCGAATTTACAGTAGTGAAAAAGTCACAGGCTGCTCAGCAGTACCCTTCGTCGATATGACGTCATTGACGGTGTCACTTTTCGATGATTGCTTCTCTTGAGTCTTCTCGTTACACTCTTTGCTTCCTGAACTAACCTAACTCTACGACACGTCTTATGTCTCCTGAGGGGAGAACACCCGTTATTACCGGGTATGTATCTAAGCGGGTAATTAAGAACTGGGAAACTGTATTTTGGGGTAATCGTTTCGAAACTTGGGGAAAACGTGTTTTAAAAGTAAATAAAAAGTTACTGCGGTATTAGTGTTCTCATTACTGTTACTGCACGGTGGTGAAAGAAGATACTTGGAAGGAGCAAATGGTAGATACATATATATATATATATATACTAAAAGAGTTTTTAGAAAGTGAACTGGGTTTTCTATTTATTAGATCCCAAGCCTTCTGGGTTTTCTATTTATTAGAAAAGTGTGGGCCTTAAGAAAACCCAGACGACTTTCTAAAAACTCCTTCAGTATGAGTACACCCAGGTGTCATTGTATATAGCAAGAAATACACACACACATATATATACATATATATATACATATATATATACTGCAACAAAACTTGAAACTCGTGAACGGAGACCGCCATGCATGGGATGAGCAACTAAGAAAACAAAACACGATAAAGCAGTCAGTAAGGGCAGTAAGAGTAAGCATTAGCAACAGCAAAACGCACTCAGTGCTGTGCACTGTAACAGGCTTGTTTCATTTAAATCACAGATTACATTCCTTAAGTTTTATAATCGCTGATTTAAAACATCTGTGTTAAAAAATAACTACTGTATTCCCCAGCTTTTACTGTTTAAACTTCTTTGACAATTTTTTCAGCTCAAATCATTACAAGAACTATAGCGGCAGTGTGTAAGACAATAGCAGTCTTTAGAGCTAATATTAAGAGCTTTTTGACAATCTGACAATCAGTACAACAAAATGACACAATAGATATTTACAAGCGAATAAAAACACTGGAGGGAAATGGTGACAAAACGCATACCAGCTTGATTGAGTGTTCACCCCCAGTTAATTATTATAGAGCACCGTAAAGTGGGGTTAAGTACTTTGTACGCTAGGGCAACTGAGTTATTGAGTATTATTATTATTGAGTTATTATTTCCGTAGTAGGTAAATGAAGTATACTACTTCTATGCTAACACGCACATCCATTTGTTTCATGCAAATTGCACCCGGACAAAGTTACTTCATGCGGGCAAAATAAGCGCACTGTAAGGTAGACTACCGCGGGGCCTCCAGAAAGTGCAATTTTGCACACTACCAAGAGACAATATAGGTAGAGCCATAGTGTGGCGCACTCACCTGTCTCAGTACTGAAGATGAGCGATAAGTTCATACTGAAGCGCAGGTTGAAGAGCAGCAGATGGGGTCCACTGCACCCAGGGTTGATGTGGGATGAGGCGGCACCTCACCAGCACGCCCGACCTCTGTTGCTCTACAAGCTGCCCCGAGGCTCTATATATAGTCACATGAAGAACTCAGAACAGAAGAAACCTTGCAGAGAGGAACGAAGATCGGGTTTGTGGCAACCAAATCCCTATTGTCTCTGTAGAGTTGTCAGTTGGATTCACAGGGTTCACTGAGGACAGGTAGGATGTCATGAAGGTACAATTTCGATAACTGAGAAAGCTAAATTGGAGTCCTCACACGTGCAACAATTTCCAATGCTGGACGTGCGAGTTACACAACAAAACTGCAATGTTTGAAAGGTTTACCGAGGGCACGGGTGACAGCGAGGCAGCCGACAATATTTAAAAGCAAGTATCACATTCGCAGGGCTGCAAAGGAGTTCGTTGTGAGCGAGCGATTAAAACGTAGGCACCACACGGAGTAACGTTTACATGTTAAAGGGAGGCCTACATAGCGACACGATAGGCAATGCTATAATAAAATTTGGTAGTATGGGAATAGGTGGTGCGGGATAGGTTTCGCCGCGAGGACGCGGTGGAGAAGAGAGCCAAGTTGAGAGGGAGGGGTGGAGGAGAGGCCAGCGGGCAGTCGCTGGGCAGGGCTGGACTGGTGATGGGTCGAGGAGTTCCGAGTTATTTCTGAGCCCTCCTGCATCCTCAGGACCACCACAGCCTGCAACAAATGAAATAAACGTGAGGACAATTCTTTCTTCCGAGTGTAAGAGAGGACTCTTGCAGTCTAAAGATATTAGTCAGTTCGTTCCCTGTACTGATTAGTAATGTTCGTAATGGTTCATTTAACGGGCGTATGAAACTAAGGTCTCATGCAGTAATAAGACGGCAACGTCTAACACGTCGCATCTGAAATGACCGAATTCACGAAAAGAACTACATCGGTAGAATCATGCCAATGAACGATACCGGCAGGTACCTACCGCACTCATGACAAAGAAAACAGGGAAACTTGTGCAACAACACCGGTGCGCGCAACGGCTAACATGTAATACGCTGCTTCAGTGTTGTGCCAGGCCGCAAGGAAACACTTCTGACTTTGGTTGGCGAAACACACACAGCGGCCTCGCTGCACAACCCGCCCAATTGCAGCCGACATGCACGGCCTATGATTGCATCGGAGGCAACAGGGCGGCGAGTCAGCGTGGGAACAGCAAACAAATAAGTTTTTAGGCAGCAGCACGAGGACTGGAAATACAGGCGGAGGTGAGGGGGGACGGTACAGGGTTAGACGGGGGACACAGGCCTCAGACGGCGGGGGTCGTGTGAACTTGGCGGTGTCTGCAGCGGTGGCAGGGGGTGGGGGGGGGGGGGGCTGAGGTTACTGCAACGGTTGCATGGCTGCGCCAGAAGCCATTAAAAGTTTAAAAACAAATTTATCGGGGAAGTTCGAGCATCACGAGCGGAAGAAATGTGTAGTCCGCACGCGCAGACTGCTAGGGAAGGCCAACCAACCAAAGCTACAGTCTCTGTGTCGAACAAACCAACAACTTACAGAACAGTAACAGATTTAGACTTAGGTAGTCGTCTAGACTCGCAGTCGCACTGCATATCTTCCAACAGAAATCTGCGTGAGGAAGTAAGCACCCTGCTTCAAATCAATGATATGATCTGCTCTGCTTCTCACTTTGTGGTTTCGTCGAAAGAGGACGAATCAAACTACACAAGTAAATATACAAGATGCAGTAGCATGAAGGAAAAAAAACGTATTTAAATAACGCTGACCTTAAAGCTCCCTACATAACGCACATGACAGCCAGCGTAGTAGGCGGTAGTGCACCAAAGCAGAGATAATCGCAGTAGCGTGAGTTTGGTACGTACGAGCACAGGCAGTTTTTACATTTAACTCTACGCTTCTATCTTGAGCCTGGTCGGATTCAATCATGGCGATACCTCAACTCATTTCCTAAATTACGCTCATATCAAAATTTGAAGGAATGAAGTCTGACGAAATTGCACTTCTCCTGTACCTAAGCTATATTCTGAGCATGACACAACACGCGCATTCAGAACATAACGCTGATATTGTAAACATTTTCGTTCTACCCAAACTAGGATCTCATCAATCAGAGCCTTCCCTCGGACATTATCCTGCCGGATATCCAATCTCCTAAAAGATAGGCAATCTATTATAACTAATCTGTCATGATTTTCTTCATCTTTATGGTTTTTCCCATGTTTACGACACCGAAGTATTACATTCTGGTAACTACTGA
The DNA here is from genome assembly GCA_001587735.2 of Parhyale hawaiensis. Lineage (NCBI taxonomy): Eukaryota > Metazoa > Arthropoda > Malacostraca > Amphipoda > Hyalidae > Parhyale > Parhyale hawaiensis. Next base: position 23,388,112 of record LQNS02278159.1, read on the forward strand.
GACTGTTGCAGGCACTACGCCTGTAGTCCTGCATACTGTATGTCACAGTCAGCAGGCCTGAAACTGAGAGTTACAAAACACTACACAGGCAACCCTCTCTGAAGCAAGACACTCCACAGCCGTCCGTCCACCCCCCCCCCCTTCTCATGACAGCACATTAGACGGTAGGTATTTTGTCACCAAAGGGCGGACGAAAATTGCGCTCGCATCGCCGTCGCTCTCTAGCTTTAAGGTCGCACGTTTGATGCGATTCTCTAATTAGGTACAGGAATTCGTCAGACGGTCGACAGTAGGCGAATAAAAATCGAAGTATTCACAGTGGACGAAATCTTTGCGGCTGTTTGTTTGCCCCTCAGCACTTTCTCGAATGAGAAGTGCAACGTCCGCAATGATTTAATTCCTAAGAGAAAGCCAAGATTAAATCGTGAAATAAAAGGTGAAGCGAGCATCTCTTTCACTGTACGCGTACAGTTGGATCTAGAAAATATAGAACAAGTATTAGACAATAAACAATGCACCTAGACACACCAAACATGGCAGCAATCTCGCGTCTCGACGTCTCGTAGTGCATTCAATAATTATACAACGATAAAGCGCGGGTAACAACGCCATTATTAATATTATATAAGATAGTTCAAGCTTCTCAAGTCCAGCACAATTTACCTGTTATAAGAGAGGAAAATTAAACAGTATAGTATGCGTAAATAATGGTATAGCTAGAGCACGAGGGTGGTCCCAAACAGGATCAACGCGTATGAGTGCAGTAAGTCTGGAAGAACAGGGGGAAAGCATTATCAGTAGGAGTATGAAATTGGAAGAAGCAAAGGAAGCATGGAGGAAAGACGTCCCGAAATCCTATAGCGTCCTCCTGGGGCGCTGCTCCCCGTAACATAGGATGGGCGAGCCTACTGTCACTAACGTAACCTATGACCAATCATATGCCCCCAGATGGATTACGTACATTCAAGAGTTGAAGCAATGCACGCGGCATAATTTAAGGAAAACTATACTGAGGGATATGGGCGAACGCAGGGCTGCAAGTGGTGCGAACTCCGGACTAAGTTGACCCTCGCGGAGCTATTATTCCATGTGAGCGCCGTAATATGTTTTTTTTTAATCGGTTGGTTATGAGCTCATTATTCAAGTTACAGTAATGAAACAAAGTACAGTAATTAGAAGAATATTACGCTATCCGAGAATATAAAACACATTTTGAGTAAAGATAACACTTTCGTCAGAATATGGAGACAAACTCCGTGGATTTTTTATAGAAACTTTTGTTTTCTAGTGTTGGCCATTTTTTAGATTTAGGCTATAGAGACTTTTCTATTATGTTTTCTAATAGAAAATATGCTGACGAATCAAATGGTACCTTTGGTTGTTCTACAAGACGGATAGGTAAGGAGTTATGGCTAGTTTTTGAAATAATGCTGTAACTTCAATTATTTTATATAAAAAACAAAATTTCTAGCACTAGAATGGGCTATAGACTCTTTCAATCATGTTTTCTTATAAAAAAATTAACTGACGAATCCAACGGTAATATTTTTTCTTTTGTAAGACGAATAGGTAAGGAGTTATGGCTATAGTTCTGTCTGTCACGACACCCATGGTCCCGCGACAGCGCACTTCTTCCTGTCTGTCACGCCAGACATTCTGACACTGGGGGCTCCACAGATTTTCATGTTAGCGATTGCCGCCACCCCTTCCTTCGCACTCCTTTGATGCCTGTCTCATCTTGTAGAGCTCGTCGAGACGCATAATGTGGTGCCTGACAACTTTGCATTCGCTAAAATGCGCTAAATGACAGTGTCTGGCATGACGTCCAAGGTGCCCGCGAGGGTTAAGATTCCACATTCTGCGTTACTGCTGTGACCGCTCCAGGCAGAATTAGCTAACCGTACTCACATTCCGGACGTATAGCTACACTTGCATAACACAATATCTGAAAGTACTCCATAGCGACGTGCCACCAGACAGTCGACATAGGCTATACCTTCGGTCCTTCGTTTGGAGAGACGTCTGGTCCAGAGTATCCATCCACCTGCCTGCGCGCGAGAAGGCTCTGAGAGCGACAGAAGTTTGCCTCATTTGTATAATGCATCACACAGGGAGAGACTTTAAACCTTACGTGATAAACACCCCAAGACTCGCTCCCACAGAACAGGCTTAAGGAAAATGACGGAAAGGTCTATTTACCTATGATTGTACGCCTAAAATTGAATTTGGCTACTGTACTTCTTGCATTGAGAATGAGCGAAAGAGGCGTGTCTGTTTACATCCTACCGTGAGAGGAGCAGAGAGAAGAGTTTGTCCACGCCGTTTTGCGAAAGAGAGATACAGGAAGAAGAGTCTGCCTAATGGCAGCGAGAGACCAAAGAGAGCAAGCAAACGTCTCTCTCTCTCTCACACACACGCGGACCCGCAGTTCTTCTCTCTCGTCGCATCCTGCCACGGCAGCACTGCTGTGAGAGAGAGCCATCCGACAGCTCGTCTGGAGCACCCAATGACCCCTCGCAGACAACGAGTCACCGAAGCGCTCCTCCGCCTGCCGATAATCCCAAAATGAGCCTCATGATGGCCAGGCCTCAGTGCCGCATGGTGCATCTTGGCCCTCGCTGATAGCGCCCAACGGCCCCACGGCCCAAAAGCGCCGCTCAATGGACGGCGCTGCGCCGAAGTGGCGCTGGAGTTAACTTTTCTTCCGACTAAAGAGCGCAGGCGCGACACACAGCGGGATACAGGCGCTACCTGCGGGCAATCAATATGATATACGCATCGCATACTATTAGCTGATGTGGTAGAGGTGCAGTAGTGCGTATTAACGGCCCTGAGATGCTAGTGCAGTATTAAGGATGGGAAGATATTATCTGCAACTGTACATGCTACTCGTAGCAACAGGCTATATCGTGCTTTCGGTGAAACATAAGTGCCTATGCCACAATAGCCATCTGAAAAATAAAAAAAAAAAACTAAAGCAAATGATAAACACTGGCTGATGCAAGAGCGACTCGAGATGGGATTATTACTTGGAGTCCTCAGGTCGAGCACCCAACTGAGGTGTACTACGCGATCGCTTCACACGTAATAAAATAATCGTGGCCATTGTTTTATGAAAGGAATGGATTGAAGAGAAAGCTGTGATAACGTATTATAAAATCATTGAAATATAGAAGCCGCAATATGCCAGATGAAGATGTACGAACTTGTAACTAATATAACCTTATGACCCACATTATGCTCCATGAACGGTTAAAATGACACAGCTGTTGCAATTTACAGGAGAAGTAGGAAAATTCTTATAAGAGCAAATTTGCAAAATTACCGCGACAGTACAATTTTTAGTTTCCTCCCCTAGTAACAACATAACTGACGGCGCGATTAATCCTCACAGCCCGTAGCATCCCTTCATTTCTTCCGATGACTGTTCTTGAATCAGTAAGGGTGGATCAGCAAAAGTGAATATTTTCTATGGAATGGACCGGCTTCCAGCAGCCTTCATATTTGTTCCAGTCCCAGAAGTACCCTGGACCGAAAGCTACACCAGCGAACGCCACAGCGCGCCGGCAGCCCACATTTACGGAAGAGGATTTACCACAAGAAGTTACGCCATCACAGCCGCAGAACAAGAAGCATCGCACTGGCTGATATATCACGTCTCTTGGAAATGCCCGCGGCAGTTTTGTAGGTCTTAACACCGCGCACATTACGCTACTTTTACGTAGTCTTAAAGCTGACGCCTGCATACAGCAGGGGGAGGAAGATGGTGCTGCTTCGTGCAGCTGGGCCGGTGTAGTACATTTCCACTGTGCAACTACTGCTTCCAGACACACAAGTAACACGACTACCTTGACTTACGAGTTTACTCGTAATGCGGTGCGTGATTAAGATCGAAAGATAATCTGATCTCATATATACGGTATTGTAGGCGTCTTCCGAGTCGTGCAATGCTGTCAAAATAATGCAATACGCTCAGCATTAACTCCTGTAGAACCTCAGTCCTGAACTGTCAATAGTCTATCAAGTTGCGTTGAAAGTCCACGATTCAACTTAAGGACCAGTCAAAGTTAAGCGGCTTAGATTATTTCGAGCGTGAATCGCAGACGTCGCAACACTACAGGTACTAGCGACCTCCATGAGCGACGGTACAAACAGCGATAACCGTGTGAAAAATTTAGCATTTATCTCGTTTTTCTAGGGCAGTGGTTCCTTACAAGGGGTCTATAGACCTGCAGGGGGTCTACCATAGACCCCCTAGGAGGTCTATTTTAAGAAATCCTCCATTTTTGTTTCCTTGCTTTGTATTTGACCATTTCGGTCCCAAAAACCTGCTCTTGCTATGAGCTTCTAGAAGAAGCTTATAATAGATACTCTCACTGTATTCACTTGAGCTCCACCTCTCGTTTTATTCAGTCATAAATAAATACAATCACTGACTTCAGACACATTGTAAAATATATTGAAATTTCGTGAGTGAGAAACAACGCGTTGGTTTCAATAATGAAAATTTTGATGCGGGAACTGGAGTTCCCGTGGGGAAGGAAAGGGTCAAAGGCTGAAAATAAATTCTGCACCAAAAACCAATGCTTGCAACATTAAAATAAAAAAATCAATATGCATGATACGTAAGTTTTTACACATTTATAACGAAAGATCTACTAGTTCCCTCTGAAATAATAAACATTTTCTTCAAAAGTAGCATTTTCTTTTAGTATTAGAGTAAATGTTAACGGGACCTAAACTAAATCTCGCTCTAATTTCGTAATTCTTAACTTAGTTAATCTTTCTTAACATATACAATTACAGCCTTGAAATATATGCATTACTTTTTCAAAAATCTGGTGCAATTTGAACCACTGACGGGCAGCAATAAAAGATAAATGCTCATTAAATAACCTTTCAAATCTAGAAGATTTTATAGAGAAAGATACCCTAATATAAGAAATTTTTGGTAATAATATGTGCATGACCTCTTCGTTTTTTTAGTATTCTTCATTATTCAGTTTAAACCAAAAACCATGTTTTTTGGTTAAAACAAACAAAACGTGGTTTTTTCGTACATATATTTTAATATTTTGTTGTTTTTTCCAAGTTCTAGGAATTTTATCAAACATTTAAAGGGTTTTCTACGGTGTAAACAAATGTAGGTAGCTAATCATCAACAATCTTAATCACTTCATTTCAAGTTCCTATTTTAGAAGAATGTTTTTAAGATAAAGGGGTTACGAGAAAGCAGTTAGCAGAGTACCTGTATTTGCTATGGCTACATTTAATATGCAAACTGCAGAAACGCTATGATTTGAAATTACAGTATAAAATTCTTTGGAAAGCTTGAAGACACTTCAAATTACAAATACAACTTGACAGAAATAGCAAGCTACTAGCTAACTGGCAACAGAGTAATGAACTAAAGAAAGTGAAATAGCTATAAAATCAATTGAAAAACTTATAAACACTTCAAAATACAAAGACATCTTGATAGAAATAGCTAGCTACTAGCTAATTAAAAGCAGAGTAATGAACTGAAGAAAGTGAAAAAGCTATATACCTACATCCTTCTCATGAGCTCACTAGCTATCTAATAGCATATATATAACTGCTACTTCTAATTTTTAGTAGCTTCTAGCTTATCAGTATATAATTAGACATGAATCTCTGAAATGAAATAACAAAATTTAATAAGTTATAGGTTTTTAATAAACATAAGCAATAGTAGACCCTAACTGTCCTAGCACTCAAACGGACTCCCGAAAAGAAACACATTAACTCTTCCTTTCAGTTGTGTGACCAAAATTTGATACCGTCTAGAAGTAAAACTGTTTATTTTGCAATGTTTATCAATAAAAACCAAGAAAGTAGAATAAAAAAAAACGTTTTTTTTTTGTTGGTTTAAACTATGTTTTTTATTTGGTTTGAACATGGAGCCCACCCTGCATTCAACACTAGAACACTAGGGGTCTAGACGATGCACTGCTCTCTTTTGCAGGGGTCTACACTGATCAGTAATAGGGAACCACTGTTGTAGGGTAAGGTCAGTATTGAAGTCGATTGCAATGGTGCACGAAGTAGAGCAGCAGGTATAAAGGCCCTGTGCAGAACATTCGAGCGCACGGGGTCAAACACGACGTTCAATCATATCCTAAATTGATTTCATTCACTTTGTAAAGAACAGCTCTGCTAGTAAAATGCACAAATATTAGTTCAAAAAAGATACTCGTAGTGTGTAAGAGAAAAAAAAGCAAATTCAGACGTATTGCAAGAACTTTGTGATGCACTCACGATACATGTACGTCCGCCTTCATCCTAACCATCACCGCCGTTTGCCAGAACAACAATAATATTTTTTCTTCTAGTTGCATCAGTACTGGATACATATACAAGACTAGAACGCCTCAAGGCGTAAGACCATCACACGCAGTGGGGGCAATGCAACGCAGTCAGTTTGATGGTGGAACGCCTCGTGGCGGAAGACAATCTGCCGCAGTGGAGGAAACTTCAACATCATTTTTTATGGCCAACTAGGCCTAGTTTTTGGCATGGGTCACATGTACATCAACCCACCAAACTCCCTGCAAATAATTATGAACATTGCTCAACTCCTTTTGCCCGTTTTTAGGTGGACAGACAAATATGTATATTCTGGTTGTAAATGGCGTACGGTACATATTGGAGAATTAGATGAAAAGCAAAACATTTAGGCCTAAATCTTCACGAAAGCAGTATCACCTCTCTCACTTCGTTCGCGGGTGATAAACATGAGAAAACTTAGTCCCACAGCCTCAAATAGCAAAGTGTTTTTTATATCTTTTTTATGTGCTATCAATGTTTGAACTGCTTACGGCTGATACATAACTTAAATGTTCACTCGTAAGTGAACATGTCGATTACCGTAGATAAGCTGTAGATCTTCAACTAAATAGTGAAAAACATTGTAGTACAATCTCCTGACCTGGGTCAGTGCTATGTATAAGTATAATCAACTAGACGGCCCGTGACCCGTTGGGTCGTCATCACGATCGTCTTCGCTTTCGCAAAAGAAAGCAGGTGTTATTTAGCTGTGCATAGACCACCCGCTATTCGACCGTCCTCTCCTGCCCGTCAAGGAGCGGCCAGTAGGTACGGTTCACTATCAACAGATTCTTTGCTTCTCTAGCGAATATTCAACACCCAGGCTGTAAACAAAGTCAATTTATATGTTACGTATTTCAGCTGTATTACCCATGGAAACGATGAATTTATCTTGCCCGTTCTTGAGGCCGAGCTCAGTTTAACTTCCGCATCACAGATACAATCGAATTAAACCATAAAGAGCAAATCCATGGAGAGAATGCGGCTGTGCACTAGTTCCTCGAATTTCTTCCCGTCGAGAAGCGAAGAAGCTGTGTCAAACAAGACACAAATAAACAAGGTTCACAGACTCTTAGTTTAATACTACACGACCCGTGGGGTCGTCATCAGGATCGTCTTTGCTTTCGCACTAATGCAAGTGTTATTTAGCTGGGCATAGACCATCCGCTATTCGGCCGTCCTCTTCTGCCCGTCAAAGAGCTGCCTATACGGCTCAGTACAAACAGATTCCTTGCTTCTCTAACGAATATTAAACACCCAGGCTGTATTATTATTATTAAATAACACCAGACTGGCGACGTGGGAACGGAGAAACTCCATGAGGTTAACAAACCCCACGCAACCAGCCCAGCGGGTGAAGAAAACAAAAGATTGAAAAAAAGAAGATCAGAGATCACAGAATAGCTCTGTGTACAAATCGTTTAAACCTGCCAATACCCGCACCAGCAAAGACAGAGCCATAAAGACCATTCCAAACATCCACACACGATGGAAAAAGCGAACGGGAATACCGTACTGGCCCGTACGGCATCGTAACGGTTCCAAGGCAAACTCATGAAGAACACCAGTACGCCGAGTATACCTCACCCGAACAAATGAATCCGGAAGAAACTCAGACAGTGGATGACTGGGGCAGTTATAGATCTTATAAAAAAACAGACCCCACCAACTGTGCGACGATGCGCCACATCACAAGGCACAACACCACCAAGCATGAACGCACATCGACGAACCACTTTGTCAAGCAAAACAGTGGCAATCGGCAGCAGAACCCCAGACTAAAGAGCAGTACTCCAGAAGAGGGAGGACAAAGCAATTAAAGCAGCGACGTGTCAATTTTACCGAGCCAAACACCCTCCAAGTACGCCTCATAAGACCAATTTTCTGCGATGCACGCGAGGCAACCGAACGAATGTGGGGCTCAAACGTCAACTTTGGATCAAAATTGACACCCAAGATTACCAGGTCATCAACCACAGGAAGTGATACACCGTCCAGCATTAGTGCAGGAAAAAGAGGTCCGACTGTACGCGACCTGGACACGAGCATGGTCTTAGTCTTGCCCGCATTAAGCAAAGTCAATTTATATGTTACGTTACATTTCAGTTTTATTTCCACCGTGCCCGTTCTTGCAGGCGAGGGCAGGATTAAATTCCGTATCACAGATACATCAGTCTACTGCCGCCTAGTATCTGTTATTACATGCATCCCTCAAATTTCTTCCCGTCTACAAGCGTAGAAGCTGTGTGCAAACAAGCACGACGCAAGTAAATAAACAAGCACACAAGTAAACAAGGTTCACAGTCATTTAGTATAACATAGACAGATGGAGGCAGAGCCCGCCCAGTGCCAGTGTAGCAGTGGCAGCTCTACGCGCTGCTCAACTAACCAACGTAACACGATGAACAGATTTCCTAGTATTCCCAGGTCTCAGCAGTGGAAGTACAACCCACACTTGCTAGTTGAAACATCCAGACCAAATGAAGTTCGCTGCCAAGGCAAAATAATCCTTGAATTTTTGAATGCTCTTGTTTATTTTGAAAACAGTGGAGGACGCAATGGAAGCAAGAAACAACAATTTCACCGGAGGGCTCGGCGTTCTTATAATGGCAGTGCATGCTCCTTGGGAGTTCACTCTTCTGGGAACAGCAAGTTGGAAAAGAAGAGCATAAAAAGAATATCAGCTTTCGGTAAACGAAGAAGGCATCAAACAAACGTGGCATGGCAAGAATGATGTTTGAGAGGCTACGATCAACGTTCCCAAGGCGTGGTAAGCCGCTGCTTACCACGCTCCTCATGCATTATTATTATAACACTTCGTCCCTGATGCAACATATGGCCTACGGTCCTCGTACTTTTCGTCTTCGGGTAACTAAACGCTTAAAAGTATTGTACTCGTAGTCTAAGCTTGCGTGGCAACAGCGTTCATTGCGGTCCAAAGGGATTAGACAGAAGAGATATAGGTATATATATAGCACGGTGACAGACAAGTAAAACCCATGCACGATCAACGCGCATGGAAATAGCGAATCGGGGAAGATGAAAAACCTAAAATATTTGTACATGTATAAAAACAGAAGGAAGTGAAGAAGGGCATCACAGAATAACGTAATTTTAAACATATATCAAAAAACGCATAATAAAACGATTTTCATGAGTGACAAAAACCTCAAAACTCGTTTTCGAGAAATGACGACCTGAAATATTTAAAGGGAGGGTTGGCGTAAAAATAAAGTTTTTTATTTGTAGACCGATTTGAATGAAACTTGGTGTAGAAATGCAAAATCGAAAGAAAAAAAGTTTTTCTTCTTCTACTTTTTCCATTTTCTCACTAGAAAACGAGTTATTTAAAGAAAACGGCTAAAGGGGGGACTGGAGAAAACCCTAGGTACACCTGCAGTTTTTGAGCAACAGAGATGAGTTCGGTATCAAAAGAAGCGGAATTTGGCCCTCATCAGGGTAAAATTCTTCGGTTTAATTTTCGAAAGTTTTGAGAACGTTCAAAAAACTAAAAAATGCAATTTTTTCAAAAACTGTGCAATCTCCTAATTCGAAAATCAAACCGAAAATTTTATTTCATAAAAAATTAAATTCCACTTCTTTTGATACCAAAAATCATCTCTGCCATGTAGCTCAAAAACTGTAGGAGGAGTAGGGTTTTCCCAAGCCCCCATCTTGCCGTTTTCTTTGAAATACTCGTTTTCTATGGAAAAGATTAAAAAGAGTACAAACAATTTTTTTCCGATTTTGCATATCTATACCAAGTTTCATTCAAATCGGTCCACAAATAGAAAAAACTCTTCATTTTCGCGCGAACTCTCCCCTTAAATATGTCAGGTCGTCATTTCTCGGAAACGAAGGAGTCTCGAGGTTTTTGTCACTCATGAAACTCGTTTTACTTTGGATTTTTCTATATATATATATATGGCTAAAATGAGTGCATCGAATTACTCAACAACCTGTACCTATATACGGAAATTCATGTCAATAACACATTTAATCCTGTCATGCAGCAATGCCGGCAGCTGTGAGGGCAGCAGACAGTAACTTAACCCTAGATTACCATTGTGATGGTGGCGACACACCGCATTATGGCTGCACGGCCGCTAATTAGGATATAAGATAGGTACTATTTCATACTACAGTATGTTACCTCTGATTATGCAAAAACAATTTTTTTACTTTATTTTTCAAGATAACTGTCTAACTTTGAAATATCAATATTAATTAAATTTATGGCTATGATGCAAATATAAACAGCACTTGTAAAGTAAATATTTAGACATTTGCTGAGTTCATCATACAATTTGCTTATTTACAAGTTTTTTTACTGTTACCTTAGATTATGCAACAAGTTACTAAAAACGTCATAAAAAGGAAATAAATACAAGTGAACAGGAATATTTTTACTAAGCGTCCAAAACGAAGATAACCAAACAAATAAACCCTGAAATAAGTGTTCAGTAGTGGTAAACATTAAGTTAATTTTGAACATGGCAACCTCCATTTTTCATTATTTTTACTAGGCGATAATCGACAGCCTTTGTCAGGTTTGATATTTCAGATGGTGGAATAGAATCTTCAGCTGTTTTTAGTGTATTCCACAGGCTTACTTTGCTCGAAAACTGCCGACCACCTTCATAGACCATCGTTTTGACTATTGCCCAGAGGTTCTCAATGGGATTTAAATCAGGGCTATTCGCTGGTCAGGTCACATCCTAATCCTTTTCGATTTAAATCCTCCATCCGTAATCCAGTTAGCAGTGTACCGTGCTCAGTGTGAGGGAGCGTTATCGTGCTGAAATACCAACTTGGATCTGTGTGCTATAGTCTGCTCATCAAGCCATGGAATCAAGTTGGCTTCCAGAAACTGCCAGTACCTTTCTGCATTCAGTTTAACTCCTTCTGCTACCTACTTCAAATGGACCTACTATCCCGGCCCAAAACATTACATCTCCACCCCCTTGTTCACGCTTAAGCCGTGGAGGACCCATCCAGACGCCCATCCATCAGGACCATCAAGAGGGCTCTGCATTCGTCACTAAATATGACATTGGAGAAATCAGTTTTCATGTTTTCAGCCCATTTGACCCTATTTTCTTTATGAGTTTTTGTTGGAAGTGGCCGTTTATTTGCCTTTTTCACTTTCCCGAGCTTCTGCAGAACCTCACATCTTGTCTTTACACCCACAACAGCAGCATGCTATGCGTGTGTGACTCCCGTGCTCAAGGTCCCGAGTTCTAGTGACAAGCCTGTCAAGAGATCTTTGCGGCGTCCGGAGTGCTGAGTCGGCAATTGTTTGATATGCGCAGCTGGTTGGGGACACCTGCCTGACCAGGAATGAGAGGGTGGGGGGCTTGGGTCGTTGAACCTTCCGTTTCGGCGCCATAGTTCTTAGCCACCGGTGGTCGGCTGCGGCTTTCCATACTCCCCTGGGGCCACTTGGCTTATAACTGCAACACGAACCAGAGTGTGTGTGTTTCCCAGGGGTGGGTACAGTCAAAGTTAACTTTACTTTTCTGCTTAGCATTGGGGCTCCAGCGTCTTAAAATATCCCCTACATGTAAAAAGTTGTTTTCTAGCCATAGAAACCTTCAAATGTCGCATATCTTGAGCAGTCATTTTCCTCGTAGAGGCTCTATCCCGAGTTTTCCAGTTGACCTTACCTTCAATTGCATAAGCCTTAATTGTTCGGAGATCACGCTGTAATTCCTTGGAAACTTCGAGTGCTGTCTTATCAAAGCCAATAAAGAGATCACTTTGATCTTTTCTTTACTGGTTAGACCGCTTTTCTTGCTCATGTTGACTAGAGAGTGATGTTGCGTAATCTGGCGTTACAGCAGAACCCCGTGCGGTAAGCAAATGTTGCCAAAACGTGGGAAATTGTCCCGTTTTATTTTTCTCTAATTGTTTTTATAGTTACAACATACCTGTGCACTAACTTAATATTAACATTTTTAATGTTTGACTTATCTTGAAAAATTAGTAAAAAAATTGTATTTGCATAATCAAAGGTAACATACTGTGTGTGTGTATATATATATATATATATACTCCAAAGAAATTTCGCTCCTAACGTGGCGCTACACAAGTAAGTAGGTACCTAATTAACTCGCAATAAAATTCCTGGACAGAAAATTCAGTAACCTTCTACAAAAAAGGTCGAACCGTAGAATAACTTATCCATATACCTACGCAGATTAAGGTACCAGAATGATTAAACAAACACAGGGGTAAATTTTATTCACACGCTTAAGATACCACGGCTATTGAATAGTGTAACACCCACAATTTTAGTACATTTCGTGGTCACGTGCAACTTGGCTATCAGTTTCAAGCGCGCGGATTTGGCCGAACGAAAGTTTTTGAAATATTTTCCAACTTGAAGAGTTTGAAAGAATAGCGAGAGCTATAAAATTGTGCTAACTGTACAATGCTTGGTCAAGTACGGGATGTGACTACTCGGGGAGTAATAACGACTTTTGTTAATACTCCTTGTGATTACCACTACAAGTTTTCAGTAAACATTGCACATGCAGCTATAGTGAATCACTTAAAAGGTACCTTTAACAAAATATTGGCAGAGAACTGGTAAGGTGTATTCGGTGGACCGTCCTTAAGCAACATAACACGAGCACATCTACTGACCTGATTTGATGAGCAGCACAGGATAGTCTACATTAATGAAAATTTACATAAAAAAGTTCTATCAAGAGTGTGAGCTAATTTTGTCAAGACTCTTAGAAGGTAACTACTCTCTGTCAATGCGTGCGCATGTAGCTTTTAGTGATGAAAGATGCCACATAGGCATAAACGTCACAGGAGCAGAGCTGGGATTCGGTATTTTTTCAGTACCGCTGTATCGGTCGGTATTCGGTAGTTAAAAAACGAGTCATTCGGTTCGGTACTTCGGTATTTTTTCAAAAAATATACCGAATGATTCAGTATTTTTGCGGTATTTGGTTCGGTATTATTATTAAAACTTCG
>LQNS02278159.1:23403483-23425838 GCA_001587735.2 Parhyale hawaiensis
GGCTAACTAGTCGGTCCAGCAGACGTAAGTGACTGTCAGCTGCTGAAGCCAAGACCGGTGAGCAATACTCTAAGACAGGCAGCAAAAAAGCATAAAAGCATCTGCAGACAACCTCACTGTCACCAAACACAGAATTCACCTTACGTAGGAGCCCAATCTGAAAGCCACTGAAAGCACGTGGCACTAGTCGCCTAATATTCGGCTGAAAAGTAAGCTTCTCATCAAAGACAACACCGAGAAACTCCAAGGATCTAAACCCTTGAAGCAAAGTGTCATCTATCTCCAGATGTGGATGCTGCGGTGCAAGTGTACGAGACCGACTGACAATCATAGACTTTGTCTTACTGGCATTCAGCTTCATACTCCTGGCCGAGCACTATGCACTAATGAGTGACAAATTCCTATTGAGAGACTGGGCAACAGCGTTACGCATGCGGGAAGCAGGTATCACTGCCATCAAAGTAGAATCGCCGGCATAGTTGATCATTGTGTTTTTCAGCGAAGAGAACGTGTCACTAGTATACAGAACGAACAACAGCGGGCCAAGCACGCTACCCTGAGGGATGCCAGAGTCCACCGTGACTTAGTCCCTCAAAACGCCCTCAACACACACTCTGCGTTCGCTCAAAAACAAAATCAGGAATGATTGACAGAACCCTACCACTCACACCAACCGACCCAGCTTGTGTAGCTAATAGACCACTGTGGTTGACCCTGTCAAACGCCGAGCTAAAGTCCAACTGTACAAGGCGTGCCTCAGACCGATAATTCATCGTAGACTGTAAATGGTGTAGCACCAACAACAAGGCGTCACAACAAGTCAAACAGTTCTATATGCAAATTGACCAGCTGGCAGTAAACCCATAACGTCACTAATACGACCAAGCAACCAAGCGACCACTTTCGATACAGTGGGCGTCAGCGTAATGGGCCGGTAGTTTGCGACATGGGACGACACTGGACCCACAGGAATGGGAGTAATATTCCCAGTACACCAACAACGGGGGAAATTTCCTAGCCATATCAGGCGCCAAAAGATCACTGCTAGCTTAGAGGCAAGAACGCCAGCAAGCTGCTATAAAACAGAGGAAACATGCCCACCGCGCATGTAGATATCAAAAAATCTGTATATATGTATTAGGGTGATGCAATCTGCAATAATGCTCCAGAACTCATCAGAAGCGAGCTGATGCATCGCTTATATTTATTTATATGTAATGATAATTCATAAATAAACTTTACAATATTTAAATTGTGCAAAAAATGGTAAACACAATATTAAAGCTTTGAGAGTAAAATTATTCTACAAGAAGAGGTAACATTCGTTTCAACAGAATAAATCTGCAAGAATGTTCCAGAACTCAGAAAATGTGCTAATGCATTGCTCATACTTATTTATATCAAATAATAAATTCATAAATCAAGCTAAATGAACTTCATAATAGACTCACCTAGTTCAATTGTAATAGAAGCATCTTCAACATCATCATCGGCACCTAGCTGTTTCTTTAGCAAAAACTCCAGCAATGCGGCATGTGGGCGAGGTAGTATAGAATCTTGGTGGATCCATTGTTTACATGAAAGTTTTGGCGAAACAGCCCACTGTATTACACGAAGGATACTAGAAAATTTACTCGTATCACTTTTTAAAACAAAGGTTTTTGTAAGTTTTCTTCAAAGAAATTCTGAAACGTTTTTACACGTGCATGAATTATTGTGGCACTCTATAAACACGATTAGCAAAGAAATTAACAGAAATATGCGTAGTGTATGATCACTCACTGGCAGTTCACGCTGCACTAAGTTCGGAAAGACGTGACACTTGAGTGAGCGATGCATTATGACACACTACGCCCAATTCTCACAGCGCAGCATATTTGCTCTTCAATGAAGTTCAACATAGCGTGAAAAAGCTGAAATGAACGAAAATCAATGGGATTTTCCTAATATCTTCAAGAAAAGACGGCGGGTCATATAAGGGTAAGAAGCTTTTTTGTCGGCCCGAGAAACTCAAATGTACCAAGGAAAGTCATTCGGTATATCCTATCGGTATCTGTAGAAGATTAAGAAAAGATTTAGCATTTCGGTAGATGAAAATACCGCCGTTACTACCGAAATACGGAATTTCATTCGGTAGTCCCAGCTCTGCTCAGGAGCTACGATGAGCTTATACCGTGTCCAACACAATGAAGTTTTGTCGTACGAAAGGACGAATAGGCTAGGTATCAGAATACTTCAGTATCAATTAGCTATGTTGAGGTAACTTACAGATTAAAGAAAAGAAGCGGGTCATAAGAACTTGGCTAAAGTGCTGTAGACAGAGTACGATGGGTGCGTCGGTAACGACTATATAGAATACATCAATTTTACAGATCGAGTACCGTAATACGCGTACAAGAGAATAGCAAAATTATTACCGACAGAGCGCATTGGTCACATCAATTAAACTAAACACTACGAGCTATAATTTAAGTTTGCATCCATGAATGAATTGCCCAGACCACCTACCAGTATAATTTTCCATATCGGCAACAATGGCTGGAAGGTCACAAGTGCATAGAACAAAGCACAATCAGCGGACAGAATTCATATTGCATGTCCTGGGCGGGCGGTAACAATAACAATGAGGGTGTCAGTCCAAGGGCAGATCTCTGAGAAACTACCACGGTAATGAGTAGAGCATAATATTGCACTACAGAACAAAGACCAAGGCTTTGCTCTACAACACTGATTAGGTCACGATATCGAGATCTCTCCTGAGATAGTGAAGCTATGTATCTATCAACACTCATGGAGCTTCTCTTACTTCGATCAGTTGAAGAAGATCTGATGCACTTTTTCACATTCACAAAAGTTTAATTCATCATAAAAGTTTAACTTAGAGATTCTGAACTTAAAAACAGAACTTGGAAATCAACATGAGACAAGTATTTTAAATAACTCATTTCTTTAAAATTAACCTTGTTATGCGCAAAGAAGTTGGGTATCTTAATTTGAGGGCAAAAAAGTGCATGTATATCTAATAAGGCAGGAGTGATTAGGATTTAACTTTCGATTAACCGAAACCGTCTGACCCCACATTAATTCATCAAATGTATGTTTTGATGCAAATGAATTATTTTCATTGGTTATGACCAGACCATGTGCAACGAAACATAAAATTCAAGCATAGCAGCACAGCAAGATATGCAGATACGCCAGGAGCAATAGCACAAGCGCGGCTTCAACTGGACTCGTGGCGGGAGCTTCACGGCAGGGTTCCTCGTGTTCGGGGGTAGTTACTCCCCACCACATAACCTAACACCGCGTCATAGCGTTCACACGAGGTAATACATGTCAACATTTCGCATAGCTGTTTTCATTTTTCTATTCTCCGGTCAAAACTGTATAACGCAGGCGAGGGGAAGAACATGCCATGATACAAAGCTACGTTGGTTAATAAGTGTAAGTGCCCCTACACAGGCGGTGGTTTAGGAGAGGAAAGGGAAAAGGAAAAAAAGGACCGATGAAGAGAGTGAGAGCGAGTACTGCGCACAGAAACTAATATCAAAACAAAGAGGGACATGAAAAATATCATCAGTAGATATACAAATCAAGAAGAGGGGCACTTTTTAAATCATGACACTTTCTGAATCATGAATACGCACGCACTTTAATGAAGATGTGTATATCTTCGGGTACCTATAGCACTGTAATAGAGAACCTGCACTTCTGTACTTGTACCTCGTTTCTTGAAAGACGCGATAGACGCACGGGGCTCTAACGGTCACGTGACTCGTGGTGGCGTATGGACCACTAGTTGTAAACATCTTAACTATGCTTCAACCTGAATAACATTATGAACATCATCAAACTTTGTTCAAGAGCCTGATAAAGAGTACTTTATGATTATTCTCTGCATCGTGACTGGCAAAAGAAGAGATAGAGCCACGTAACACATGCAGAACTGAGGAAAACTGCAGTTCTAGAAAAGTTCATATCACGCAAATCATTGATCGTAGCACAGGAAATTAATTATCGCAGCGCATTTGTTGGTAGAACGAAATTATTAGCTAGTCATGTGTTCCTCTAATAGCTAATTCCACAAAGCAAAGACATATTTAGAGCTTCGTATGCCCGAAGAGAGCTGTAGCCCATCATAACGGTGGTTCGCAGGGTGCTGCAACAACCAACCGGCCGGCGGTCAAGGCTGCGGTTTGCATTCACCCGCACGTTGGTGGGTCAGCCCGGTGACCGCTGCTGCTCCAGGCGTCCTACGCACGCCCGACCTTCCTTCCATGTAGTGTCCTGCCAACGGTACGAAGCGATCGTCCAGCTCTTGCGCCTGTGTGTATCGCGTGTCTGCCACACAGGCACAAGTTGCTAACCTAGGCAGCCATTACCGCTGGTAGGAGGACTGTCCTCCTACCAGCGGTAATGGCTGCCTAGGTTAGCAACTTGTGCCAGTGTGGCAGACACGCGATACACACTGTCTCCAGTAATCTTACCAGGGGTAATGGCTGCCCAGGCTTGCAACTTGTGCCAGTGTGGCAGACACTGAAGTGTTGTATCCAGAGTCCTGTCTATGGTAGCAGTTAGCCAGCTACTACAGTAGATGCACGTCATCTTCAAGTCACCATTGCATGTTCTCATTACCTGCACCAGTAACTCCACATCACCATCTGCGCGTATTATGGTCATCTGTAAATGAGGTCGTGCAATTCGTGCAGTGGATAAAATTCACTTCTGTTGCGCTATCTCAGCAATGACCAAACTGTCTCCGAAAGCCACTGCATCCATTATAAAATAAAACGCAGCTCTTGGTTGGTTGCCTGCTCCCTCCTTTGTCAGTTGCGATGTTAAGGATTTCGATGGGAGAAAAATTTCCTACTGAATAGCATGAGGACGTGGCAGGAAATTCGAGTCCTAAAAGTTACTACAGCTAATATCAATTGTTTCTGGAATATGCTCGAACTAGGTACTGCATTTTTTTAAAGCCAGCATCGCACAGAAAAGTAGTTCGGTACTATTTGATATTCTTTCGACCGTGGTAGTACACAAGAGGCTCAAACTAGCATGGAGTTTCCGTTCCTGTCGTTCATAACCCATTTCGCTCAAGTTTTCCTGAGCTGAATTTCTTCGCGGCACTTGAAACTTCAACTGGACTTCAAGCTGAGCAGAAGCTAAAATATTTCCAATTCTTATTGCAACTTGCAGCGAAATTTCGATCCTGAAGGTTCAGCCGCTGGCATCCATGATGTATCTACCAGGAACTGTTTATTTCTGGTGAATTCTTTTGATCCAACGATATTTTCTTGGTGCTGCTTGACTTTCAAGCATTTCAAAACTAATATTCGCGCTTTTACTTGCCGGAGGGATATAGTATTGCCCTCACAAACCCATGACGGCACAACTTCGTTGATTTCCTGGAAGATCAAGACTAGAGGTTTGAGATATATTTGCAGCAAGCGAGAAGAATAAAAAGTCTCTGTACGAAATTATTGCGGTCATTTTTACGGCTTGGTATTCTAGTTATTTTATAAAAGTTGAACACAACCTGGCTAGAACACAGCTGCTAACCAACACGCAATGATTGCAAAGCTAAAATCTCTCACGATAGACGCTGTAAATTTCAAGCCTGCCTACTAAAGGCCTATCTCTCCACCCACATTCTGGGTAGCAAGTGCAGGCACCCTGGCATGTGGAAAGACTTGGCTATAGACAAGGGAAGCAAGAATTGTCGCCAACTTCAGAAGTCATCAGCAGGCCATAGGAGACAGGAGCACGCATCCTCGCGTGTCCAAGAGCTTCCGTTGGCCCTCCAGCAAGAACAGATGAGCACATATATTCGTGCACAAGTAATTTCGGCAGCACTTTCTGTCAGGAGCTTCAGTGGATCTGGATGAAATAGTGCAACCGCTATCATTGCACTTGTGAGGAAACAAAAATACGGCATGCACCACTTTATGAAAAATATTGACACACTAGGCACAACCTGGAATGCGCATAGTTGGTTAGGGAATGTGTTCTATGCGCGCTACAACAGTTTTCGTAAAGGTTAAAAGCTAAAGGGGTGAGGACATTTTTTAGCCTAATTTTTTAAAATATATATCACGATAGGCTATGGATTCCCTACAGCAAAATAGACAAGGCTGAACGTTTTCAAGGAAACGATTATAATGTACGGCGCCGGGGTGTTTTAGCGTCTCCCAGCTCACGTTCCACTTTTGAAGCTTCTTTTCCGGGAAGTAAGTTTTGAGCTTTGAGGCCTTATAGCTTTATTTTTGTACCCATTTGATTCTCTTGGCATTTTTCTTGTGATTAAATGTACAAGCAAAAGTAGGCTCAAGAAAATTCTCAAGATCTTAAAAAACAAAATCCCTGATTTTTTTATATATTAAGTGCGGTAAAATTGTTTCTTTAGGTATTGAATGAAAATAAATCAGGTACAGTAAAAGTATTCCACAATCAAAAAATATCCGAGCTTCGTTTTTTAAAGTAATGATCTGCCTATAAATTATGTTTTCAGAAATCAATAAGTGTTATATTCAAATAGTTATAAACATTATAAGCATATAAAACAAGGGATTTTTTCAGTGATCTCTTTGCACATACAATCTTCACCCATGGGTAGTGTTCCCGTGCTAAAATGGGGAGTAGGCCTATTCAGTAGAAATTTTAATCAGATCCATTTTCAGCTGTGTTCAATGAAAAAAAATTCTCCACTCAGCCCCCCCCCCCCTCCCCATAAACGAGTGGCACCATCTTTTCCCAGAAATTAACAGAAGTAAAATACATGCAGAAGGATGAATGAAGATGATTTTACGATAGACATATTACACGCAAAGTTTGAAGTATAAGATATGCTAACAAATACCATAGACAATACGCTACACAGCGCTGCCTCGGGTAACTGCGCTTGCGAAATTAACTGACAATTTCCGAGGGCAGCAGCACCCATTGAAGCATCTTTATAACATCAACACTACTTCAACTGTGGGCAACATTGGCTCAATTCTGACTTAGCTTTAGCGCAGATGAAAAGATGACGTCGCTTACACCCGAAGACATACCTACAGCTAAAATGTTTTTAATATATATATATATATATTTTTTTTTTTACAGAAAAAAAAGCTGAACCAACATTGACGAGCGTGCTAGTGTGTTTCCTGCGTATTGAATACGACCATCAGATTCTTCACGGTACCCCCCCCCCCTTCCCCGGCCAAGCCAGCACGCGCTGCCCTGCTGCGTCTATCTTACGGAACACTCGCTGCTCAAACTGCTGCAATGAACTCGCTGCTCCTAACGCTTAATTGTGAGATTACATCAAAACGAGTCCTTACTCGGGCGTGCGGAGCGCGCTCTTTCAATTTGGAGGCTGTCAGATGTCGAACTAATCAGTTCTGTCGGTGCTTCGTGCCCTGGTCGGCTAGGGTTTGGAATTTGTTGCCGGCATCGGCTTTTGGTCGTATTGGCCTGCAGGCGTTTAAATCAGCTGTCAATGGTTTTTCGCTGGATTTCCTTTAGCAGCGTTTAGGGCTTCCCGGTGTTGCAAGATGCTTCATTTGGGTTGTATTACCTGTCCGTGGGAGCTCAAGCGTGAAGTTTTAATAATAACAATAATTACACAAGTTCATGGCACAGCGCAACATCCCATGATAAGTGACAGGTACTGAGCCCCGAACGGCAACGCCCAAGGGACGCGGACACACACACAACACTGTTGCCAATACATCTTCACTTTCGCTTCGCGACAGCGGGCAGTGATGGTACAGAAGATTATATGTTAGTTTAAGTCCCCTAAAGATACAGTGTTGACACGACACTTGATGTTTCGAGAGAGGAGGAAGAAGAGGAAGGGACACGCAATAGGCATGGCATGAACATGAAGCGTGGGGAAGCCAAGAAGGCAAAACTGCTCAAGCAGGTAATGAGGGGAGTGGAGTACAGTAAAATTTGCTATAAAAGCAGGCAAAAAGAAGCAAAGTGGGAACGACAAAAGATAAACGAAGGATTCATGTAAAATAGGACGGGTGGACCTATCTAAGCTAACGCTATCACTGCGAGGATCGCGCACCGGCGTTCAGTCCAAACAAAAGCAGATCTCATATCTGGCTCGACCCAATTCGGCACAAAGCAGCACATCGCAAACGCAATACAAAGACTGCTAGTTGGTGATCACTAAAAACGCAATTGCCGCTAATTAGAGCCGTGCATCTGACAGGCTTCCAATGCGATCAAAGCGGGCAGCACAAAGCGCGTGCTCGATACAACATAACGAAGCTTCATTAACTAACTAATCCGCTTTCAGAAAAACACAAAATGGAATGAAGCCATTAGGTTGCATCGACTTAATATCCAATAACCATTAGCACGGGAATGAGTTTGTAATAGATTGTAAGTATAGCATTAAGATCTGAATTAAAGCAGTCGGTGCCTATTCCAACCCACGGCGCCGCAGATCTTTACACTCTGAACGTCTCTAAAAAATTAAAAACCGGTGGGAAATCCTTGGAATTGCGAAAACCTAATTACGTCAAACTCTTCGTAACATTTAATGCGACAAGACAGCGCGTCACCGTACAAAATAACATGACAAAATGATGGTAAATAAGTGACAAGAGGGAGCAACATACCCCAGTGCGCAGAGTAGCTAGAGGCAGAGAACTGCTCCCATGCGCAAGGTAGAAATATTACAGCGAGCATCGATCCAGGGCGACACGGATGCAGGAGAAGGAATCAGGGGACGGACGGGGAGAGGAGGCGCAGCGATGGTCCGACACCGGAGGAAAAAGGGCACAGCAAAAAATAAAACTTTTCAAAGACAGCGAGATAATTTAATCACTTGATGGTGATAATGATGGGATGATGGTGATACGGGCTGGACGGTGGCCGCTGGTAACAAAGACATGACGGCGCATTGGTGTACGAGAGAATGTTCGCGGCTGCGCTGGTCAACCTAGCACAGCCTTCTTCCATCCCGGTTTCTCTGCGTGTGAATACCCGACGCAATGTTTAGTCGCATCTCATGGAGGAGCGATCTCGATCAAATTATTTACGTTTAATAACATAGCAACGAATATCACATAGAATGTTGCACTTACCGCCCCAGAAAAAGTATTTTCGAACCAACGTATTTGTCTGCCTGAGATATCGAGGCTGTTACTCTAGACCCGAAATGATTCGCGTTGGCGTAGAATCTCAGGTACTTTGGGCAAAAGCACACTTGTTAATTCTCAAAATGAGTAAAACATCTCAGTATTTAAAAAAATGTGGGTTATAAAGTAATTGAAAATAATTCAATATGCTGACGATTCGCTGACGTACGGAGCAGCACAGTTCTAGTCAACGGACGCATTACCAGAACATCAACACTAACGGCTTCAAGGACAAGCAGTCACACGTCACGCGTAAACAACTTGGGACTTTATGAAGAAGCAGGAACCCAACATGTTTCACGCAAACTTGAGTACCTACATGCATCTGGTGCTAACTCACATCTGAGTCGCAGGCTTCTGCACACACGCTTACAATGCACAGAAGTGGGCGGCGCCAAGAGTTACGCAAGAGCCCCCTGGAGGATCGGTGGAATTGGCATAACCGGAAGACCCAAAGTACGCCTCGCAGGGCAGGTGGAGGTGCGTGGCGACGTGGGCAGACGAACACGTTCCCTAAAACTGGGGGCGCCGCCCCGTTGGAGGTGACCCGCAAACCGCAGGAAGTGGCGCATTACGACGCCACTTTCGCTGCCGCTGTAGTTCGCTTACGAAAATCCGGCAACTGAACCTTGGCTTGCGAACGCGCAGGCCCGGCGTGTGTGGTTTGTAGGAGGTGGTATGGCGATGCCATCCTAGTCTGCAACATAGAGCCATGCCATGTAGCTTCCCGCTGAGTAGATGTATTGAATTGTTAATATTATAGTATGCAGTGAATTTAATCCAAAATTTTCATAAAAAATGTGAAATATGAAGAGGTATCCAAACTCTCATATTTTGGAGCATAAAAGATTACCAAAACGTTAATATCAAGTTTCCTTCACTATGTCCCACAGTTTATTGCCTGCACTTGAAACCTTGACGCACGAGCGGTGCTCCACAAACTGATAGGTTAGGTGCGTTGACACTGAGCATTCGTACGAGCACTGGGAGAGATATCCTCCTCAGCTAAGAACTCCTCCTCCACGAGTCGCAAGCACTTAACGACCAAAGCTTCCCAGGCCATTTTATGCTGACTTCTTCTCACTTCCACTCCATCTATNCTTGGGGGCATTCATGGCGGAGATTCTTCTCCCCCTCTGTTTCTATTTTTTTATTTTCTTTTTCTCTTTTTTCTCTTTCGTCTTCCGTTTTTCCTCCTCTCGTTTCCCCTATCCTCTATATCCTACTAACATAATGGCAATAGCTCAAAGAAGCCGGGGTGTTAGTCCCGGTGCCTCTTTGGGAATGGGCCTCTTGGTTCGTCCACTGCCGCCTATCTAATCTAATCTACCTACATATGAGGCGTCCAGAGTCAGAGGGGCGAACCGACCACTTTTTGTTTTGGTCGGTTCGCCTCTCTGACTCTGGACGCCTCATTATAACAACTGTCTTCAATTACAAATCATGAAAAATATGACCTGCTGACGACAGCCTTGAGCCGAAACGTTATGAAGGATTTCAGCAGGGTAGGTACTGTAAAATTTTATTCCTGAAAAGTGTTGAAGTTGATAAGTGACAATCTTAGAATAATAGGAAGGAGAAAAATGCTTTCGAAGTGAAATATAAAAAATATAGTGAATCTTTACCATACGGTATATAATGCTGGTTGAT
Organism: Parhyale hawaiensis; assembly: GCA_001587735.2. Lineage (NCBI taxonomy): Eukaryota > Metazoa > Arthropoda > Malacostraca > Amphipoda > Hyalidae > Parhyale > Parhyale hawaiensis. The sequence goes on from LQNS02278159.1 coordinate 23,414,274, forward strand.
GCCTCCTTGCTACAGAGCTCGCTGCGATCCAAAGGGAGTAAGACAGAAAGTCAGGCGACATGTCGAGCGACAAGAACAAGCATAGCAATAGCAAACAGGAATTTTTATTTTGAATAGTTTATAGGTACCTCTGTCCCCACAGCAGAGGCGATCTAATAGATGATGAAGAAGCAAGGGACATGCAGTGTGACGCTACATACGTGGAACCAAAGACGAAGGTGTTCCCACACAGGATCAAAGCGCATGGCAACAGCAAGTCAGGTCGTCAGGAAAGAAGAGGAAGAGCAAACCTAATCATCAACAGTAGGAGTATGGAAGTCGAAGGAAGTCAAATGAGCATCAAGGAAAGATATGGCAAAGGACTAGCTTAGCTAGCTAAGCAAGACATACCGTGTACTATAAATAACTCCCAGCAAAATAGGATGAAAAAACCTCACTCAATGGCCCTGACCCTATATAATGGACTTCAATTAAGTCTCCGTAGCTTTTCAAGATTATTTTCTGACGATCATTGGGGCAGGCCACAGAGCACACGAACAGGTATGGTGAGGTCTATGGTGCATGAGGCCATCAAGCAATGGGATTGTACAACAGTCAAAACTTGCGTTATTATATCCGACTTAACCTTGTACAGGGCACGACGATCGAGTGAGTGCCAACAAACTTATTTTCAAAACAAGAGAGATGACCAAGAAACGATGTAATAGTAAAATATTATTCTTTTACCCTTATCCTACAAAAAATTCTGAACCATCAGAAAAAAAAAACCAAGCTAAAAATATTCTTCTGTAGACTTTTTCCACAACTGCCAGATTTTAGGTCCACCAATTATGTAGGTACCGACCTCTCTCCATGTAACTTGTACCCGTAAGTTTAAAGTGTCCTCTGCTTGAGAACCGCGCACTGATTTACGTTCAAAGCAGGTAAAGGTTTCGTGACCAGCTGGAGCTACTCGCAGCTGGTGCTAATGAGCAGGGCAGCAGATCGAGTGGGGGCTCCACGCGTCGCCACAATACCGCACCTGCCCAAGCACCCGAGGGAAGCGGCTGCTGTACATGGAAATTTCCCTGCTCTGAAGACAAAGCGAGGTAAGGGGAGCTGCAATGATGGAGGGCAGCAGCAGCAGAAACTCGAGGGGCTAAGCAAACGCAGAAAGAGCTCAAAGACAGCGAGGGAAGCAACATCCAATACCTGAAGCAAAACATTGCACAGCAGGTGAATAATTTAAGCGATGGCGGCAAGAAAGTTTACAGAGAATGTTGCTCGCAAACACAAGACAGCTGGTGGGGCAGAGATGGCAGTGTTGCAGCAATGACCGCCCAGGCGTAGATGATATTAGCAAACGCCAAGGCCGTTTATGTTGTTTACTGCCTTCTTTTCTGCGGTCCACTGTTCAACAGCAGAATTACGTGTACCCATTACCGCAAACGTTGGAAGTTGTTGCTTAGTTGAATACTTCAAGACTAGCAAAACTTTAGAGATATTCGCTCATTCTGAGCAACCAGAAGTAAACACAAGTGAAAATTTATTTCTTACTTATTGTGCCTATTATACTTTTAACTGGACTTTTATTAGAGTTAGTTTATGTCACTAACCATAGAACTGTTGAGTTCTTATTGCAACTGGAGCACTCTGAGAGCGCATACCTCCGCCAAGTGAGATAACGGTTACGAAAAAATTCAATTTGGCTTTAAAACCAGAATATTCTTTGTATCAACTCCAAAATCTAATCATTTGTGCCCTCTGATGGTATTAACAGCTTAAGCAATTTTCGTGAAGATTCGTTCATAACTTTTTGAGTAATGCTGCTAACAAACATTATGAGAAACATTCATAATTTTTTGAGTTATTGTGCTAACAAGCATAGAATTAGAAACTGTGACTAACGAACGAACGAGCAGATCATCACAAAAGTTTAGTCATTTACTCTTCGTAATATACCTAACAACTTGTGTAAATTTCATAAAAATCCATCCATAACTTTTTGAGTTATGGCATTAAGAAAAAAGAGGTAGACAAACAAACGGATAGACGGATCTTCACCAAAAGTTAATCATCTGTTCCTCCTAACATACACAACAATCCCTGTAAATTTCATCAAAATCCGTATATAACTTTTTGAGTTATCTTGGTGACAGACAGACAAACAAACCCGACGAAAACATAACCTCCTTGGCAGAGGTAATAACCAACTTTTGGTGGCCGTAACCAAAGGATTTAATTTAGTTAGCTGAAGTGGCCGCAGCCTAATTTCTAGTTACGCCAACCAAATGAAACGGCTGAAACTGTTCTATGAACTTCAATTTAGGTAGGGCGTAACAAAAGCAGGGAATGATAATTCGTGAAAACGTCAGGTTACTGAACACTTGCAAGTAGGCAAAACTATTCTGCAAGGGAGACTACAGTAAATTTTCTCCTAGTCTGTGATAACCATCGTATTAACGAACATAGGATGGGCCGTAGGGTCGGTTTGGACCTATCTTATATTATGAGAAGCAGCAATCCCGGGGATCCCTGGGGCCTGCAAGTTACCTTAGCCAGGCCTTAATAATTCGGAACTTCTTTCCTTCGCGCCAACTTTGCTTCCTTCTTCTTTCGCACTCGTGCTGATGATTCATTCGTCTGTTCTTCTTTCCCGACTTGCTATATCCATGCGCGTTGATGCTGTGTGGGAACACCCTCGTGCATGGCTTCTTTCTATCGACATACCTACTATATGTCCCTTCTTTCTTCCTCTATGAGATCACCTTGGAAATGGAAACGGAGACTAAAGTACTCAATATAACAACTAACTGTGGTAACCGTGCAGACAAACTGCTCGTCTGGTTCGAGGAACAAAATTTATCTGGCGAAGCAGCTTATTGTTGAGGTAATGTAACACAAAAGGATTTGTTACAACAACACAAGTGGATTGGTGGTTTAGTGACAGTGACCAAACTCTTCGGTTCAATTAACAACATCTGCAAACCAAATCAATTAGGTTTTTGTAACAAAGTTCTCAGTGGGTAATACTAATAACGTAACCCTAGCTGAGACAATAAAATATAGTTGACCGCATATAAACAATACGATATCAATCCATGTCATCGGGGAATAGCATCAACTGCAAGTGCCAGTGCAGATAAAATTCGCGGTGGTGACGTAAGACGCTGCTAAACCTCCTACACGCCGACAGGCGCGCGCAGGGACACGTCATGTACGTCCTTGCGCCACTGCGCCAGCCAAAATCATTATTAAAAGCTTCCATATATGGCACTTCTAGCCCTCCTAACGGTGGTCTTACGTAACTTCATCCATTCTGCTCATAGGGCACGTGAAATTAGAGAAATAGACGAGCGGCAGAAAATAAGACCACATCTGCCGTGGAGTATGCTGGAAGGGACTCCTTCATCGCCCTCCCATGATGAATGGCTCGCTGCCGGCTCCAATAAAAGCATGCCAAACATAGCGGCCCGCGCGCCTAAACTTTTGGCCAACTCTTCAGTAGTATTTGGTGGGCTCAACTCAAAGAGCTAAAATCTTTACCCCGATCTCAATCAGGCTGAGCTACCTCGCCACGAGACCTCTTTCTCCGATAGGAAGACAATAAGAGAAAAATTCTTGTAGCAAAACAGCACAGGCATAATAAGAAAGGGTTGGTAGTGGTAGTAGTAGTAGAAATTTAACTAGCGCTTCAGTGGCACACTGCCTATATCGCGCCGATAAGAAAGTGTAATATGCTTGGCTGACTGCGCTATAAATGATTCCATATAACCTTGGTTAAGGTACAAAACGAAAGTAAACAAAACCATCATTCGTACAGTTAGGAGATTTTACATTCATTTACAGCCACTGCTGCCCATGTTCCTCACATGTAATGTTACGCCGCGACATGAAGCGGCGGCGTCACGGAACAAAAGGTCTGGCAAGAAAAGGACCCGAGAGGCAGGAATGAAGGGCAGAAAAAGCTGGTGCAACGGGTGACAGAACAAAGGGGACGGGCGAGCGTCTGTCAACCAGTCTGTCGACAATGATCGCTTCTTGTCGGTGCTTTCCCACCGAAGAAGCGAGCGCGTTGCGACTCGACAGCGTGCAGAGTACCTCGGCGCTCTGCACGCGCGCGGCATCACAGACACTCTAATTGTCATGACAGAAGCCCTTCGCCACGGCACCATCACACTATTTGTGTTGTTATGGTAATAGTTTGGACCTCTCTACCCACAGTATTACGTGCAGGAAGGAAGGATGGCTATTCTCCGAGGACTACAATACTGAAGTAGGGAGCAATAAAGGCATGCGCACAACTTGAATTTACAAAATAAATGTAGTAGTGTGAACAGTGTCTCACTTTACCAACGAACATTATTATTGCTTATATCAGATAAAAATTACACTTCGTATAACATTATACCCATTTCATTTTCTATTTACACACACACGCACATATCTTTGAAGCAGAAACCCTTAAAATAATTTTCGATTGCCCTGTTTGTAAACTGAGATGTGGCGCGTATTAGGGCGTATAATGCACTACTAATTTAGGTCGCGTTATGTACTTCAAGCGAGACTTGTCCGTATTTATATATGTCTATACACGAAAGACGTTCCGGCTCTTTGCATCACAAAACTACGGAGAAGCACACCCCAGGCCTCCCCTACAGCATGCTTGCGCCTCAGCTGCTTACAACTCAACCTTGAATCCATGATAGGATGGTTCGAGGCGGCCAAACCTGGGGCACCAAAACAAACTTTGTCCTAAGGCACAGAAATCCGTATTTGCTCAGTTGCCGACTACCCAAGCATATCCAAGACCGAATACGCTGCGGAAAACTTCAATAATGCTGCCACAACTTAAGGGCCGAAACATACCAAAAGCAGTTCAGCGAGCAGGCAGGCTGGCAGTTTTTGAAACGCACGGAATGCATGGGAGCGCGCACACCGAATAGCGGCAGCGGCCTTCTTAACTGCCGCTGTTCAGTGGGCACGCTCCAATGCATTTCGTGCTTCTCGACCACTACCAACCTACCTGCCTGTCAGCTTTTCGCTGAACTGCTTTTGGTGTGTTTCGGCCCTAAAACTTCAAAAACTCAGGCTTACAGCATTGCTATGAACATACGAAGTCTACAACTTAGAGCTCGGAAACCAAGTGCTGTATAAGTGAGGGATCCAACGAGTCGTGACCCTTCACCCGTCGAAACGAAGGACAGCCTGACACTCGCATGAATTTCGTTCCCGCAATGTCACGTACGTCGATGTGCCCACGATTAGAGTCTTGAGGAACGAGCATAAAGAGTGGGCGAGGAATGCAGAGGTACCTGTGGGACCCATGTCGTACGGAGAATTTTGATATTTTCAAAAATCTGCCACGCATCAATGTTCATCTCATGTGCGAGCCACTTGCGTGCACCACACGTGAACACAGCGCGAACATTACCAATGGTGCGTAGAGATGCCGAAGACAGCGAGCTCTAATACCTAATTAACCAATGCGTAAACAATTAATGCCATTGCGTGTCAATGTGGCCCATTTTTGGCCGTGCATTGCGTGGACAGTGGGTTACTTATGCGCGTATATAGTACGCGAACAGGAGGCAAACATTGCTTCACCACCGAAATAGCACATCTTGCCACGACGTATTGCGCGCTGGTGCGGAGGCAAAAATAGTACAAGTGTCAATGTGGCATTACACTTACGTCAAACTATTCGACAGCTTTATATCATTAGTTCGATTCAAGATACTCACCCACTGAATGATGGCAGCATCTGCATGTGCATACTAGTACTGTAAAATGAAGTGGAGTTGCGAAGACGAAAACAAAACGCGACCATTTTCGTGTAACAACGATAACAATACCGGGCTAAACTATAAGGTCAAGGGCCGAATCAAAGTGTAAATGCAGGTCAAAAACGTGCTTTAACATCAAATAAAACTCCCACCATTGTCTCACAGCTCGGAAAAAAACGACACTGCAGGAAACGTCAACAATCCTGGGAAGAGATCATTGAACTGTGACGAAATTTGTAGACTCGATTTTTGTTGAATTTGAGCAATACCAATGGGGCTTGGAGGGTTATTTCCAGCCGTACCATGGCATGCATAACGAAGAGGACTAACTAAGCGAAAAGTGTTAATATAAGTTGTGGTAAGGAAGCTATTTCGAAATGTACCACGCGTTATGTCCCTTCCTGAAGCAGATAGGTAAGCAAGAAAGTAAAAACGGGTAAACTTGAGTCGATGAATATATTATGTTAGCATAAATACGAACAAGCAGATTGGTCTTCGGTAAGTTCCAGGCGTTGTTAAGAAGACATCTAATTCCTATACTGTCTTTTTGGACGAGACATTTAAACCACCATCGAAGAATAGGAAAGCTTCATTGAAGAGAAGGCTGATACTTATGCAAGATATATCGATAATGCACCTGTCTATGTATCTAGAGCTTGAAAACATGCAGCATTTAAGCCTCTTTGGGCATCGTTTGCTGAAGAGGCTAGCGAGCTTTGGCATTCTGGATTTTGACTGATGTCTCTATGTTAAACTGCAAAGCTTTTATGAAGTAAACATGAATTAGCCTCAGAACGCAGTCACTTGCAAACGACCCAATTTTGAGTGAACCGCAAGGCATGGTGCACGAAGTCAATGAACATTGAACAAATAAATATACTGTATATTACACAGAACTTCCTCCTCACAGAAACAGGGCATCGACTCACACGGCGGTTGGGATCAAATAGCACATTTTCACTGGCGCACCTGATCAGGCAATGAGACCAAAAGTGTCTTAATCCACTCGCTACGGGTGACGGGAGTAGCCGCAACCAGTGAGAGTGATTCAATTACATACATACCTACCTTACCCTCAGCAAAGAGGTTAATTTGTTTGAAACTATAACCCCATTCACGCATACCGGCGTAACTTTGCTCAATTGACTACCACTGGCCTACCAGGCTTCTCTGTTCTATTGTGCTACTGAGGGTAGAAATGCCTTGGAAGCGAGGCAGAAAGACCTGGTACAGGTAAGGCAGAATAAACTCTTAAAAATTCCCCGTTGCCCCATTAACTCACCCCTTGTTTCATTATCAATAGTACAAAAGTATTAATTCTACGAGAAATGCAGATTTGCAGCAAGAGTTAACGGATTATGTGATCGGATGACTCACACTGGCCGCAGGTGCAAAGCCGTCACGCCGCAGCGACAGTTCATCCCTTTACCGAGCAAATGACCATATCTGGCTATAGCGATAGTGCTATTGTTAAGAAAGAAATTTTCAGTCACTCACCTAACTAAACCGAGCGCGCACCCAATGAACTTCCGCACTAGAGCACCGTGTTGCACTGCAGCGCCGGTGTACATTGACCAGGCGTGGACCTGTCGCCGCCTCCGAGTGAAAATGAACTAAAATCGTAGGGAAAACTTGAAAAGCGAAAATTGAAAACACTGCCGGCCATCACACATTTGTTAATGGAAAAATAAGCTGCTATTGGGGCGAGTGGAAAAGCTTACCAATAGCGAGCCTGCGCCGCCATGAATGACAGTACTGTATAGCTGGTCAATTTCTGCACAGAACCACCAGTTCTTCGCTCCTCTTGGTGGTTCTGCTCTGAAGAATACCGCGCCGTTTGCCACTGTTGACTCTCCAGTCTCTACTGAATATGCATGCAGATCGTGAGCTCTAAACAAAGAGTCCTCCATATAGTTACGAGTTTTAAGCATGAACATTACTTAGGCTCAAAATTTTGCACCCAGGTAATCGATAATGTAGTTATGATTTAAAAGCAATTACACATACCGAATACCTGGAAGAAAAAAATATAGACTTAAATGACAAACTGCATAAAACATGTAGGACCTATGTCGAGGACTAGCTACCTACCTTTTTATATATATAATACCTACGTACATAGTATATATACGCACATACTCGTGTTGCTGATGAAACATAGAAAATATCAGGGGAATGATTTACCACGATCATACCCACCGCTTTACGTGTATTTATTTGCTTATATGATAATTTTTCATTTTGCCGTCATGCTCGAAAGATTTGCCTCGTCCGTACGTAGAACAAGTCTGTTCGTATCTGGGAGATGACAGTCACGTGGCATGTTCTGAGGGAGAGAACTCAACCGACTGGCACCTATTTACCCTTTGACAGCAGCATGGAGAAGGAAGATGGTATTGTTTTGCCGAAGTAGAACTGACCGCGAGCTCAACTCTGTTTAGCTTTGGAATTGAAATATTAGCAGGTAGTCGTATAATCGTACCTATGTGATCCATAACAGAATTGCGACCACGGGCACAGTGCAGTTCTTTTGATATCATTACTGACGGCCCGGTACACTAGTTAGGTTCGTCAATATAGCCACCATTGTTAACCTATTCCAAGGAAAGCCACGGCGACACTATAGATAGGCTATGAAGAACTAAACAGTAGTGCAGCTATCATCACCTGGTGCAATGGGTATCCCGCTTTTACCACAGAAATGCAACACAGCGTACAGCAAAACACTTATTCACCAGACCGCTCGACTACCGAGGCTAACTGGCGCATATTACCGCCCACACGGGACGGCCACATGTACACCGGGCAGTCGCACGGCACATAAAGCTCGATCGATCCGCGCAGTAGCCGCGAGCATCAGTCGGGGTGGTGACAAACGGTTAGGAAATTTTACGTCGGTCGGCAGGAAATACGGTTGGTGCCGACCTCACAATATAAACTAAATACTGAGCTTCACAGTTACATCAGGTTTCGGGGAGAAACCATTAAATTTTACCGCAGAAGTATCAACTTTACAAAAACGTGTCACATGAACTAAACACGTTCCTAGGCAATACAATAACGGATCCACACGCTTGTCATCTACAACAGCATGCAGCTCTGCATTCCGAGCCAAAAGCACTGGCACTTACTCAGTACAACACACCATTATTGTAAACTCAACGCTAACTCAGGTCGAGCACTGAACAGCCAGTACAGCTGTGGCACCAGCTGACACCTTTATCAGGCTAAACCATTCAGAATGATTCACCATTGCTCCAGAACCGCCTGACTTATAAGCACAAAGTAATTCCAAGCACTGCAGTAACACAAGCACAAATTCGCGAGTACAAGTATCTTTATAATATATCTGACGTTGAGCAGGGCTCCGACCAGGTTGTTATCTATTATAATTGACGTTATCGGGGTATAATTCAGAGATACGGCAGCTTACTAGTCCTAATCTCGAATGGGAAAGACCACCACAAACACCGATTTAGAAGATTGTAAGCCAACGCAAAAGTGACATAGATGTGAACTTGTCAGCCTTTATGTATAGACTAGTAGATATCTGAGGCAATATTAGCAAAACAATTTGATTTAGCGGATCAAGATAAGTCACTAAACGCGAAGGTAATAGATTCCTCTTTTAGACGATATTTGACGAACACATATGACTAGACGAAGTCGTGCGCTCTAATGAATTCCTTTCATACGAGCGAGCCTACACAATCTCAAGTTCATTCTTTGTAGAGCTGTGTTCGTTTGTTGCTCACATGACCATCACTCAGAAGTAATATTAATGTCTATTGGCACTGCTCACTTGCTCCAGGGATGAACTGTTTAGCACAGAAAGTGCGTGGAGATCCCATTAGCAAAACTGGGATGTTTTGTAAAGAATGGTGAAAGATTTGCTATGGCGAAATACTAGCTAAGATCGTACATTAAACGTGCTCTCTGACTGCATTTTAGTGCATTACGTTAATTTAGGTCTTAATAAATTATCGACAGCTGGTATACACGACCGTGTGATGTGTCCACTCTCCTGGGGCACTTCTGTTCGGGGGCCTTCAGTGCCATGCCAGCTGTCGGGGAGGTTGTAATTTACTAAGATAGGTGCTCAGGCTTTGAGCGAGGACTTTAATTACAATAGAAGTTTACAATACGGGGGTCTATTACGATACGGGGGTCTATTAGAATACGAGGGTCTATTACAATACAGGGGGTCTATTACAATGCGGGGGTCTATTACAATGCGGGGGTCTATTACAATGCGGGGGTCTATTACATTACGGGGGTCTATTACAATACGGGGGTCTATTACAATACAGGGGTCTATTACAATACAGGGGTCTATTACAATACAGGTGTCTATTCAGTGCCGCCAGCGGCTGCCGTGCACGTCAGACAAGAGGAAGAGTAGAAATTTCATTCTGTTAAGACTGTGCGGAGCATCAAAGGATCCTACCAATAATTACTCGCAGAAAGAAGCAGCTAGGAAGACAAAACCACACAAAACAAACCTGCACATCAATGTCAAAATGCCACGCTCATATTAATTCCTTTTACGGTCATGAGTCTTGAGTTGAAAGAGAACAAGCAGACGCAGCAGCACTCAGAAGATTAAAGGCTGAGCAGCAATGCAATACGATCACATCACGGAGGACAGCAGCGTTAATATATATACAGTGCCTAGACATAAGTATTTGCACAACTCTATTTTTTATGCATTTTTAAAAATCCAGGGTCTGCTTTAGGATAATTAATACAGGAATTTATATAACATATATATATATATAATACAATATTTGAACAGAACAGTCAAATGTGCACTTATAACAAGAATATTTAACACAAGTAAAAGCAATGAGGGACAAAAGCATTTGACCAAAATAAATATGATGTTGAATCTTTGATATTTAATAGTATAATCAAAATAAATTAGTTTGGAAATTATTCTAGAACGTTCACGAAACGTCTCGAAACAAATGCAATGTAAACAAACCACAGCCGTCACAATGATTACCTCTCTAGACCTCGTTGAAGTCGCACACACTCGCACTACAATGCCCAAAGTTAAAGAAATCTCTGAAGCTACTCGTAAACTGATAATTGAACTTCGTAGTGAGGGATTAATTTATAGAGTAATAGCAGAACGTGTCAACGTTCTATTTTCAACGGTTGGAGCAATAGTCCGCAAGCACCAAGTGACTGGGACGGTCTCCAACCTGCCAAGAGCTGGAGCTCCGCGTAAAATCATGGGTCGTCCTCGGCGCTACATGCTACATACGGTAACTATTGACCCCATGACAACTCGCACCGACCTTCAAAGTGAACTGGCGTCTCAGGGACTGCATGTCAGCAAGAAAACTATTGTTAGGGAACTGAATCGTACTGGCATTCATTCTTACACTCCTCGCAAAACTCCTCTTCTTACAGCAAAACATGTCAAGAGCCGCTTAACATTTGCCAAAGACCAACTGGACAAAGGAAATGAGTTTTGGGAAGGGGTTATATGGTCTGACGAAACTAAAATAGAACTTTTTGGCCGAAACGAAGCTCGGCATGTGTTATGAAAACATGGATTCACAAAAAAAGAAAATACATACATAAATATAGATTTGTACGACTACATATAGCTACACATAAGAAAGTAATTAATGTCTTTAGAAAATATGTTTATCAAGTAAGAATGTAGTGTTCAACATTTATGCATGAATGTTCAATATTCGACGCGAAAGCCGTTAAGTCTAGTCGAGACTTGCTTGCTGGCAGAAGGTAGAACTGCTTCAGGCTTGAGTCCTTATCTTGTGTAAACAAA
>LQNS02278159.1:23448911-23460265 GCA_001587735.2 Parhyale hawaiensis
GAACACATCTTACGACACGTTATTTTTGCCGCGGCGTTAAAAACGCAAATGTGAACACATCTTACGACACGTTATTTTTGCCGCGGCGTTAAAAACGCAAATGTGAACACATCTTACGACACGTTATTTTTGCCGCGGCATTTAAAAAACGCAAGTGTGAAGCGGCCATAAAACTTCTGACCTACTTAGCGAGATGGATTTTGAACAAAGTAACTGAGATACAGCCTGTGAACAACGGCCTCACAAGCTTTGCATGGAAGAGCAGCAGAATCGTTCAACACCTCGTCAGCCCTCGGCGGTGTCCAGTTAAGCGAACACCATGAGGTGTTGAGGTGTTGCATTATTGGGTTGGAAACTGAGTCCTTGCCGTTTTCTTTCATTAAATGTTTTTGAAAGGTTTAATAAAAATTAACTAACTGATCAATACTATATTCCCTACTGTTGTTTACGTTTTCCCAACGTTCAACAAGATTTTCAGTACCTAGGTACCTTTTGGTAAAAACTGCCCGGTTTTGACTCGAAAAAATCATCTAACCAGGCCATCAATCCTGCATCAGTATTGGAGTATTTTGAGGTCAAAGTTCCATTTTTGAACTTGGCATACAATAGTGGGCGGCGCTTGCAGCTATGGCGCCTCCCCATACACAGTGCAACTATCGTGAGCAGCTCCTGTGATCTCAGCACCTCGGCTCATAGCAAAAAAGGATATATCAAAATGCTCATTTGTCTCCACTAGACATTCCATTTTGGCGGACTGAAAATTAATAGAAACTAACCAAGAACACTCGAAAATGAAAAAAATAGATTGCAAATGTTTTCAAATTATAAATAACAACAATAGATTCTAAAATTGAAACATAATGCATTCCAATATGTTGGAAAAAACGGCAAGAACTTAGTTCTCAATCCAATACTATTCTGTAATACCTACCTGGCGAACACCTACAGTATTTAAATTGCTTTCTTAACGAAATTAAATTCATTGGAAAAATGGCGATATTAAAGGCATAATCGATTGGCCAGTGAAATTAAGCCCAACAGGCTTGATTTGCCCGGGACTTCAGGCAGTGCGCTGACTTCAACCTGGTAATTTCTAGAGTTTTAAACGATACCGTCAATGATTATAGGTATATCTCTAACACTTTCGAACACTAAATCTTGCTCCGGTAAATGGAATTTTCAGCCGTCTCACACGTAACCGGATTGCTTCCGACACCTACATGACAATTTAAAGCATGAAAGCCACCGGCAGTAGCGGCAGGCTGGTGATACTGATATCAATGATATACAGTGAAGATCGTAAGATCGAATACCAACCCTGGCATGCGAGCTCTTGCGGTGCTTGAAGTGCTAACTCAGCAATTGATAGACATGTGCATAGCTGCCGTGGGGTCACTTACCTTTCCCAAAAAGGGGAGAGTAGGGGGCACAGGTCGTTGTCCAAGAACCTTCCGTGGATGGCGCCACTGGTTTGGGCGATCTGTGATTGACTGCAGTCGTTCACTTTAGTCGGCCTATGTCAACAGCATTACGGTTCCCAATATGGGGTGAGATCAAGTTGACGTTTTCTTACCTGACTAATGATCAGGACAAGTCAAACCTTGTGGGCTTGTATTTATTGTAGAAAGGCGATCAGCAGTATTTCAGTGTGTTAGTGTTTTTAATGATCTCCCAGAACCCCTAGTACAACCCATGTCTGATAAAGAATTTAAATGTAAGTTTAGAGAATTTTGTTTGCAANGTCGTGCGCCCAATAAGCTGTGTCAGCTTCTATAAGGGCTTGTTTCTAGATTTTAGTTGTGTTATTTAGGATTTTAATCTCAATTTGTCAATGATTTAGAAACAATAAAGGTGTAAAGGTGTATTAACGTGACTCTGATCGCCAATCGCTGACACTTTAACGCTACTGACCAAAGCTGCAACTCACAACTGCCCAAAAGACCATTTGGTCACGTTTCACCATAGCGTATAGCCTACTCACAAACAGTGAAGCCCAATATCAATGTAACAGCAAACGGTTCCCCCATGACGGTTAGGTTCGGCCAACATTTGCATCAGCGTCTGCACTGCAGGAGCGGAGGCGCAGCGGGTCCCGAGCAAAGAGACAGCGTAGAAAGCGCGGCAGGCGTGTTCGACTGGCCCACGTCTACCGATAATCTAATCTACTTTGCTTTCACGCATCCCAAACTTCTGTCCTGAGCGCAGGATCCACCACCTGAATCGCCGTGTTGCAGACGTTATGAGCCATTCAATTAAATTTAATACTGGTGCGCAGCATTATAATTTTGGCGTTCTCGCACGTAACTGTTTAGCGATTAATCTTTGAAACTCAGTCGAGGTAGCAATTTTAACATTGTCGAGTAAAGTTTCGGACCATCAATGGCTAAACTGACTACAATGTCCTGATAGCAGATGGCCAATCGAACATACTTAAATCCAGCTTGACAGGGCTGGGCTTGTCTCGAGCAGCAAGAGGCTACTGCATGCAGGGAAAATTCTGCCCCATGGGTACAGCGATCAGCGCAACCACACTGCACTGACATCGTATAGGAAGTTCTGGCGTCGGAGATGCTCACCCATTGTCCAGTTCGGACTCCATACGGCAGCATGTCATCTCCTTGCACGCTTGTCTGCGCCAATAAGTGTGTTGCAGATGATATACACACCACAAGAGCTCCAATGCGAGCAGTTTGCGCCCGCCAAACCGCAGTTCCATTTCCGATTGTAAAAAGCTAACTCCGCTTCCCCTGTCATTAGGAAAAAATCCTCGGCTGAGAGCAGCGGCACCAGTAGATACAGCAGTAGTTGTACTAGACTTGACCCAACCAATACCTGGACATAAATTCTTACTGGTTGATAATTACAGCTGTAACACCTTCGTGGCGAACCCCATCTTCCAGGTAGAAATTTCCACTGGTTGAAAACTACGGGTCTATTATTGTTGCGTTTCACCTCCTCTCCCTTCTAGGAGAGAAACTGCGCGTGGTACAGAACGCTTTAGCACCAAAAGGCCCGGTTCGCACATGTACCACACCACACCACGCAACGCAACGCAACAAGAGCGTTTGTATCCGTGCCTCGCGCTGTGCTATTCCTACCGCGTGCGACGGCAGCCGTTCGCACCCGTCCCACACCACACGATGCAACACCGCTCAACACGTTTGTTAGTAGACAAGACACGACACACGCTGCAACAAGGCTCAACACGATGCAACAAGACAGAGATCTGGCTCAGTGTTACAATTTCTTATACATTAATAACACTGATCAGCAATTTATATTGTTGCTATTGAATATATAATTTTAACAACGGATTTTGAGTGCTGAATGGAGGCGTTTGATAATCCTGACTGGTTTTATTTCAAAATTAAGACGTGCAGGACTAAATTTTTTATTCAACTGTACCGCACACGTAATTAGCAGGGTTGCTTGTAAGTAATATGAGAAACCTAAGTTTATTGAAATGACAATGGATTCTTTTGTGAGTGTTTGAACAAAAGAAATAGGTACAGACATAAAGGTAGATTTAAAGAGAAAGCACTAGCGTATTGTGTGGTGTGGTATACGTGAGAATAACCTTTCAACACTTGTGTGGCGTTGCGTGGTGCGGCGTGGTACCCGTACATGTGCGCAGCGGCGGTGCAACACTGACGGCCCATGTACCGCAGGTGTGTCGGTGGAAGCGTCACACTTCTGCAGGAAGCTGCTCCACAGCGCGCCAGGTGGCGACCGGCCGCCGTCTCCTCACTGTAGGTAGGCGACACCGCATGTTGAGCGCTGCAGCTCCGCAGGCTCTATATTTCGAAGAAACTTTTTGTTACCAAGCTGTTTGCGAAGTTCAGATTCAGTGTTCTCAAATTCTTTGGCTCAAAATCCAATTATCTTCGTATAGGCAAATTCAATCCTCTCTCGCCGCCACCTGGTGTTCCAAAAGAGGAACAGTGAGCGAAACGTATACACGTGACGGAAAATGGAAATCCACACACAGAGACGAAGACTTTGCGTGGGAAGATCAAGCCAGAAAAACGATTAGAACACAATAACTGCAAACAGGAATGAGAAAAAAGAACATATACAAATGGATGCAATCTCTCCTTACATCGACTTCAGCTGACTCACAGCTAAGGCTAAAGCAAGTCATGAAGTCCACTGAGGGAGCAACTCATCCTCACCAAACCATTACTGAAACATGAACCTTACGCTGATCTCTTTTTCTGATATAGGTACCGCTTATGTATTGTGTTTGTCACTTACCAAACTCTTGTGATACCTAACTACTTTACCAAAATATGAGGTTATTGCATGATACACGTTCGCGTTGAGTTCGTCACTCTAGGTTGAGGCTCGAGCGATAATCGTAAACCGGTTAGGCTGGAGACGTCCACAAAACTGTGCAACAAACACCCTTCCTATCTGCCGAAAGACGGCCAATGAAAGACCGCCAGCTGAGACATCCCTGACCCATCGTAACTTTTAGATATTCTAAGAGAGGAAAAGGAAGAGACATGTCGTATGCTTAGATACATGTGGAACCCATGCACGAGGATGTTCCCACGCAGAATTAACGGGCCTGGGGACAGCAAGGGGAAGAAAAGAGGAAAGCATCACCAGGCTGAGAATGCAACTGCAGGGAATCGAAGCGGACACAGAGAAAAGAGGTCCTGAGGGCCTAGCTGAGGCTCGGGCAACCTCTGAGGATCTCTCAGGAGCCAGGCGCCTTCTGCTTAGATAGCACCTAACGAGAGTGAAAGACCTGAAGGCGTACTATTTGAATTATTTTACGACATCCAGAAACAATAGGAAAGTCAGAGTTTAGTTTTAAATTGTTACGACGTCATCCCTTCAGCTAGCTACGGAAGTATTATCTGCCAGCAAAGCACAGATTGTACAGACATCCACTCGTACACTTGTCACTTAGAATAGAATAGAAACCATTTATTTCTCCAACCTGTGGAGGTATTCTGGATTTTAACATTAGTACAATTGGTACAATCTTATCCATAAAGTAAAACTTAAAGAGCGATTAAGACAACGCTTTTCAAGGTGCATATGGCAGGATATTGTAACTCCTAGACAGGAGACAGCAAAATCAATCGTTCTTGAGCAGGAGTTCCCAACCGAGGAAGTCGCGCTCCCTGGGGGGGGGTGCGAAATGAGTTTTTGAAGTAAAGTGTCGCGAAACCTTAGATCGTCTTAACGTCAGGCAAAAATAAATTTGAATTTGTGCCGTAAATTGATATAATTTAAATAATTTATGCTCTTTGTCATCATATCGGTTATTAATTTTGTAGGGATTCGAGCACACAGTAAAAGATATTTTATTATATATTTTTTTTGTGTGCCCAGAATAGATAAGATGGGGAACAATTGTTCTCGAACAAATTATTAAAAAGGAGATCGTTAAGATGATGGTAATATTAAGCATTGTAAATTAAATTACAATTCACGCAATCTCATAATGTAACACTTTATTGCTACCACAAAAGCCTGTACAGAATGCAACGGCGTAGAAAGAATGAAAAGAAAAAGCATATATTCCTTCCCATTGAAAAGTTTTCATACAATAATACTACTACAATACTTGTTTAGTAAACTAGGGCAAAACATTATCGCAACTAGAGCACTCTGAGAGCGCATACCACCGCCTTAAGCGAGGCAACGGTAGCAAAAAATTCAAATTGGCTTTGAAACCATAATTTTCTTTGTATAAACTCAAAAATCCAATCATTTGTGCCTTTTGATAGTAATAACAGCTTGTGCAATTTTCTTGACGTTCCGTTCATAACTTTTTGAGTTATACTGCTAACAAACGTTATGACAAACATGAGTCAAATATACAAACGAACAAACCGTTCAGCACAAAAATTTAATCATTCATGTCTTTTAACATTAACTAACAATCCCTATAAATTTCATAAAGATACATTCATTATTTTTTGAGTTATTATGCTAACAAGCATAAAATTAAAAACAGTGACAAACGAACAAACGAATCATTACCAAAATTTGGTCATTTACTCTTCGTTATATACCTAATAAACTAATGTTAATTTCATCAAAATCCATCCACAACTTTTTGCGTTATAGTATTGAGAAAAATGAGGCGGACAAACAAACAAACGGATAGACATATCTTTACCAAAAGTTCATCACCTGTTCCTCCTAACATACCAAACAATCCCTGGAAATTTCCTACAAATCGGTTCATACGGTCACTTTTTGAGTTATCTTGGTGACAGACAGAGAGACAAACACGACGAAAACATAACCTCCTTGGCGGACGTAATATGCCTCACAGATTGGGGAGCAAATTCATAGCACTAGATTCTACTTCACGACCTACATTCTGTACAACGCTCTATGGAAGAACAGGTTCACTCATTGGTATGTTGTGAATCAACTAACACATCATGTTAATTTCAAGGCAAAAATAGTTAACATTTGGAAACATATAAACATAGAATTATAGAAATACATAATCATGAAGAAATGAGGAGCCAAATTAAGAAAAAAGTACACAACGGTAAAAGATTTTTAGGGGCGCAAGACATATAGGTAAGAAGGGGAGCCATTGATCCCAGGGATTAAAAGGAGACCGTTAAGAGGACGCTAATATTAGACACTATAGGTTCAGTTAATATTCACGTAGGCTAATCTTAGAATTCAACGCCATATTTTTTCAACAACGGAAACTTGTACAGAATTCTATAGCATCGAAACGAAGACATCTTTTCCCGTAGGTAGGTCGTAGTATGAAAACATAGAAATAAGGGTATAATCAGGGGAAAAAAACACGGTGCCATGGTTATGGTCTTCCGCTGAACACACAACCACTACCACCAGACACGGCAGCGGCTACACGGTGCCATGGTTATGGTCTTCAGCTAAACACACAACCACTACCACCAGACACGGCAGCGACTACACGGTGCCATGGTTATGGTCTTCAGCTGAACACACAACCACTACCACCAGACACGGCAGCGACTACACGGTGCCATGGTTATGGTCTTCAGCTGAACACACAACCACTACCACCAGACACGGCAGCGACTACACGGTGCAAATCAAGAGGCTAGGTACATTTACAATGAGCATTGTAGCTACACCGTACAGTCCAATTATAGGATAACATGTAAATACCGGTACCTCTATCGACTATAATGTGCTACAGCCTGTTCTATTAATCTATGCCAGTATAGATACAGAAATTTACCGCATGATAGTTCCAACTTGCACAGCACTTTTATTATCAATTATTACCTAGTCAAAAGAGATGAATTTAGGCCACGATATACAAAACTGAACTTGTACCACGTGTCTCGGTGCCAGCCTTGTCGCGGGCAGGAACTCGTCCGGATCAATCCTCAATACTGTCGACCATCAGAAGTGCCGTATGTTTCGTTCACAAAATCTCACGGCGCAGATAATAATGCATTCTATCTGAAATTCCTGCTCTTGAAATGTCAGTCGATCCTGCAGCGAGTGAGCTATAGAAAAGACTTCCATTGTTGCTCATCAGCAAAATTTTAAATTAATTCTTAGAGAGGCTGGCAGTTGAGTGCAGCAGAAGGATAGGGGCTACTACTCTATAGCATGCTTTGAAACCAGGCCTACCGTCTGGCGCTGTATCTGACGAGTCCCAGTGTTGTAGAAGAAAACTGCTACCCTATCATTGAACCCTTTCTCTTAGAAACATTTTCAACAGTATTATTCCTACGCTAAAGGCAGATTAATACATGGAAGACAGGGTTGGCTAACAGGGGATGGCACCGTATTCTTATCTAGGAAACTACAGGCTTCTTGGAACGCCAGTAATTTTGACGTTAGCCCATAAAGGACAAACCTGAAATTCAGTGTCTCTGTATAGGATAGAATCGCTTAATTCTCCACCAGGCGACTGAAAAACGCTTCCGTACAATCAGCGCTATAGAAATAGCCCTACTTGATCCCTTGCTCTGTACGGGCTAAACCAGTCAAAGGACTCACTTGAGTCCCTAGGTATTTCCGCCCAGCAGCTGTCAAGCGCTTGTACGTTATTTGTGCCAAATTGAAAAATAATAACCGATAAATCTCTTCAGGAAATCAGACAGATGTCTTCTGTAGAGCACGATGGGCCTTATACGGTGAAAATTTTGACGTCCCAGTACAAATAAGTTCTCATCTGGAACAGCGCAAAATAGGTAGGTACGGTATATGAAGTACCTACGACCTAATGGGCCCCAAGGGCGTTTAAGAATTAAATTATTCAATTTTACAAAGTTTCATAACATGATGGCTGGCTACAAACATCAGAGGTCGGTAAAGGTAAATTATAGCAAATTTTCAAATATATATATACATATATTTTCCAATTGTAACATATATCCTTCATTGTACATCATGAAAAAGGCACATACAAATATCTAAGTAAATATCCATTTTGGAACAGATACTGAAATTTCCTATAAAGGGCAGCATCACAATTTAACTTTAAAAAATATGCAGATGGATAGCACGTGGGTTTGGATGGTTCGTTTTACAGCGACGTGCTGCGTGCGTAATATAAAATATGGTAATACCTAACGGACTGCTTTTTCAATGCTATACATGGATAACATGTATGAATAAGTAGTAATCCCATGAGAGTCTGTGACGAGACGCTACATGCAGAAAATACTAAAAAGATAAAAATATGATAGATATGCTGCCACGAAATTAATAAGCAGCTGCCCATACTATTTGCAGTCCTGCAGTTTGTATGCGATAGAACAGAGAAAGCACTCAGCTACAGCACAATCCAGGCAGCCGTGGAAGTTATAGACTGCTTCTGATCTCTTCCACAGCTCAATTTTGTGTGTGTGTTTCTTCTATGCCAGGCTGTTCTACAGGCTAGGTATAGTCATATATTTGCAGTACCATATGCAATTAAATCCCACAAGCTAAAAGGTAAAGTCAACTTGACCGTACCCACAACTCGCATGCACTAGTTTGCACTGCAGATAGGTATAGACCAACAGGCCCCAAAGGAGTATACGGCTGCAGTCGACCAAAGATTGTCTAGAGCTATGGCGCCAGTGGCGGAAGACGCCATGCGATAATCTGCGACCCCCCCAACCCTCGTCATTGCTGGGGAAGGTCAGTAAACCCACAGCAGTATGCAGACCGGATGCTGACTGATCACATCAAGCGCCGCGAAGAAGTTGCCCAGCTGAGAACGAGCCACGAACCAGGGGCCTTGAGAGTCAATGTCAGACGCTCTAGTCTGCTGCTAAGAGGCAATATGGGCAGGGTCCCTGGCATTCCTTCTATCGATGCAATATAATCTATTACTATACACCGCACTCCATGCTTCACACTCCAATTACGTCCTCTATAGAGATCTGCACTGAGACGCAGCTTGACCGGCACACGCAGGATACTATTCCCTAACACCAGTCTGGCTGTCTATATAAGCAGGAGATTAGCACCAATCAACACCACAATAACTGAGATTTCTTCAGCAGGGATAAAGGTAAAATTGAATGGACCGCACACCCCAGATGCGAAGTTTGCAAGAACTGGTACACGTTACAAGTAGGCTATATGCCCGCTGGACCCCAGGAGTGCACGGCTGCAGTCAACCACAGATTGTCAAAGCTATGGCGCCAGCGACAGAAGGCTCACGTGGCAGCTGACAACACTGACCATCCAATTTTTGGCTACATCAGTGCCTCACAATGGAATGTGAATGCCAGAAACGCTGGCGCTTTCACAATAGTATCATAAGAATTCAATTGTTAGGCGGGTGCGACTGTGCAAACTCCAGTAATGTATATATTATATTTGTAGACTCTAGGAACAAACAAGTGCCAAGACGCCGGCTCCATGCGGCTCCTACAGCCCCAATGCAACTCTCTAACTCTGATTTCCATGATGCAAATGCATAGAAAATTTTAATCAGTGCAGCTATTCGCACAAGAGGAAACTAGCTGTATTGGGAACACTGTGTTTAGCATGTGTGCCTGCATGTCAGCATCCGGCTGTCCTGGTGCGACCGAGCAATGCCGTAAGAAGGTGGCGTTCCATGACTTTAGTCCGGGTAATGGCACATGCCCTGACGGACGGTGGGTACACTCCAGTTCACAAGCGACTGTAGCGGCCACTCCCGCAGCGGCCGCTACAACTCCTCCGCAGAAGTCCAGAGGGAGAGCAGCGGAGCTTCAAAGTGATTTTAACTACAACAGGACAACAGAAATGTTCTCAAATCTCAATGCTACAGTAAGCTGAAGTTCCAAAGATACAAGGAACTGACTAATTATCATCATTTGAACTATACGTACATTGTTCAATTATGTATTTACACTGCAGGCATGAGTCAATTATAACTTCGCAACTGAATTGTCTGATTCTCCTGAACTTCAGAAGCAACAGCAGATGCCACATGCTGGGGTTAGACAAACAAGCAATGCTCAAAAGCTAACAATTATAAAGTTTTGTAAGCAAATGAATACGGTACAATATTGCGAAATACGACAGCTACAGCGAGTCTGTGTTTATTAATTTTTTCGGTATATTTTGTAATATGCGGTATGTCTTTCTCAAACTATTTATGATTCAAAGACCAGATTGTTTTATTCAGCCCAGCTTTCCGAATGACTTACTGCAGGCTTCCTAGCTATAAGGCGACGTAAGTCTTTCCGCACGCAGACTCTCTTAACGTACCTTCTAAGAAATATATAATTCTCAGCCTAAACCTCCCTACAGCCACAGAACTCGCCAACAACCCAAGAGAGGCGGCGACAAGGGACATGAAATGTGCCCAGTAAAATAAGGAACAGGCTCCTCGCAGCAGCCAAATGGGAAAATGAAGCAAAAAATCAACAGAAATCTTGGCAATACTCCCTATAGGGAAATCAGAAGCAAGTATCGATCCTATGTCTGCGAGTAAGTATCCAGGTACCGTAGTGAGCGGCATCGGATGGTATCCGATAAAGGCTATAAAATTTCCGATCAGGGCAAGGATAGTCACCACAAGTACCCAATAGGTATATAAATCTTTCTAATGTCTGTTAAGAACTTGCATAAACTGTGTAGCAAGAGAGGACATTAGTAAACGGAAACGGACCGATTAAATATTACACAGATTTCCTTCAACTGTCCGCATACTCTTTTCCGGCCTATATTTTGAAACTACATAAATTTCATATACCCGACATATACTCTATCTCTGTTGCTTAGCAAAGTGTGTTTAGTTTGATAAAATATTTAGTCGAACCCAGGCAAAAATAATCGCAGTAATATTGTCGTAGGACTGCCGAAATGAGTCACACCAGTCGAAATGAGTTGTAAATTGCCGAAATGAACTGCAGAATTGCCGCAAAATAAAGAATTGG
>LQNS02278159.1:23547723-23561958 GCA_001587735.2 Parhyale hawaiensis
GTTGAAATTTGTGAAAATGGGTCTCGTTTGTAAAGAAAGAGTTGGAATCGGATATTTTTGTGATCTAATGAGTCGGAGTTCGAGTTGGAACCTAGCTGAACCCAGGATATCGGAGTCTGTCCATCCAATTCCACAGCCCTGTCTGGAACAAGTCCAACATAGTAAGCGGCCTATAGTTACACGCGACAGCTCTAGCTTGGTTTCCACCTATGTTAGGAACGCGCGTCGTGTACCGCGCCAACAAAGCCCAGAGCAGCGATATAATAGCACTATACAGCACCCGCGCGTGAAAAAATTCACGCAATAAGCGATATATTTGCTTAATATAGGCCGGTGCAAAATCTTTTTTTCTTTGTCTTACTTCTTCTTCATCACAAGAAATTTGTGATGACACTTCTTCATAGATTGTAATTTCCTTATTAAAATACATATAGAGGGAAACTCTACGACGGCCAACTCAAATTATTATCGTAAGAGAAGCGTGCTTTCTCTGAGCAGTACAGTTCAATTCCTCTGCAGCACACTTCTTCCTACCCTTAGATGACATGCAAAATATTAACTGTACTAGAGTACCCGCGCTGTCATAAAATGACAGCGAATATTTGTGATGACCTTCTTCATTGATCATACATTCGTTATTACAACTGCTAACCTAAGCACCCTGAGAAGAGCGTTTACGGCTTCACAGCCGCTCAGTATCTAAACTTTGT
Organism: Parhyale hawaiensis; assembly: GCA_001587735.2. Lineage (NCBI taxonomy): Eukaryota > Metazoa > Arthropoda > Malacostraca > Amphipoda > Hyalidae > Parhyale > Parhyale hawaiensis. Next base: position 23,548,434 of record LQNS02278159.1, read on the forward strand.
TTCTCTGAAATGGAGAAAATACATTGCTGATAGCAGCCCGATCAACAACGCTGAAAGTAATAGCTCAGATTCGGTATAGTGAATACGGTAGGCTAGCCTATAAAGGTCCAAATTTAGCTTAGCGAAAGCAAAAATAGCGATAAGTAGGTACCTTATTCCAAATTTAGCCTTCTTCTGCATTCTGCCTAAAAACTTGGATATATATTATGAGGCGGAGTGAAGTGGCATCACCCGTAGCACCGCTAAAAAATGAACATATCCAGACACGGTCATGCAGGCAGGCTCAGGTGCCTCAGCTGGAGTGCCCACGTGCGACCCCCGTACCCAACATACAATCTTCGGCACCCAAGGCCTGTTGTGATCAGCGTGCTGGGTTACCCCGGGTTACGAAGTGTTACCTCGAGGGTAACTCCGTCTCCAAAATCCGTGTCGCATTGAGCCATTTTCCGTCAATGAGACACGCCAGGGTAGGCCTACCCGGCGGTACGCAAACTCGTTACCCTGCGAAACAGGTGGGTAGCGAGCGGAGTAACACCGTGCCGATGCCAAGTCTCGCCACATATGCATCGAATAAATATGCCTATAATTAGGTTTTGTGACCAGTGAAGACGTATTTTTCCTATATATGCGTTACAAGTATTATTATTTTGTAGCTAGGTTATATTCATCACAAATAAAAACAAATATATATTTATTTAGCTGAGTGTTTAGATATTTCGATTGCGCTTGTTAGTTTGTTTACGTTTTGAGCTCTCACGAAGTCGGTCTACTGAGTTTATGGAGAAAAGCCTTCGATTGGTGTAATTCAACAAGTTTTCATGGAATAAAGATCTGCAGGGACCTATTTCAAAATTTTTAGGGGCAGTATCATCATTATTAGCAATAATTATGAAAAAACGTCTGTGTTTACATTAAGTTTGTTTTTGTTTTGGTTGTTCCAGGATTACGCTTTGAGAAATCCTGTCTCATTCACCTCTATAATAGAGTAACACCGAGTAAGTAACACCACGTAACACCGAGTAACTCTGAGGCAATCTCATTACGGTACAACAGGCATCAGAATTTTCGCCTATCTAATTTTTTAAAGCGTGACAGAAAATGGACAGATAAATACACATCGATCTTTATATTATATTGTAGATTCGTAAGTGCTGAAACATCACCGAATTTTATTTCCCCCTGCGTATCCAAAATACACAGTGAGACAGTTTCAGAAGAACAAAATTACCGCTCCCGAAAAGTTGGAATAAAGAATTACTATGTCTACTATACAGGAAAAAATCGTTTCCTCTACGCTTCGCTGATTTGCTACAAAATGTGTACATCGTAAACCAAAAGAAAATATAACTGCGATGTAGAGAAGAAGTAATGAATATCAGACTCCCCGGGAACGGCAAGAGAAGCTGGAAGAGCAAGAACTGCGTTCAATGTTAATAGCGATAAGTACCGTATTCCAAAATTCAGCCTTCTTTTGCAATATGGTTTATTGCCTACTGAATCAAATCAGAAGGGAACAGAATCGCCAAAATTTCCAACGGGGCAAGAAATGCACAGATCATAAAGGAGTAGGCTAAGGATTTCACTTTGGCGTTCTGCACACCTCGTCATTGCGTTGATTGCGAAATCTGCATCCTGACCTATTTTTCGCCTATCTATTTCGTTAAGAGCGAACACGAAAAAAAATGAAATATTGGATGAAGGCAACCTCAGAAGAGAGTACGAACGACGATGCAACAGAGTGCTTAGAGAAGCTGTATTTATGTATCTGCATTGAGTGAACTTCAACGTTGGAAAAGAAAGAATTTTTCCTATCTATTCTTTAGAGCGTGACACCGAACACATAAATATATATATATAAACACACGACGGTCATTCTTAGAGTTAGGTTACCAAGCATGACCAGACACAGTCTTTGTTGTACGTGCTGTTATAGGTGAATATCCGAGAATCTGGAACGCCTTAGCATAGTACTCCAAGATACAACTGTACGATATGTTAACCTTTGTTTCTCGTATGTACACAGTAGCTAACTATATATATATTGTGTAGTATAGTATTAAAAGGTACTGTCCAGAAAAATGGACAACTTGCGTTAAAATTAATATTGTAGTAGTCAAAGCTTTACTACCGGCTGTTCCCACTCAATGAGCGATCCCTGCAGTGAAGGTTCGGTCTTTTGACATAGGTTCCGTAAAAATATTTCATCTAGGCATCCTACCGGAAAGTCTCAGTTGACCCAGTGCGCTACAACTGGCCAGGAAATCATAGGTACGGTACAAAGCATTGCTCAAACACGAAAGAGAAAATGAAAAGACAGAATAAAAACACTCGTGCGGAGGGCCCCTGATACAGTAGGTAGTGCCTATACACAGGAACAGATAGGAGTTGTGGAAAAGGTCACTTCCCACCATCGGCAGCCAATTTTACAAAGCAGAAGAGCCTCCTCTTCTGCTATAGATGACTTACCTAATTTCACAAACTCAAACTCGCTAGAAAAAATTCGGCCAGATGCTCCATCCCCCGGGGAGCGTGACTCACGTTACCCCTTGGGGGCGTGAGGCCCGAGATAGTACTAGTGTGGCAGAGATATGGTCCGATAAGGGTACTGAGTAATGTTCCTGCTTGTAAGGAGAGTCAGCAGCTGAGACAACTAGAAGCACTAGTGAGAACGCGCGAAATACTCCTCACAAAATTCTGCACTGTTCACACGAGGAAATGGTCTGACTGTCTAAGTTGAGAAGCCCTTCAATGTCATGGTTACCGGCCCAAGAAAAAACAAAAACAGGATGGCGTCCGTTCACTTCACGATAAATAGGCCTATTAACTAGAAGTCTACGGCGACTCTATCAAGAGGAGGTAGCTACCGATTCAGCTGTTGCGACTTCGAAAGTAAACTTAGCCACAACTTCGATGCTATTCGATATGAAAGTTTGTTTATGAAATTCTATTACTTTATCTTGTTCAAAAACACAGCATGATTCATCCTGAAAATACGACGCACGTGCGAAAGTTTACCGGCCAACTTTTGAAGCAAATCATGCGAAATCACCTGCCAAGCATACCGGTATGTCCTTTTACCAGCTACAGTGAAGACGCTGAATACGCAAATAAGGTGAACCAGCAATTAAACACTTGTCCATTGCAGCACATTATTGACCTGCCACACATGTTCAGTCTATGAGTGAGTCCAAAAAACGGCCGGGGGGCTAGTGACATTACTCACCACAGTCATCGCCTCCTCACTCCCACTACTCGGTTAGAAGTACCGTGATTTACGGTTTACCCCTGTAGTTCCTGAATAAAACCTCACTTTTCGGGGGAATAGAAGCGGATGTAACGCATACAAATGTGGACAGTAGGTACAAAAGAGGGAAGTCCCCATATATGTGTAGCGAGACTCATTCTGTCATACGCTCAGATTCAGTAAACTGATCACTATCAAATAGAAAAACATTCACATGCAGGGATGATGACAAGGATTGTGCAGCCGCAAGTTGTTCTTTTCAATACATAAGTATATCAACCCGATAAGGACCTATGTACACCAAACACTACTTCTTAAACAGTGCTAGTGGTAAAAGAAACTGACATTTTATTTGGTCCTATATAGTATCAATACCTACTGCCGTACAAGCAAAACCTATCATTCCAGCCAGTAAGCAACATCCCAAATGATGGCAACGGCGGCGACCATAAATAAATCTACTAAGCAAATTCTTACAGTGTAGCTGTAGCCTATCCTCCAGTGATATCAATACCCTTCATAAGACTATAGGCCTAGACAATCGAAGTAACGACCCCGGCCATTTTTTGTCACATCGACCCTGGCCAGCTTAGGTCTACGCAACCCCGGCCAAATAATTTTTAGTGACTCCGGCCCCGAGCCCGGCGAAATTTCATCCTGGTTGGTCTTTAGAACGTACCTACCTATATATAGGCTGATGGAAACTCCGCTCCAGACAAATCCCGGCCATTTTTGCCACTCCACGATTCCGTTCTGCTCTAACCAACGCTGGACCCGTATACTTGACAAATTATTTTTGTAACCTCGGTCGAATTTCAGCCCCGGTCGGTGCATGAGCGAGACTCGACGGCATGTTCCAGTTCCGGAGTTGATATATGCACTTGGGGACCGAAGTGATGATCATGCAGTGCCTCATTATTACACTCTACACACCAATGAATGAAGCATGGCTTCCATATCAGCAAGGACAGCAATTTAGCAAATAGCAATAGTGTAAGGATATTGTGACATGTACAGTATGTTACTTTTGATTATGCGAAAACAATTTTTTTTACTTTATTTTACAAGATAAGTGCCTAACTTTGAAATATCAATATTAACTAAATGTATGGCTATGTTGCAAATATAAACAGCACTTGTAAAATAAATATTTAGCCATTAGCTAAGTTTATCATACAATTTGCTTATTTACGAGTTTTTTACTGTTACCTCAGATTAGGCTATGCAACAAGTTAATAAAAACGTCAAAGAGAGGAAATAAATACAAGTGAACATGGATATTTTTTATTAAACGTCCAAAACTAAGAAATTACAACCAAAACAATCCAATAAACACTTAAATAAGTGTTCAGTAGGGGTAAACAAAAGTTAATTTTGAACATGGCAACCTCCATTTTTCATTATTAACTATAAGGCGAGTATCAACAGACTTTGTCAGGCTTGATATTTCAGATGGTGGAATAGAATCTGCAACTGTTTTTACTGCATTCCACAGGCCTACTTTGCTCGAAAACTGCGAACCACCTTCATAGACCTTCCTTTTGATCATTGCCCAGAGGTTCTCAATGGGAATTAAATCGGGCTATTTGCTGGCCAGGTCATAATCATTTTTTATTTAAATCCTCCATCCGCAAGTACGTTAGCAATGTGGTGCTCGTCTTGGTACCTGTTATCAGCTCCGTTCCTTGCGGACCCAGCTGGAGTGACAATGTACAGTGCTGTGTCAAAATTAGTTGAAACAGAGGACTTCCCAGTTTTGGGTGATGTATTGTGCCCTTACTCCAACTAGGCGTTGAGGCGTTTACTCAATCATCGTAGTCAGATCACCCGTTAATTTACGGTAACATGCAAAATCTAGCGTGACTGCCTTGAAGAATTTTCACCAATGGAATTAGAACCGAATTCAATGGGACATTCAACCCGTCACCTTTCTTCTTTTTGGACACCATGGGACTCTTCGATATTTGACACTGTGCCACAAATCTTTGCTTTCGACTACGTCGAGATTTTGGCCCCCTCTTGCGAATTAATGGGCCCGGGATTCATCCAAAGAATGATTTCATCGGTAATGACCAGCGCAGATAGCAACCGGTGGACCTTCAATATGGCCCAGGGTACTTTCTAAACTTCATCAAAATTTTCATCGTCGTGATCTGGCCTCGCTACGGGATTGGGCTCGATATTCCACCCATGTATTGTGAATTTCAACAGCAGCCAGTGTAGTGAGTGGCCTCTTACACTGCGTAATTGCATCAGATGTTCTCCGACGATGTGATGGTGGCCCCTCTCTGGGAACGGAACAAGTGCAGTCGACAGCGTCAGTGTGAATTTATACTGATAGCATCATTCTTCGTCATGCGCATCGGGGCAGTTAATTTCATCGATAAAGTGATTTGTAGTTGTGGCCTGGACCAGCAGCATTTGCAGTTATATCATCCATTTAGGAAATCATTGAAAGAATTCTACAGCAGTTATGCACCGCTCGAGGCAATTGGAAAAGGATGGAAAGTGTGGAATACTGCAGCAGAAAAGCAAGTGAAACTTTAGTTTCAATGTGAATAAGAATTGAAAAGAAGGTATTACTGCCTATAAAAAAGGTTAGAGAGTAAGAGTTGGGGTAGACTAAGATGTGCTTAGCCGGTACGCAAACTTTATATTAACCCGGCTAATGTGACGCTAAAATGTTTCAAAAGTTCATTGCGTAACAACGTTCATGACCTGCTTGGTTTACGGGGAGATGCTGGCCATCTCTTTCGATGGATTTTTGCCATTGCATACGTATTGCTCGGTATATAGGTAGGTCATCACCTGTACAACGCTATATTATTATACATAATTTCGATTAAGACGTAGGTACGTGAGTTGTGTTTTCTAACCAGAACCTCCCAAAGCCACCATGGTGTAAAATTATGAATTTTACATCATGATCGGTTGAGGCACTGTTTTTTTCATTTTCTCACGGTACAAATTATAACGATGACCAACTTCTATATACGAATTCTATTTGTTGATGATAATAATAATTCGCGAGAGTGTTTGAGTTTGGGACATAGATTATAATCAACTTGAAATTTATTAAGACGTCTTTTTCCATCACTGGTTATCACTGTTGTCTCAAGCGAATTTATATTTGTGTTATAGATATTCTCGCTGAGATTCATTTACGGGTTCCATCGACTTTCTCTTTGCTTCATTTTTATATACTGATGTTTGTTACCATAAATTGTTGATTGCATGTACGTCGCGTGTTTCATTAACTTTCCACATGAGCAGAACACGGATCGACTTAGGTTATAACATGTGATTTACCATTGATTTATATTAATTTTATTCATTCGTCAATTTACAGATATATAATTGCATCATTCATTGTTTTTGTTATTTAGATTATTTGTTACGATGTTATGGGGGGGGGTGGCTCGCCTCCTAAAACTTATGGCGTCATGCATAGGCCTATCATATTTTATTTATATACGTACATATTCACTGTCCAATCATTCACGTATAGCCTAAACATATATGTATGATAGCACTCATAACAAATCACGCCGTAACAGCAATGCAGAGGTAACATATTGCACCAACACATACATAGCGGCTGGACTTAAGCTATGAGGACCTATAACGAGCTGTAATTTAATTATTCTACCGATATACAATTGACGTACTGTAATTGCTCAAAGTATCACGATACAAAAAGTCCTGGAAGAAATGCAAACAGTGGCGGGTCTCACAAGAAATGTATTTACCACACATAAAAAAGCAAATTGATGGGTAGGAAAGCCCAGTACATGAAGAACTCTAAACGATATATGTCACGAAACCAAAGTGGAGGTCGAAATATGTTTGGCCAAGAAGCACTGCTGCTGTATTGAGGGAACCAACCAATAGCTGCAGCTCGAGCCACCGTGAGAAATAGCGTCGTCTGGGACGAAATAAGGCGGCGTAGCGTGATATATCACGCTGTCGAATTCCCAGTAGGCCTTACAATTCATTCGGCACAGCCCGTCATTACTCCTCGTGACCACCCGCAGCCACGCCAAATGTGCACCACGAATAGCAAGCAAGAGAAGCTATACATCGGAACCTTCATCCCACTCGACCTCCTCATTATGGTTGTCCATAGGGTAATAAATATGGCACTTGCATGCGCCACAGAGGCTGGAGTTATAGGCAGGCCTAATATTAAGGGGGTCCAGTAAGTGTGCACGGAGGCTCTGGCTGTTGGTTTGCTTACGGAAGTAACGTAGCGCTGCAACTCGGGAGCTTTTTCTTCTCCCAGATCTGCTGCTGCTGTTGATCAGCCAAGCATTGCGTGGCGAGGTGTTCTGCGTGTGGTCGCAAGGCAGGTTAGTGGCCGCACGGGATACGAAACCTAAGAAATGTTCAAAAGCAGCTATCGACCGACAAACAGAACGTGTGGATTGAGGCTTCTGTCGAGCTTACGGTGGGTTGCCGGCAACACGTAGATATACATATTCAAGGACAAGCTAGTCAAGGCCGTGAAGTGACTGGCGGCCATACATACTCGTGTTCCAGGCTCGCACTCATGTGCACACAGCCGGCAATGTGTCATGGAACCCCTAAAGTGCATTGCACACTTACCGAGCTAATTAGTGCATGTACGACCAAAGCAGGCGAGTCCCAATATTTCGTTTTGCAAATGATTCGAAGAATTTTTAAAGACGATATTTGGAACACATGGACCTTAATACAGGCTGCTGTATGCCGCAGCGCGTGTGTAGGTACCTTTCATCTGTACTGCAGCTACCTGTGAAACCAAGATATACCTACAGACGCAACTATAACCCTGTGTCGTACGGCTATGTTTTCCAGACCATGTGTGCGACAGCACGGTAAGCACCTCACCTGTACCGCGTGCGTCATGCACAGCAGCGTGCTGTCACAGGCAGGTGCAGCATCTCCAGCGAGTGCCGGGGCCACCAGAGCGAGCAAATAACTGCGCTCTACTGGTACAAAATTACAAAGTTCTATCCTTATACGATAAAACGCTTGGTGTATTTATTTATTTATTTAGGCGAAAAATAGGCTAAGTTACGTTTTCATAGAGATCGATGACCAGATTGCAGAAGATGGCGAAGTGGGATCCTTATCCCTTTATCTGAAGACACTTCTTGCCTGAAACACGGAACAATATGTATGCAGCTTCTGGAGTCCGATTTTATATCTTTCTTCTTTCAGGTCGCGACGTATAAATTCTGCAAATGGTCAACGAAGCGCTCTGGAGGAGATGATTTTTCACGGGCAATAGACAATTATTTCTTCTAGCTTACCGTGTTTCTTATTTAACGAAGGAGTTTTCTCATCAGAGGCCAAAAGTTCAGCATTTCAAATGAAGCAGACATTTGACTTGGAAAGACGGTATCAGCGGTAGGTATCATTACTACGGAGGGTTCACATTGTAGGTAGGTATATAAGCTGACCTGACTGAAGTTGCATGCAAGTTTATTGGACTGTTTTACTCAAGATTTAGCTTCCGTCTATCAATACAGAAGACCTAAGGATGAGAGCATGACAAAGGATCAATGAAGACCGTGAAGAAGCAAGTCAGAAAAGAGAGGATTCCAGACCGGCCTATAGGTTTGAGGCAAACCTATCGATCATAGAGTGAATTTTTTCACGCACAGGTCCGCTAGTCGATAAATAAAAGAGAATACGACAAGCACGGTGGCCACGGATGGAAAGTAAGGGCTCTCTACTCTAGCGCGTAATGCACATGTAAAGATTTCATGAGCGAAATAGGGGGAAATATTTCTTCAGCGCTGGCCTATATATATATAAAGTGGTGGCAATAACTACGAGACATCTCCTAAAAACGCTAATAACTTTTTAATAAATGCCACATTTGTCCATGAAAATTTGACTGTTGCTTCTAAATGGCATGTGAATCAGTGTATGTAATTGGATTCATGATGAATTCCCAGAAAAAAGGTCTGACCAAAAGTACACTTTCAACTTTTAAGGGCGAAAATAAGTAGGCCTAGGTATGTATGAGATACTTAAGAAATACTTGGTCCATATATAACCGTTCTACGTCACATTGCCAAAGAAAGAAAATAAGTTCACATTCAGTTCGTAAACAACCCTTATGCCGTCACGATTCACCAGAACACATGTAAACAGTGATAAGCCTAAAGTGGTAAATACAACCTCTGCAGAATGCCACAGAATTCTCCCCGCCCCCCTTCTCCCCCTTACTGACATCGAGAAAGGTAAAATTTGTGCTTGCAGCCAGAATAGAAAATCCATTAGCTTCACTGCAAAACAAATATCCAGGTCTCGCCCTGTTGTAACTTCCTGAAGAACCCTCAATCATATGGAACCAAAAAAACGGCCACGCCGTCCACCAAAAATCACCAATGCTGGCAGGGGTCGACTTTTTCGGGAGGCATCTAAGGGTCAGTCCTGCTCAAAAGAACTGCAACAACCTCAAAACCTACCGATCACTTCAATACGAGTTCGTCAACTGTTGCACGACTCCCCAAATTTTGCGTATCGAGACAGAAAAACGGCCCCTGCTCTGACTGCTCAGCACAAGAGGTTGCGTGTTGAATGGGTGAAGGCAAAAGTTACATGGGCGGAGGAGAATTGAGACAATGCGATCTTTTCCGACAAGAAAAATTTTAATTTGGATGGGCCTGACGAATCTCAGTGATACTGATTATATACACTGATTCTCATGCCATACACCTACAAGCAACACTTTAATCTTCGTGGAAAAATGTGGAACGACTAAAAACTTATTAGCATTTTTAGGGGGTGCTTTATACTTATTTTCGCCGCTTTATATATACTATAAACTTGCCATTAGCTGTGCAAAGCTTGGAGTGCTTTTAACACAACGTGTCCCTTCTTAAGTCACAAGGAAGCGGAGACGATGTCGGGCCTGTGCGAGAAAGAATCGCGCACAACGCAGTGCGCTAAGTACCTATCGTATTCGAATAAAATAGACAAAAGAAGTGCCGTAGCTGTAAGCAAAAAATTACAAAGTACCGTATAAGAGAAAAAAATCACGCACTCAAGACGAATGCGGGAAAGAATTACGGACAGAAAAAAATGGACGCAGCATTAACCAAGTTTCAGAACACGCCTACTTTATCTTCGTGCCGCTGCGACCGCACTCGACACACAAGTTAAACCGTCTCGACAGCGAGACCATCTGTAGCTAGTCTCGTGTTCCCATCAAAGGGGAAATTCTTGAGAGAGACCATAAGAGGGCAATTGCGTGGGAACCAAACGAGCGCGGCAGACGTGACCAGAGCAACAGCAGCGAGGCGCTTCAACATACCACGGACATAAACCTCACCTTCTCTTCACCACCTCATAGCATCAAAATGCGTTCACGATCATCTTGGTAGAACCACAAGTGTAAACATGAAGCACACCAGCTACTGCAACACTGCCGATACTAAGACAGTTGTTCATCTGCGCGGATGGAGTGTTTGTGTTCAGTACTTCCGAGTGCCATCCCTGTTCAGCAACATTTGTGTAAGTAATATTAGGAGCACATAAATTATGTCAAACACACGTAAAGGCTGCACCCCGTACCGTGCTTACCCAGCGATATTTGGGGGTAAATTTGTGAAAAGCGTGGGCTTCCCGTGAGATAACTCGTGCTATCGCACGCCGGGAAGCAAAGACTGCTACCCATTTAATTGGTAGCTAATAGCTACTAAAACATTGCACCTGAAATTCTGAGCATATATTCTCAATAGTCTATAACCTAACATAATATAGAAATCGAAAAGTATATAATGTTCACACATAGGCCTAATTGTCAACACTTTCTCTAATAAATTAACCTTCCTTTCTCGTTGAAACAGCACTATTAGTAGTGTTGTACGTAGACCACGCCTTGAAAGAGAAAAAAGGGTTAAGAGGACAGCTAAGAGTTAGGTAACTACCTACCTACAGAGTTTCCTATAGCTCTCTCTCGCCACTTGCAATGAATTATCACTCACAACGCTGTGCACTTTTCCATTGTTTGCCAGAAAGCAACAAAACACTAGAGCGTTTCGTATCGTGTACGAGGAACAAAAATCTGTGGTGTGTACCCGGCTTAATACTCTGTTATGGTGAGACCTGCGATTTGAATAGACGTCAATAGCTAAGTCTAAGGCTGCACTTCAAGTAATCGTACTCGCAAATTGGCCTCGTCCATCAATCACTAGTCGATGCCCTCGTGCGACGATTTCGCCACACTGAAACTCAGGGATCCTTCAAGGCAGCCGGCTCCTCGAAGTCGATGCAAGGCTTGCTAAGCCAATCCCACTGGTCCAAAAACTAAGACAAAAGCGTTGATTTCGCCACTATGAATTGTGTTGTATGTGTTAACAGCATCCCACGTACGCTTTGACGACTGGACACTTCATATTATTGAGCAGATGGCGTCTTCAGGCTTTCAGCACAGTCGCACTAAGGACAGCTCGTCTACCCCCAGGACAAATATCTAATATAGGTAGGTAGGCCTACCATATTGCTTTACCGATTTGTATTTATTTCCGGCCACAAAAAGACGCACAACAGCGACGCGTTGAAAGCACTATTGCTGGGTTACCGGTGCTGCGCCGGTGACCCCAAAGCTCGCAAACTGTGTCGCAGTCCCAGCCCGAAAAAGCGGTAACGACGATCGCGACACGAGTTAAGGTGACGCAAGTAACCGTTTAGAAACATCACTTACAAAAAAGACACAAAAATTATACAAGTGAGCCACGAGTTAACTCCGCAGTTCCAGAATAAGTAAATACAGAAGTTTACTTACAGAAGTTTACTTACAGAAGTTTGCTTAGGTACGATGACGAAATTATATTAAAAGCTAGATACCTTCTCATTAGCGTTAAGCTTACCTCTCTCGTCAATGAATGGCACTCTCATAACCTCAATCCGGGTTGCAGTAGCTAACCATTTTTCTCGATGCGGTAGTCCAACTGGGTTGTGATTACAATACACCTCTGTAAAGGCTCTTACAGCCTTGTAGCGCCAGAGAACGGGCTTTACGTACAGCGCGCCTGGCTAGCCCGTACCGCACGGTTGATTAAAATGTGACCCGTGAGATAGATATCCTGCCAAGTCTTTGTTCATAGCTATGAGAAACTCAGGTGAAACTCACGTGACATTGGAGCCGTAGTATTTGATTAACGAAGGTATATGTAACGTCGCGTAGAGCACACTCGATGAGCAGATCTCACTATAATAAAGCGTGGCAGCATAACGAAGTCCAAGTAACATGGAGACAATTAGATTTGTCGTTCTTTCGGAATTGCCAGCCTCAGCCATATGTCATGAATAGAGATATGGGGAACAAAGTATTCTTGCGTAGCTATGGCATGCCGGTACCGTTCACGAGACATGGGGAAAAGAAGAGGTTGTATGCGTGCATGGTATGCACAGGGAGTCAGTAGTATACGCTAATGCTTCTGAGCAGTTGGTATCTCGGCAACCAATCTTGTATAACTACACACATGAAGGATTGCGTGATGCTCCAGCGAGTCGCGAGTACGCCTTTCATGAGGGTGCGATTCAATGGAACTTACTACCAAAGAACCTCACGGTGTGAAACTCTCATCATCATCATCGTGCTCCTCAATAGTCATACATAAACAAGTTAAAAAAACTCAGTAAATACGTCTTACAGTCACAACAAGCTCTGCACGACCGCTGATGTTTTGGGTAACACGTCCGCTCTATCGGCGGCTTCACGACGCGTTTGAATAGTTTTCGGATAAAAAAAATTGGGATGCATGAAGAGAAATTGCGGATGCATAGCCTATTTGAGTAGCTGCCTATCTTGGAGTAGCTACGTGCCTCACCTGACGACGTTCAGTACAAGCTAGCGAGGATGAAAACGCCAGGTCGTTATAGCTATAAGCTGCAGCGCCGATACGATCTAAGAACAAATGTTTCACTAAACCGTCGCACTCATATCACTGCTGCCAGTTGAATGAATGGGAGAAATCATTGGGAAAATTCGTAACCGTGCGCTGGACTGCATGACCAAGCGCGGCGGCGGAGGAGAGATCAGTAGCGCCGCGCTGACCACATGCAGGGGCGTGTGGGTTCGGTCATGTGACAACTGGCACTCGTGCGTGACACAGTGCGGCTGTCGCTCTCCCACCTACACGCGCGCGCTCGGCAGCTCCCTCTCAGGCACGCATCAATTGTTTCTTGTGACGGGCAGCGACAGCATGCGTACGCGAGCACTTGTGACGGGCAGCGACAGCATGCGTACGCGAGCACTTGTGACGGGCAGCGACAGCATGC
>LQNS02278159.1:23616595-23628470 GCA_001587735.2 Parhyale hawaiensis
CCATTTACCTACCTTACTTTAAGTGAACAAGCTGTAATGTTAATATTAGTAGAAACAATTATATCTTATTTTGCTTCTCGTGCGAGGGTGATTGTTAGGTAGCTCTATTGCGGAGCCAGTCCAGTTAACGCGTTTGGTATGTGATGGCACTGAGCCATGTCGATTAGGTTGTGAATATATAGCTGTAATATTACTAAGAAATTAATGTACACACAATTTTTAATGTACATTGTAATATAATAATCCAAGAACACCTCCCGCCTGTGGAGAAAGACATGTTAAATAAATAAATAATAAATAACTATAGGAGAGACAACAAGGAAATTAACTAGCTTCATTTTTAGCAGCGATCTGAACTTCCATGTAAGTGCGTCTTCGTGGATGAGCGGGTTGAAGCATCAGGGTAAGATAAGTGGTAAATGTAGGTTGTAGGTTTGATCCCGGACTACATATGTTCTCTCTTTCTTGTAACTTTTTGAGTTATATTCTGACAAACATTACGACAAACAATACAGTCAAACACACGGACAAAAGGATCATCACCAAATTTTAGTCATTTATACCGTTTAACTTTTCTAACAATTCCTACTTATCCTCCTCATACCTAGCATTTTCCAATGAAATAGATTTCCTTTTTTTAGCTATAAGAGCGCATAACTCTGCCAACCAAGGCATCGTTAACGAAAAATTCAAATTGGTTCTGAAACTATACATGGCTTCCTTTTTATTAGCCCCAAAATGTGGTCACTTGTGCCTTTTGACAGCGATAAGAGCTTCTATTATTTTCGTGACGATCCTGTCATAACTTTTCGAGTTACGTTACAGGTAAACACTCACAAACATTAGTCAAACATACAAACAGGCCAATCGATCATCACCAAAATTTGATCATCTATATCTTTTAACATTCCCAACAATTCCTTTAAATTTCATGACGATCCGTTCATGACTACTGGAGCTATTTCAATTAAAAAACCATAAATCAAACACAAAGACAAACAAATGAACCAACAGGCCAGTACGAAAAGTTGGTCTACTCTTCTCGATATACATAACTCATTTGTTTCCTAAAAATCCGTCTTAAAGTTAAAAAAAAAGAGGCAGATAAACAGAGAAACGGTTAGACGGATCTTCACCAAAAGTTAATCATCTGCTACTTTTAACATGCCTAGCCATCCCTGTAAATTTCACACAGCACTGTCCATGGCTTTTCGAGTTATGGTAGTACCAAAAAATGGGCAGATAAACCAACGGTTGAACGGATATTCGCCAAAAGTTAATCACCTGTTATTTTAACGCGCCTAATGGCGATGACACACGCTAGTTGAAAGAACGAGTATCGTCATCTTTTCGCCCGAATGCGTTGATGTGCTCATTTAAATAGCACACACTTGCAAAGAATTTTGAATTATAAATCCCTCCAGATATAATGAAATGTACGAAATGCTACTTACGGTACTTGCGGAGCAAACTTCACTGATTGTTAACATTTTTATGCCTTTTCTTGGCAATCTCAAAGCTGCGCTTGCGCGAGTTCAACATAACGTTCTGACAAAAAGAATACGATACTCGTTCTTTTGACTAACGTGTGCCATCGTCATAACAATCCCTGTAAATTTCAGACAGATTCGTCCATAACATTTTGAGTTATCTTAGTGACAGATAAAGAGTCAGACAAATAGATAGCCAAACTTGACGAAAACATATTCTCCTTGGCGGAGATAACAATTCGTTCAAAATTTATGAATATCTGTCGGCAACTTTTTCAGTTACGTGATAAAAAAAAAAAGAGGTATACAAATAAACAAACACACGAACGGCTAAATGCATCTTCACCAAAAGTTAATAATAATCTGTTAGTCTGTTACTCTTGACAAGCCTAAAAATCCCTGCCGAACGTAGCACGCTGGCTATCGCCGATTATACGATGGCGATAGTGTGTAGACCATCTCCATCGGAAAAACTACGATGTTACGATGGAACACCGCAAAAATCCATCGGCGATAGCGATGGTCCGAAGGAAATTGCATCAAACAATGGGAGATGGCCATTTTCTCCATCGGCGATGGTGTTATGAGGAAGAACTGGTCCGATGAAATGGCTGAACATTCCGTCGGCGATGGCATACAATGGGCATCGTCATCGGTTGTACTTCCGATGCCGATGAAGTAATTAAATAAGGCTAAAACTACAGAAAAACAGCATTACTAGTTTCAAACATTTGTTTTTTAGTAACATTAAAACAAAGACTGGATTGCAAAGTTTATTTGTTAAATTTTTTGAAGAGGTCAGTAATGACATTCAGTATTTTTGTTGACATATATGATGAAAATACGGCATTTTAATACATTCCCCAGATCTAAAAATGTGAACCACCATTAAGGTTTTGGAAAAGTCATTAGGTTCGGAGCATATTAGCTTTACCAAGCAAATAATAATTAAACTTTGTAAAGCAGGCTTTAATTAACCCTAACATAACATTTCGCACCTTTTATCAGGTAGGAATAGTATTACTGGAGTAAAAATCGCACACAGGCCGAAGTTAAATGAGATGATGCTTTTGTTCGATGTCTGTGGTTTGTCATCTTTGTATTAATCTTTGTATTTTTAAAATGTGTTAGTGCAATGGTCCATCGCCGATTGTGACGCCCAACGATGGCCATCGCCGATGGATTGGATATTTCATCGTAGGTTATCGCAGATGAAAATTGCCGATTTTTCGTTCCGATGCTGATGAAGCGATGGTATTGCATTCTCCATGGTAAGTACGATGGCGATACCCATCGTAACATCGATTTTGCTATCGTAACATCGTACCATAATCGTTGATACCGAGGTCTAACTCCCTCCAAAATTTGTAAAAATCCATTCAAGACTTTTTGAGTTTTCTGGATGACAGGTAAAGAGACAGACAAACAAACAGACAAACTCGACAGAAATATAACCTCCTTAGTAGAGGTAATGAACGCTAGTACAGTTCAACGAAACAAGATTCTTTTGGGCTAAATTATCATTATCGAGGGTATTTCACTGCCCAAATTGGCTTGGTTGACCGATGTTCAGCTCTACACTCTGGCGCCGGGTCACATCCCGCGACCTAAGGGTCAGAGCACTTTGCGAATGATGTGCGCTGTTCCAGGCAGAGCGTACTTCTGGAGGGTTCCTGGATGGAGATGGTCGCACTTCAGCTCTCGCAGGGCAGTCTTGAGATTCTTGGACATTGCTCCCAGAGCTCCTATGACCACTGGAACGACGTTCACCTTCATCTGCTACAGTCTCTGGAGTTCGATGACAAGGTCACGGTACTTTTCCTTCTTCTCCGCTTCCTTGTCCACGATTCTGGAGTCGAAGGGGATTGAAATGTCGATCAGTTTATCCGACTTCTCCTGTTTGTCTCTGGCGACGATGTCCGGACCGCTGGCGTGAAGTACTCGATTAATTTTCATCCGCTTGTCCCAGTAGATTTGTACGGTTTCGTTTTCAACCACGGGCGCGGGTTCGTGCTTGTACCACCTCTCACTGACAGGGAAGTTATGGATCCGCAGAAGGGTCCAGTGGAGGTGTCGAGCCACTTTATCGTGCCTGCGCTTGTATTCCTTTTGCACCAGCACTCTGCATTCGCTTATCACTTGGTTGATGGTTTCATCCAAGCTCCTGCAAATTCTACAGGTACTGGGGACGTTTCTCTTGTCGATCTTGTTCTGGATGTACCTGGTTCAGAGGGCTTGCTCTTGAGCTGCCAGGATGGTGCCTTCTATTTCCTGTTTCAGCTCACCCCTCAGAAGCCAGTTCCAAGAGTCTGGTACGGTTTTTGTCCGGAACAGCTTCGAGGTGCTGGCCGGACATCTTCTTGCTCTTCCATTTGTTAGTCCAATCGAGGTGCCGTCACTCTTTGAATTGGTCAACCGTTTCGGTCTCTTTCAGCAACTTCGCCTCCATTAAGCAGCGTGCCCACGGGTCGTCGCTCTCTCTGAAGTGTTGGGAGAGAGCGCGTTTTTCCGCTACGACACAGTCCTCGACGCTGATGAGGCCACGGCCCCCCTCTCTTCTGCTAATGTAAAGTCCGTCTACGCACGATCTTGGGTGCAGTGCTCGATAGATTGTCATGAGCTTCCTGGTTGTGATGTCCATCTCGGTGCAGTCTTTCTTGGTCCAGTTAATAATGCCAGCAGAATATCGGACTACGGGGACGGCCCAGGTGTTGCTGGCTTTGATGGTGTTGTCCCCATTCAGGTGTGATTTCAGGATGAGTCGGAGTCGGGTGAGGTACTCCTTCCGAATGGAATCTTTCATCGTTCTGTGGAGAATGGTGTTATACTCTATGACACCCAGGTACTTGTAACCTGCCTCCTCGATATCCTTAATGGTACCTTCTTCGATGATGATTCCCTCGGACGCAGTAACCTCTCCCCTTTCGCTGTTCAGGGCTCCGCATATGCTAACACTGAACTGCATCTTGATGTCTTGGGAGTACTGATGGACTATATTAAGGAGCTGCTCTACTTGGTCTTTTTATTTGCCGTAGAGCTTCAGATCGTCCATGTAAAGCAGGTTGTTGAGCTTCATGGTACGACTGTTATTGTAGCACTGGCCGGGCTTGTTCAGGGTCTCGGAGAGAGGGATAATGATCAGGATAAAGAGTAGTGGGAATAGGGAGTCACCCTGGAAGATTCCACGTCTGATGCTCACCTCGTCGAGGTGTTTATTGGAGCTTGTGAGATGGGTCTTCCAGTTGGGCATGGTGCTCGCGATCAGATTGCGGATGTTGCCGGCAATGTCGTAAATGTCCAGACATTCCAGGATCCTGGAGTGAGGGACCATGTCGAAAGCTTTTTTGTAATCAATCCAAGCCATGCTTAGGTTTTTCTTTTTGCTCCTGGCATCTTTCGTGATCGAGGAGCTTGTCGACGAGCAAATGGTCCTTCGTTCCCCTGGTGTTCCTGCGGCATCCTTTCTGTTCGTCGGGTAGGAGCTTCTTTGAGTCGAGAAGCTGGTAGATTCTCTCGTAGATTATGCCCGTCAGCACCTCCCACATAAGGGGATAAGGGGGAGGCAAGTGATTGGGCGGTAATTGCTGACCTCCGTGCCCTTTGCCTTGTCCTTCTGGATTAGGACCGTCTTCCCTGTGGTCATCCAGGTGGGCACGGTTCCGCGGTGCAGGCAGTGGTTGAGCTGTGCAGCAATTCTGAAGTGCAGCGATGTGAAAGTTTTGATCCAGTAGCCTTGCACCACATCTGATCCGGGTGCTTTCCAGTTCTTGGTCTTGCTCAGTTGCTTTTTTATCTTAGCTGTTGACTGGTGATTGTAAGGTCTGGATCAGATGCGACGTTCTTCTCCTTGACGTCCTGGAGCCATTCTGCGGTATTGTTGTGCCGTACCTCTTTGCTCCAGATGCCACTCCAGAATTGGATGCTCTCTTCTGCGTTGTGTGAGTCTGAGCTCGTTTCTTCTCCTCTAAGGGTTTGATAGAGGCGTTTCTGGTTGGTGTTGAATATCTGGTTCTGATGGACTCCAGCTTCTCTGGCCTCGAAGCGTCTAACTTTGCTCCTTTTAGCAGATAGCCGCTGCTTTAAGGTATCTTCTAAGTTGGTTAGGCCGACTTCAAGGCACCGGTACCTCGATTCGAGCAGCGTCTTCTTTTCCTCATTGCTGAGATTTCCTCTGCGCTATTCTGAGATCCGGCTGAGATGTTTCCTTATCACAGCAATGTTTTTCTCGAGGCGATGTTTCCAAGGGGGATACTTTTTCCGCTGGGTCCGTTGCGGTCGTGGTTGTAGCTCAAGGATCCTCACTGCGAGGTCTGCTCCAGCTTTGATGAGGGCGTTTGTCTCAGTGATGTTGTTTGTGCGAATTTTACCAATCAATGAGTTGGCGCGGAAAGCAGCTGCTCAAATCTTTAGTTCCGGTAGATGTCGTAGGCTGGGATGACCTTTTGGCGTCGTTTCTACGCTGGAGTTCCGGAGTAAGTCCCGCAGCTCCAGCAAGTCGCTCCGCTGCGGGTCGTATAGGTCAGGTTCTGCCTCTTCGTCCATCGAGTCGCTCAGGCTCATATCGTGGGCTGGTAAGTGCCGAGGCCCACGTCGCGGCGACTGGTTGGGGTCGTCCGAGTCGATCTCAGATGGGACGTAGTTCGACAATAGGGTTTTACTAATTTCCTGGTTAGGGTGACCCGCGTTGATTCTACGCTGGAGTTTTGGAGTAAGTCCCGTGGCTCCAGCGATTCACTTCGCTGCTGGTCAGACACGTCGGGATCTGTCACATCGTCTTCTGACTTGCTCTGGCTCATATTGTGGGCCGGTAAGAGCCTAGGCCCACGTGAGGGCAACTGGTTGGGGCCGGCAGAGTCGATCTCAGACGGGACAGCGCCTTCGTCGGGGGTTCTCTCTGATGGAATGGAAGGGCGCCTAGCAGGTTCCATACGTGGGGACCTAGCTAGGCGGGGTTGTGGTGCTTCGCTCCACAAATCCTGTATAATAGTTACATCTTTAAAATAAGTCTATTAGTTAATAACTTTACATCATGGTTCCTCATCTATTTGCATTATAGAAAATAAGGCGCAGGATATCTCCTCATGTCAAAGGATTTCAACATGCTCCTGTACGACTCCGATTTAAACCATATTTTCTATTAGAAACGTGGCGTTTTTGCCGCAATAACACTAGTATTAGTCATAGGTATACTTTTATAACTCCAGGTAACATATTAACGCTAGCTGCTTCCTGCAAACGATTTTTTATATAAGCATTCGCGAACTAGATTCTTGATCATATCGCCTGCCTCTGTATGTACCGCTCAGTCAGCCTTAAAAACTCATACAGTGAGCACCAGTGTACTTGCCCGATGCCAGGTCCGGCAATGGAACCATTCAAGTCGCCGTATAATATCCCAACTTGTAAGCATTATGTTCAGTGATTTGTGACAGCGATTCATACCGTTTAGATATGTGATATTTATCTTTAAATAATTATTAACTTAGAGTCCAAAGGTGTGTAAGTTCCAAATCGCCGTACCAATAATGGCGCCTTCTGTCCCTCGCGTATTGTTACGCGCCCTGTGCCTTTGATCATATTTTCAAATTAAATATGTTTTGCCAGACGTGAACAGCGTTATAATAACTATCTCCCTTTTATTTTAAAGGTATTATTAACTAACTGAGAGTAATAAACATGCCTATTTTGTTATTCGATAGTTTCAAAATACTAGGTTTGTACCCCATATCGTGGGCAGATCTTTCTGTGCTGATGTCAGATAGCATCACATGAACGCCATGTGGTTATTCGAATATAGACTAAAATATTAATTGAGGTATCGTAGATAACGGCAGCACAGTCAATTACATGCAGTTGGTTACTGAAAAGGACGGAATACGTATTTGATAAAATAAGTAGTAAATATTGCAGTCATTGTGCAACCCGTGCTGTATGTCAGTGTTGCCATAAACGTGACTAATGTAAATAGACGTGCCACTCGTAACAGTGCTGATAATAAAAGCTATAATGCCGAGTTAATTATAGTAACTGGATCGGGTCAGTTACTCCTTGATTTATACCTTTATATTTTAATTTTCCGCGGAACCTGATTTGATAGAAACAATCCTCTGATGCCATTGTTCTCTTCCAGGTGCAAGCTATGCCATAATTTTCAAATAAACCGGAACAGCAAAGACGCTTTTATTCACCCACCTAGACGAGTGTTCTGGTGAATAATGTGGATGTGGTGCTGCCCTATGAGCACTATAAATTGGTGACCCTTGCCGAGCATCCCCTGCTGCCAGACGTACGCCGGCCTCCAGCGCTGCTGCTGCCACGTGTGTACAACGACCCTGCTGTCCGACATCTTGGTCCACTATGTCTACGACTCTGTGCTCTCTGTAAGTCGCCTCTTACTCATTAATGTGCCTCCGGCTTTCAACTGAACATTAATTGAACGTGCCGCAACCCATGCAGTACATATATTTACCTGCAATCGTTTTCTTGAAGCTGACCATCGCCACAGAGCACTCTGTCATCGCTGCATACATCAATTTTTTTGCTGTACGAGCCGCGTCATACGTTATTTTTGTCTCTTCCAGTGTATATTTTTTGTTGTTCTTCCTCATTTTTAACTATTTTTATGTGATTTTAATTTCTGCATATCAATATTATCCTTACCTCAATTGTATCCAATTTTTTGTTCTCTTTTGTGGTACCTCTTACTTGTCATTTTCCATAATGTCTGATCCGCCGCCAAATGACCATGCTGTTCCCAATAGTAACCGCCCGCCAGCTCGTAATTTCCCTCTCAGTGCGCCCCCATTTGATAGCGCCTCAGCTACAAGATGGTTTCAAATGTTGGAAAGTAATTTTAGTCTAAATAACATCACCGACCAGACTTCCCAGTTTCATTTTGCATTTACAAATCTTCCTCTCTCAGTTGCAAACCGCGTTACTGATTCTGCTATAGCTAACACTAACTACGCGGAACTAAAAAACGCCGTCACTTGCCTGTTGTAACTTTCCGCTCCTGAACTTTTTGATGAACTAATGTCCCAGAGAAATATAGTATGCTATAAACCTAGCGAATATCTGGCCCAACTCAAGTCGTTACTTTGTGTACTAGGTCTTGAACTGCCCCCAGACTTTATCAAAATGAAATTCCTTTCCGGCCTCCACCCTACAACCCGTACAGGCGTCGTTAACCATGCGACATATTCCCTAGAAGAACTGGCCCGAGCGGCTGATCTCATAATGGCCTAAAACGGTCCTCCCTCCCAAGTCATGCCTTAGCTATGCAGCCCGTCGCTGCTGCTGCTCCTCCTGACCCCCCCCCCCTCCTACTCGTAGTTACGTATGATCCACAAATCCCATCATCAACATACTAATCCTAGCTTCACCAGACAGCCTATTACTTCCACCAACTCTTCATACGTTAGCCCTTCTGTTCCTCTGCCTTTGCGCGCTTCCAGCAGTGCCCAAAAATCGCAGGTTTTCCGTTTCCACCTCTGGTTTGGCACAGCTGCTCGGCGTTGCAAACCCTGGTACATTCTGCACACCCCTCAACTTGCCACTCTGTCTTCCTCTCGCTCCTCCTCCCCTGCTTCTCCCTACGATGCCTACTAGATCTTTAAACTCTTAGGGCAGTCCGTTAGTGTAGTGGCCGTCGGACTGCCGCTTACATTAAGCGCCAGAATAGGCCACCACCAGCTGTCCTTCTTAATCGACACCGGCAGCGCTATCTCTCTATTGCCTCCAATTCCTTCCCTAGACTTATCTTTACGTAATACTGGTGTTTCTCTAACTACTGCTTCAGGTGCCCCTATTACTTGTCATGGCGAAGCCGACGTAGAACTTGGAATTCGGCACTTACGGCGCTCTTTTCCCTGGTCATTCGTCGTCGCTGACGTCATGCAACCTATCCTTGGCATTAATTTTCGTGCAGCTCACTCCCTCATTGTAGACTGCAAGCAAAACACCCTGCTTAACCCACTGACTGAACGCGAAATTCCGCTTGAAACCTCTTCCTCTCCGTCTTTTTATTCCATTAATTTCGCACAAGTACACCCGTTGGCCCGTCCTATACTTCGAAAGTACCCTGTTCTGACTTCTCCTTTGCAACTTCACTCCCCTTCTAACCCTTCTTCTCATGTAGCCCACCATATCGACACCGGCGATAATCCTCCTGTCCGCTTTAAGCCTCGTCCCCTGACAGGCGCTCAGCTAGACGCAGCTAAGGCTGAGTTCAGTTCTTGCATAATGCTGGTATCATTAGACGATAAAGCTCTGCTTGGGCTTCCCCACTCCACCTCGTTCCAAAAAAAGAACCTGGTCAGTGGCGCCCTGTGGGTGATTACCGCGCTCTAAATGTCTCTACTGTTGTTGATACTTGCCCTATCCCTCATCTTCGCTCTCACACCATGTCCCTGCATGGCAAATCTATCTATACTAAACTGGACCTCCAGCGTGCCTATCTTCAACTACCTGTTTTTCTTGAGGATATCACGAAAACCGCCGGTGCAACCCCTTTCGGCTGTTGGTAATACCTCTATATGCCTTATGGTCTTCGCAATGCAGGTAGCACTTTCCAACGCTATATGGACTCTATCTTCTCTAATGTTCCTAACGTATTCATCTATCTTGATGACCTCCTGGTCGCCAGTGAGTCTGATGAATAGCACTTGACTCACCTAGAACGTACTCTCTCCATCCTTGCCCAGCACAAACTCCGACTCTCCATTGACAAATGTCTCTTCTTCCAATCCTTTCTTACCTTTCTCGGCTATGAGGTGAGCGCAGACGGTATAAGGCCTCCAGCTGACAGAGTTGCTGCCATTACCGAATACGCTCGTCCTCACTGTTCTAAAGACCTTCGTCGTTTCATGGGTATGATGAACTGCTTTCGTGCCATGATACCTCAGTTTGCACAAATAGTCATTCCTCTCCCAGACCTGCTACGACAGCACCCAGCTTCTAAAACCCTCCCGTGGCCTGACGACGTCGATCAATGCTTTCGGGACCTCAAGCAAGCTCTTGTTGACTGTCCGACCCTCTCTTTTCCCTATCCTGAGACCTCTATCTACCATCTGGTAACTGATAGCAGTGCCTATGCTGCAGGTGCCGCTCTCTACCAGATTATCGACTTCAACCCTCACCCTGTCGTTTTCTTCTCCAATAAACTCTCTAACCTACAGAAAACCTACTCTACCTACGATCGTGAACTTTTACGTGCTTACCTAGCTGTCCACTTCAAATCTCTCATCGATTTCAACCAAGTGACGCTTTTCTGTGATCACAAACCGTTGGTTTCAGCATTCAAATCCAAAAATATTGCTAAATCTGACCGTCAACAGCGACAGCTCTCTTTCATCTCTGAGTATGTCACCACGGTCGAAAATATTCGTGGCCAAAATAATGTTGTTGCTGACTGCCTTTCCCGACCTGTTTGTGCCACCACTGTTGACATCTTTGATCTGCATGCCCTTGCCTGATCTCAGGCTGAAGACGAGGAACAGCAGTCATACAAAGACCGACTGTCACCTTATGAACTGTCCGATAACATGACTCTGGTGCGACAAATCCACTCCTTCTCCTCGACCCTTCGTCCCAGCTTCTACTCGCGTGTCTATCATTTCTTTCCTTCACAACCTTTCTCATCCTAGAGCCAAGAACACGGCTAAAATTGTTAAAAGTCGTTATTACTGGCCCCACATTGACAAAGACGTCAAGAGCGTCGTGCGCCAATGCCTCAACTGTCAACAGGCAAAAGTTGGTCGCCACACAAAAGCCCCGCTCCAAACCATTTCCACTCCTTCCGATCGATTCCACTCCATACACATAGACATAGTCGGTCCTCTTCCCCTGCTTCTCTCCCCTCTTCTCCCTTCCCCTTTCGCTATCTCCTCACTTGTATCGATCGTGCCACCAATTGGGCCGAAGCCATTCCCCTCACAAACATCACGACCACCGCAGTCGCCATTGCGTTCATGTCCGGATGGATATCACGCTTCGGAGTGCCGATCACTCTGTCCTCAGACCGTGGTTCACAGTTTGAGTCTGAACTGTTCACAAACCTCTCCTCCATTCTAGGATTCCACCACATTCTCACCTGTTCTTACCACGCCCAATGCAACAGTAAGATAGAACGATTTCATCGTTCCCTCAAAGCCGCTATCATGGCCCGACGCGACAACTGGTATGTAAGTCTACCTATAGTCCTCCTTGGCCTTCGTCTCACACCAGGCCCCTCAGGTTTCTCTCCTTTCACTGCCGTTACCGGTGCCCACATGTTGTGCCCTCACCCTATCATCTCTCCTGACTCTACCACTGCCACCTCACCTGAACTCCTGGACACCCTCGTTCAGGAAATGCGTTCTATCAATTTCAAACAGCATGCTGTTGGC
>LQNS02278159.1:23760477-23772329 GCA_001587735.2 Parhyale hawaiensis
TGAAATATATCGCAAAACATTGAAATTTTGAGAGTAAAAACGAAGAAAGTTCATTTTTAGTGAGATTATAGGACACGGCAGTAAGCTTCAGAAAATTGAACATGTCTATTGAATGAATTAGGAAAATATCAGTATTCCGGAGAATCACATCTTGGTCTCCTTCGACGTTAAAGCTCTATTTACATCAATACCAATAGATCTGGCCTTGCAATGTGTTGAAAGAAAAATTAACTAATATCAAGACCTGATTAAAAAAGAAACATAACTAACGTTAGAAGATATCATGGCTCTAATAAATATATTTATAAACACACGACGGTCATTATTAGTATTAGATTTATGAACTCAAAATATATTATGTAATGGGTAATATTAACTATGCTAAAGAAAAGGCCAGCGGGCCTTGTGTTTGGGCAAGACAGATACGGTCAGTTGCGCCGCTGGCTGCAGTGCTGCGTCATCAGGATGTTAAAAAAAAATGCTAGCACAGCTGAGCCCTACGATTAGGCGCTGTTCAACTAGTCTTTTTAAAGTTAAAAGAAATGGAAGCAGACGTGACTGTAAACGTTTTATTGAAGGGCCAGATGCTGCAGCGTTACCTAGGATATCTAGTGAAGTGTAAGTGTTCGTGTATAAAAAATTGGTAATTTTGACCTAGCTACTGTCCACTCTGCAGGTCAGCTGTGTTTCATTCTAAGCTAAAGATTAAGCTTAAAAGTTTGAATTGGGGCTAGCGTAACCCTTTCTTACCTTGCTATCATAATGCTATTCATGTTTACTACCTGCAGCAGCTGCTGTGATGCTGCAGACAACGTTGTTAGCCTAGCCTAGACAAGTTGACTAAATACTCGTATATAATTACTGTAATAAGACAGTACAGTCCTTTTCTTTGAACACCATGCGTAGGTTTCGTAGCATGGGCGAAGGCCGTACACTCGACCTATTGTTTTTCCAATGGTACTTTCAGTCGTAGGATCTTGTACTTGCCTTCCCTTCATAATTGTATAATAATGTAATATAACAGCCGCATATTGAAAAAGCTTAAACCGCCTATGGGCTAGTGATTATATGTGGTCACTTGCAGAGTGCCTTTCCCGAAACAGCGTTTTAACTAAACGCTATGTGTTATTCTAAGGGGCTTCGCTAGTTAGTTCTTTTACATGTGCATAAGCTGAGTATCACGCGTCGTTAAGGATCCCGTATAAATTTTCCGCATGTTGGTTTATCATATTAGCCCCAAAGTGTGTTAGATAGATTGGCTACGTATGCTTTGCCCTTTTTGTAGGTAGCTATATTAATTTAGTATTACTGACAGTAGCCCAAACAAAGTCATTATGATAATTATTTGCAGCAACTCATCGATTGGAAAGTAAAGATCTTGGCTATTCGCTGGACACACTGCGCAGTCTGGCGTCATACTTAGAGTGTTTATTAGTTATGAAACAGCAACGCCGTATTGACAGCTGTTATTTAGAAGCATGACTGTATTTGGCGTTAATTTAATGATGTGTTACGTAGAAGCTCAGAATAGGTTGTACTCACGGCTCTCAGGCTCGTTTCATGATTTAGTAGAATTCCCAATACCTTGCTTGGAAGTTAGTATGCATGTCACTTGGAACCTGTTAGGTCATGGAAGACTGGTACAGAGCACTCTTAGCGTCAATTAACAATTTTAGTTTTCCCTATGCATTTAACGTGAAGTTTTGCTTATGGTATTTCATGCCACAAATGAATTCTGTAGGGCACTGCATCTATCTGAAAAATTGCGTTATACTATTAGTTTCTCATTGTTTTCAGAACGTTGACCAATCAAAATGAGGAAGCTTGACCATATTATCAGGAGGCTCGCTTGAAGAATAAAGCATTAGATATTCGACGAGTTTTGGAGTTGTCCTTCGTAGTGTTAAGAACCTCATGACGTTCAGGGCCCTCGCCTTGACAGTATTCATCATATATAACTCAAAATACCAGCTATCCGCGGCATTTTCTTCAGAATTACGACTGCGGACAGTTTGGAAACGGTGTAGCTCAGCTTCCAGGCTCCGGACAACCCACTTAACGTAGGAAATTGACAAATTTATCTGATGTACAGTAGTGTTATCTCGGGATTCAACATATATAACTCAAATTACCAGCTATCCGCAGCTTGCAAGCTGAGCAACGCGCAGTTCTAATCTGTCCGCAGTCATTATTTTGAAAATTGCCGCGGATAGCTGGTACTTTGAGTCATATATTTAAATACTAGGTAACAGGGCTCTACATCAGTTTAATTCCTCAATTTCATATGTTTAGATGGTTGTCCGCACCTTGGAAGCTGAGTGATGCCCTGTTTTCGAACTGTCCGCAGTTATTATGTCAAAAAAAAAAAAAAGCCGCGGATAGTTGTATTTTAAGTTATATATGTTTTATACAGAGGTAACAGTGCTGTACATCAGTTAAATTCCTTAATTCTGACATTAAGTGGATTGCCCACAGTTTGGAAGCTGAGCTACGCCCAGTTTCCAAACTGTTCGCTGTAACAGCGTGGTCCTTTGGGCCCTCTCGTTTTTTTCTATTTTGAACCGTAGCTAGCTGGAGTAATCGGTTCCACTACTATCTGGCAACATCATGTCCCTCAGATGGAGAACGATTCTGTAGCCACAGGGGAGGACCCTATTGGAATCAGTACTATGTAATAATTCACGTCGTGTTTTTATTTATAACTATATTTATATCTTCCCTGTCACGCACTATGGGAATAAGATAGGAGAATATTCAGGTGCCGAAGTCGGTATCTTGGATACGTGGGTCGCACTTCGGCGCTCCAGCTAAGGGGCCTGAGCTCGCCTGCATCAACGTGTCTGGACATGTTCAGGTGCCGAATACGGGGGTCGCACAATATATATATCCAATTTTTTTTAGGCAGACTATAAGCCACACAGAAACATTATGAAATAACTTACCCTAATTAAACCGGCACTGCCCGGTCATTCATTCTCTTCCTATTTTTCTATTTTCACCTTTCTTCCATTTTCCTCTCTACCTACTAACATCTCTCCCACTATCGTCTAATTTTCTCCTCTCTTCACTCCACTCACCGACTTGGCAGACGGCTGAATTTTCGTTCAAAAAGCCTCCCAACAGTAATAAGCACAGGAGACAGCGGGGGTTTTCCTGAGGTGCTAATTTTCTACCGTCATTTATAATGACGGCCCGGGCCCCTAGTCTTGCTATATTTTATAGCTCATATCGTGAATAAAAGTGGAGTTTCCCTGTTAATGAGTTTGTGGATATATTTAGCTGCGGCTTCATATTTCATTCCACTAAAGTTGTTTTTCGTACCCTTGCAGATGTTATAGTTTTTTATTCTTTTGTACTGGTTCACCTCGGAGAAGTTTCTTCCGGGAAATTTAGTCATGATGTTGACGATAATGACGCGTTGAGCACTACCTACGAATTCTGTCGAAGAAATGCCGCTCACTGCTACTGCCACTTGTTCGACTTCTCATTCGGCCCGCCACTTTATGGAAGTGTGAGCTAGCGGGTGAGTTTGAAATTGTTCCCTGCCCGTGAATTTGCAGCCGGTGGTTCCTTTGCCCTGGTCAGGCCTTGAGAAGGGAAGCATTTTTCTTGTCCGCCGTGCTCTCTTCTTCTTTTCCTTCCATTTCTTCTCCCTGTTGTTTTTTGTCTTATCCATATTCATTACTGGTTTGTTGCGCCCGTGCACGTGTATCCACTGTGGAGCATTCAGGTGCCTGGCTGCTCTGTTGACGGGTTGGGACATTTCGGCATCCGTTCCCATCTTTTCTTTTTTTCCCCCTTGGCTTTCGCTATATCTATCCGGAAGTGAATAATATTTGCATAAGCCAATGCGGCTTCGTCACTACGACAGGTACTAAACTGTACCTAGCTTCCTAAAATCCTGTGTAAGATGAGGGAGTACATGCTGAATGGGCCATGTGCTGATATGGTTAGGTTCGTCGATTCTATGCTTGGAGGAACGGCTGCAATAGAACTCGATGGGTTACCTTAGCTAGGCCTTTGAAACATATTTCCTCCTTTCTTACTTCGCTTCCTTTCAGTTTGATTCTCTAACTAGTCATTATTTCATTTTCTTATTCCTCTCCTTTCCCAGCTTGACTTGCTTCTGCGCGCTGATCGTGTGCTGGAGCACTTCCTTGCGTGGGCCCCGCGTCATCTTCGCTTACCATGCGAAGCTTCTATTTCCTTCTCTAAAGATGTGCTGGTTCAAAGTTAACTTGTATTATGACTCTCGAATGCTTATAATTTAATTACCCGAATACCTTGGAAAATTTCACCTTATCAATTTGAGAATGTTTGTACGGTCGGGTTGCATTGGAAGCGCATCAGTGCTGCTCTCATGTACCCTCCATATTTCGTTAGAATTAGAGGGTACTGTTAATATAATTGGTCTTTCTCTCACCTTTCGCAGTTGGGTGTGACGCACTTGCAAATATTTTCTCTGAGTGACCTGAGTCTGACGGTGGCGGCCTCTGTATTTCTTTGGCAACACTACCCTATTGCTGCTGGGGAATTCGAGCTGGGTGCAGTCGGCTCGACCAGAAACTTTATAGCATGTACCTATCTGCGGGGTGGAGAGCCGGTTCGCACTCACTTCGATACTGCCACGCCATTCACCAAGCTCAAGATTTTCGTATTAGTATAGTTTTGTGATGAGAGAGTCCAACCAGTATTTTATATCGCTGCTGCTATATCGAGCATAATTGCAGCTATGCTATCGCGATGTGTCTGATATACTTAAGTGCACTTTTTCCACTACAAGTGGAATAATGTCTTCAACGCTAATGGTCATTTGGATACCTTGTGTTTTTTTCCGTGATGTTAACTTCATTAATTGTAACTACAATGTTTTCTATCGCGACATGAGTCGTAGTGTCTGATGAGTGTTATTTACGAAGTTTACTTTATTAGAGACTTTATCTTGAACGCCTAATGGCGTAATTTTTGATTGCCAATATTGCCGTAAATTGCTGCACATTGTGTGTACTTAACGCTGTGCACCTGTCTCTATAGTTGACGTAGTGAGAGATCTCTTTTTATGCGTCAGTGTCCTTAGTGTATTGTCGTATGCTCGATACAGTGTCGTACCTTGGAACATGTTAGTAATAAGTGCCTCTTCAACCGTGAGTGCGCAGGCTGTGCTGGCCGCTACTGCAATAAATATTTGTATCCCATGACGATTCATTTGACGAGGTCTTAACTCGTTACCTACTGTTTCTCATGTACGATGATCCTTCCCGTTTGTAGTTCTGTGTTTATTGAATCTGTTGCGTGCTTATTCCTCGTTCAAATCTCTTAACTCACTGAGGGAATTTTAAGGAGTGGGTTTGGCGTATACGAAATGTTATCCAACAGCCTAACCGACTCGGAACTCTTCCTTTATTGACATGATTTTTATGTTCCTGTGTTTATATTTGTGTGAGAGGTTTAGAAGCATCATTTTAGGGCTTAGCCAATACGGTACTGCTAGCTGTATGTCCGGGAGGTTCAGTGTATATGCTGCAGGCGTTTTTTTGTTGGTGGCTAGCGTTCGCTGGGTCTCCCCAAGCGTGTTTTGTCCTAATGAACTTACGTGTATTCGTGGGGCAATATAAGGTTTAACATTTCTCTTCATACTCCTCCCATCGAATCTCTTCTGCCGACGCGTGACCAGACCAGGGTATATATTGAAAAGAGATGTAGTAAGTGAATTGTGTAGCGCATGCTCTCCCGCTACACTGCAGTCGTTATTTCGAAGAAAATGCCGCGGATAGATCTTAATTTGAGTTATATCTGGTTTGTTACCTGAGTAACATTACTGTGAATCAGTAAATTCCTCAATTCTTCACGTTAAGTAGGTTGCCCGCACCTATTAGTCCCAGGTTATTGATATTGTCCATAATCGCCCGCGAAAAGGAGCCTGCATTCGAGAAATGAGGGCAAAAATATATTTATATGACATATTTACATGTCACGATGAACTGGTATACATCACAAAATGATTGCTTGATCAGGGAAAGCGAAACCATGCTTGTCCGCGAGAGTCTGCATCCGCCTAAAAGGAGCGAGCGTTTGGAAAGTGCCAACAACTGCTGTCCGCACTTGTCCGCAGTTTGCAAAATAAGTGAGTCCACATTAAAGCCGCGACGTGTCAATTCTACTGAGCCAAACACCCTCCAAGCACGCCCCATAAGACCAAATTTCTGCTCTGCGCGTGAGGCAACCGAACGAATGTGGGGCTCAAACGTCAACTTTGGTTCAAAATTGACACCCAAGATTACAGAGTCATCAACCACAGGAAGTGGCACACCATCCAGTATGAGTGCAGGAAAAGGAGGTCTCACTGTACGTAACCTGGACACGAGCATGGTCTTAGTCTTGCCAAAAACTAGATGGGATGTACTCCTCATCTCTCACCTAGAACACCTGGAATCAATTACTTCCAAATCATGCTGAATCGATTCTGGAAGCTTCAACCTATTGCTAGGCTTATCGCAAACAGCCAGCAAAGTAACAGCTTCAGCGTAACCAAAAAGTAAACTATTAACAAGATCAAACAGGTCCGCTGTAGATATAATGAATAACAAAGAGCCCAGAACACTACCCAGTGGGACACCAGAGACAACATCCAAAAACTCAGTCCTCTTCCCATCAACAACTACACATTGACGTCTGTCAGATAAAAACTGACTAATTACTGCGAAAACTGAACCACCAATACCCATCAGCTTATGGAGCAGATCAAGGTGATTCACGCGATCAAAAGCAGCACTGAAGTCAAGCTGTACCAACTTTTTCTCATGACCCCCATCAAGAGCCAGCTGCAACACATGAGAAATATGAAGCAGAGCATCACAAGTTTCCAAGCCCTTACGAAAACCATACTGTGTTGGGGAGGGACACTCTGCTTTTCAAGAAAACAATCCAATCTTGACGCAATCAACGTCTCATAAACCTGAACCTTCGACAAAACTCTGGACTTCACTCTGGACTTGAAAAATATTATTTCATGCCTAACAGTGACTCTGTGGACCCACTGACGGACTTGCAGCGTAATTGTAATTCGTAACATATAAATTGCCTTTGCTCACAGGCTGAGTGTTGAATATTCGTTAAAGAAGCTAAAAAGTTGTTGATGGCGACCATTACGGGCAGGCAGGAGTAGACTGTCAAAGGGCATGTGGTCTATGACCAACTGAATAACACTTTTGTTTTGAGAAAGCAGAGACGATCGTGATGACGACCCAACGGGTCGCGGGCCGTCTAGTCAGCAATCAAGATATTCTTTTGGATGGGTAAAATATTATTACGGAAGCCGATGTATGATGTAGTATCACAGAATTCACGAGTTTGTGTAAGTTGGTAAATAGCCCTCACGGGTATTTAACAACGGGCTCTATCCCTGTCATAATATATATGGGCCTTACGACCTCAGGGGCAAACCCGAGTACTTTTCCGCAAGAGATGTTGCATCTGGCCGCAGTTTCTGCTGACGAGGTTAGTTTTGTAAAGTTAGGTAGGGTCTCTATTTCCTTTTCTTTTCCGCGAGGTGGGCTGTAGATCGAGATAGCGCACCTAGTCCGCGGGATTTGTCTCATCTCTCTCGTGTGGAAGGCCGTGAAAGAGGCCGACCACTCGAGTGTCTCCTACTATGCTTTGCGCCTTGTTTCCTGCCCGTAGTAGCGCACGTAGGCCTCGCGACAAATTATGTGATATTTAAATACTGTAATAACTTTACAGGGTAGCCGGTGTAAAGTAAAGTATGCCGAGTATGTATTATGAAGTGCAGAGATAGCGATAGTTGACAGCAATTACTTAAAGGACGAAGCAAAACGCCATGAAGTTTAAAATACTTATACGACTAAAACTGAGATGCGTATGTGGCTACATCTAGGTATAATCTGTCTGTCGGCCTGCAACCACGGGCCCAGCTCAGGGACGCAAGATAGAAGTTACCCCAACATCGGCTGATGTGGAACTCGACATATATAACAAATATTACACACTCATCTCTGTTGGAACGCCTAAGTGGCGGCTACGGAGGTTAAACAAAGTTTATAACTAACTGTTGGTAAATAAATGTGACGATAATAAAAGTGTTTGTTTTATTCTTTGTAACATACAAGTGGGGACCATAGGTATATATATTTATATAGGTAGAGAGATATGTAGAGAGAGCGAGAAACCAACAGCTGTGCAGTATTATAAAGTGGATATCCATTTTTTTTACAAGCAGAATGCTGAATTTTCATTTGAGAAGCCTTCCGAAGAGTAAAAATCACAGAAGACAACGGGGGCTTTCCTGAACTACTAATTTCCTGCCGTAATTTATGATGACTGCTCGAGCCACTGCTGCGTATCTACATATTTATACGCTAGTAGCCTAGTACGGCCGTACGTATCTACCAACCTTTTGTATCACGCTCTTCATCATCAGTTGATAGAAGGAAATTAGAGATTTAATGACTTTGGGAAGCTGACGTATCTATGATACGGCGGGAGTCTGTAATTCCCGGGCCACTGGGCAAGGTCTGTTTAATTATGTTCAAGCGCCTAAGCTTTTAAGTATAAATGAGTTGGAACCTGAATCTTGCTTTGCTACCATGGGTTTCGTTAGACACGGCAGCTTATAGGATTTATAATCAGCAAAGAGGCTGATCGTAGGATATCATACATCGAGTCTTGATGTTGTTGTGAGGTAGATGCGGCATTGCCATGGTACATCTGAAAGGCCTTGCCAATCCGTGAAAGTTTCACGGGTTTCACAGAGACGAATCTGAGCACAAATGAATGAAAGTTAAATTTAAAGTTGATACGGGAAATACAATTGGACTACACGTCATATATATATATATTCCCCTTGCGAACAGGCAGAATGTTGAATGTACCTTCCAAGCTAGGAAGCTAGTGATGGTGACCCACGCGGCCAGGAGTAAACGAAGTCACACAGCGCGTGGTCTATGACGAGCTAAATTTCACCTAACTTGCGTTAAAAAAAATGGTGATGATCCAACGGGTCACGGGCAGTTTAGTATAACATAAAACTTGATATAATTGCTTCATAATCTTGCAATTTCCAGGGGTCAAAACCATAAATTGTGGACTGATTGTTCTGAAATGTGTACATTATACGTATTTTTCAAAAAGAAACACATTTTTCTACAACAACTTGAGTGATTTAGGCTTCAATTTTTGAGATAATGGGAAATATATGTATATACAAATATATACTGTGCATAGGACCCCCAAACAGACCTAACGGGGGAGACCTAATGGAGAGGGATCAAAAATCATGAAATGCTGCATGGATATTATTTGTAGATGCTAATACAACAAGAGCACAGCATTTTAATTCTATTCATAGCGCAGAAAAGTGCAGTATCTGACAATTTAACGCAATATTTTACGTTTTTGCCTATCCTGTAATATGTAATTTTCCACCTAAAAATGAATAGGAGTCGATAAGTTTCCATGCTAGGAAAAAACAAAGACAGGTTTGAAATCCTTGAAACATTCCTCTCAAAGTTATAGAAGCACATTTTCCATTTTTTCTCATATTTTTTATGTCAGCTCAAAACCGAAAGTTTTCAATTTTTTTTAATATATTTCAGTTAGCGATCAAAAATCGCATATCAAAAAGAAACGAAACAGAAAATGGAAAATCCGCTTTTATAACATTCTTAGGAATGTTTCCAGGATTCCAAAACTGTCTTTGTTTTTTCCTAGCATGAACACTTAGTCACGTCTATTCTTTTCAAAATCCCCCAAGAATTAAAATATATATATTTCCCATTGTGGCGAAAACTAAGTCTATATATAAAAAATTGTAAAAGCAAAATGTGTTTCTTTTCCAAAATTATATACACATTGAACAAATTTCAGACCAATCGGTCCACAAACAAAATAGTTTTGAAAAATCAGTTGATCTCCTTAAAGGTGATACCGGATATAGAATTGGACTACGTTACGTGCATGGTTGCACTGCGCACAGGCAGAGTGTTGAATATACCTTTCAAAGCAAAGAACTGGAGATGGTGACGAGCAGGAGTAAACGGAGACAACTAGCGCGCGGTCTATGACCTGCTAAATAGCACCTGACTTTTGCGAAAGGGAAGAGATGGTGATGTTGATCCCACCGGTTACGAGCAGCTCGGTATAACACACAATTTTAAATTGGTGTCAATGACGCTTTAATCCCACGGGTTACGAGCAGCTCGGTATAACACACAATTTTATATTTGTGTAAATGACGTTTTCTGTAATTTTCTTCAAAATCCATTGATAACTTTTGAGTTACCAATTACTAAAACATAAAATCAAACACAGATACGAATAAATTGATCATCACCAAAATTTAGCCCTTTTTAGGCCTACCTATTAAATTTTTTTCAACAAATCCTGTTAATTTAATAAAAATCCGTACAAAACTGTTGAAGTTCTTATCTGATAGAGGTAAAAACAAGTATCGAGACAAATAAACAAACAAAAAAACTGACTGACAGATCACAAAAATTCGGGTAGTTGCTCTTCGTAATATTCCCAAAAAATTACTGCACGTTTCATGAAGATTTGTCCATAAGTGGTGGAGTCATGTTACCAAGATAAAATATGTAGACCGAGGATGTTCACCGAAAGTTAATCATCTCTTTCTCTTGACATGCCAAGCATGTGCTGTATATTTTATAATTCAAAATTGTATTGCAAACTGTAATGTAGGGCCTTATACTCCGCTATCTGACCATTTGCCTCTTTTCTGTGATATTAGCGTAATCCGTCCACTGACTGAGGTGCGACAGGAACACGTGTCCTGTGAGCGCGTAAAGTGGAATTTCAATTATAGGAATCTTGTCCGTGCCTTCCAGATTAGCTTGAATGGTTGCCTGGAGGAAAATATGAATAATATCGATACATCCTCTCAAGAAGGGCTATGTGCGCTCTTGGCTGACATATAATCAGCCATTCTTGAATCAGGGCATCGTATATTCGGCATCACAAGCAACAGGCGTAGGAAAAACGTGCCAGGCTGGGATGAACATGTTCGGGAACTCCACGAAACTAGCAGACACGCATTCAATGCGTGGAGAGAAGCAAGAAGGCCTCGTAATGGCCAACTGTGGATACAAAAAAAATAAGCTACAAAACAGATTCCGAATTGCCCTTAAGCATCCAGGGTGACTATTTACGATGGATCAAGGCATGGCTTACGGGTCGACAGCAGCGAGTGAAGCTTGAAGGAGAGTCAAGCGACTGGACGCAGGTTTCATCAGGGGTTCCACAAGGTAGCGTGCTTGGCCCACTTCTGTTCTCAATTTATATCAATGATCTCGATCTTAACATCCGTAGTAAAATTAGTAAATTTGCGGATTATACAAAACTATGTCATCCTACAATGAAAAGAGCTGAGCTCCAATAAGACCTTGACCACCTCATGGAATGGAACGCAACGTGGCAGATGAACTTTAATGTCGACAAATGCTCAGTAATGCACGTAGGGCTGTTCCTAGACAGTTTGTCTAGGAACAGTTTGCAGTAGTGGTCTAGAAGATGGTGTGGATAGCCGTTGTTTTTGAAGAATGTTCGGAGGAAGTCAACTTCATTTGAGAAGGCAAGGTAGGAGGAGGACAAATGTTATACCCGAAACAGTAAAGTTTTGATTGCATTGATTTTAAATTGATCGTAGCAATGGCTGAAAAAGCTTGTCCCTAGGACTGAGAATGTGGGTTTTCTGTAAACCCCAGTGGTAAGTGTTGAGTCTTGATTGGTTACTAAAACATCTAGGAAAGCTAAAGAACTGTTAGACTGGTTTTCGGCAGTAAACTTTATATATGGATGTTTTCTATTTAAATATTGCA
>LQNS02278159.1:23829438-23852261 GCA_001587735.2 Parhyale hawaiensis
TATTCAGGTTTGCATATGCATATTCAAGTTTGCATATGCGCGCATACGGGTTGTCTGAACTTGCATGTTTTATGCACAGATATTTTATATGCACGTGCATATATGCACGAGCATATTGTCACTGCCCTACTCATGACCATTGTTAAATATTTTTCCACTGCTGAACGGATTGAAATAAGTGAGAAATTTGACGGATCAAAGTCTGAAATCCCATAATTTTTGTGGTCGGTGAGTTTATATTAGGTGCCTTAGGCTGAACTATGTGTCTTAGCATAAATATTGTCTGGGGGGGGGGATTGACCGCGTGCGTTAGATTACGGTTTGGAATTCAAAACCGGCAAAGATTCGGATTCGGAACCCCCCCCAAAAAAGTTCGCACGCCCACCTCTGAAAATATATATGCACAAAATACAAACAGCATACCATTAAACATACAATATGTATACTCATGGAAAGATATGAGTATAGATCTTCTGTAGTTGTATATTAATGTATATTTTCTTGAGATGGCATGAATGGTGATTTCGATTAGAAGCAGTTAGAGAAATTTTGATACTCACGACGACCGTTTCGCATTTCTCCAGCTTATCGGGTGGGAGGGTCAAAATTAGTCAAATATATACGCAAACATAAACATGTAAATTTGTGTATGAACTCTACGAATGTATTGAAACATGCTTGCTGATTGACACCTTCTCACAGCCCCCGCTATGAGAAACCGCCTGAGAAACGTGCTAAGGAGCTCACACTGTGCTTATGGTCGGCAGCACAAGATCAGCGTGAGGAAAGTCTACGGAATCTCACAATCTGAGAACAATGTAGCTATATAAATGTCACAAAAAATAACCCTAATTTGTGGTTATCAGATGACGGAAACACTGCTAAAGGCTTATAGAGCAATCGAGCTATCATGACTCGCAAGAGAATTCCACCTGTATGAACGTGTCTCGCAGTTACAGCAGTTACAAGAGAAATTGCCAGGCCTTCCAAGTTTGTTTTGCATATTTATATCAATGTGCAATGAAGTTTACTTTATGGCTAAGCGCAAACTTGGTCTTATGTTCATTTTACAAGTGGCGAAATTTGATAAAAATCGCTTCCGTTAAGCTCGAGCTATTTACTGACAAATTTGTTAAAAAAAGCAATGGGCGAAAATTCGCTGATGCTCCCTCTTAAGCAGCACGCGCAAATCTTTGCGCTAATTTTGATACTTCAGCACATTTTCCGACCTCACTAAAGTAGTTTTCATTATTTTCACAATAAAAACAGTAATTATTTTACGGTTGGGAAAAGTATCCACACTTTCAAGCTTAGCATTTAAGTACAATTCATTATTGATGTTTTTAAGTTCTTGTAACACACGAGTTGGATGTCTGAGTTTGAGTCGGTCAACTTGGTCCGTTGTGGACAATACGTTGCACTGAGAACATGCAGCGTTTTACGAATGTTGAGATGGCCGATATGTTAATGATTTACTGAGCTGCAGACGGAAATGCTAGGCTCGCGTCACGAATGTACAGGTAACGATTTCCTCACCTCGATGTGCCTCGACCACAGTTCTTCATCAGTGTGCATACGAGATTGCGCGACACCGGTACTTTCATGGTAACAAGAATGGATGTTGGGCACAGTCGTCACCCAGTGGAAGAGAGAATAGTGGAACATTTTCCGCAAAATGCTCGTGACAACACTCGTTCGGCCGTTCAACGTCTAGACATGCGCAATCAAACGACTTTATGGCGGACACTACATCGTCAGAGTTCACATCCGTATCGTTTCCAAAGAGTGCAAGGATTGCTGCCACCAAATTTTGGACCTCGGGTACAATTTTCAGAGTGGTTCATGCAGCAGCAAGCGAAGGATTACAACTTCTAAAAGCTGATTCTGTTTCCAGATGAAGCGTATTTACTCGCGATGGAGTTATTAACATTCACAATAATCATCACTGGGCTAAAGACAATCCTCATGTTATTCGACCAAATTGAACATGTGGCCAGGAATTGTGATCAGAAAACGTGCTGAACTATCAAAATTAGCGACCGTAGTATTCTACTTTGAGTTATAAAATTTGGTTGTCATTATAACTCAAAAACTAAGATTTTTTTTCGGCATTTCATCATTCGAGAAAATCGATTTATTTTGAGTTGTTCTACCTATGATTGAAATTTGTTCGTGCAAAAAATACACAGAGTATATATATCTAAATTATACTAAAAGTCTGTGAACCGGTATTGTTTGCTTGTTTGTGTCTTGTTTATTTACTTGTGTCTTGTTTGACACAGTTTCTTTACTTTAAGATAGGGAATAAATTAGATGGACTGGTGGGCTATGGGGGTATGACCTATGGCCTATCCTATCTGTCATGGATTAGCTCTTTAATTCGATTGTATCTGTGATACGCACGTGGAACCTGTCCCTTGGTTGCAAGAACGGGCACGATAATTTAAAAGTTGCTTTGGAAAATACAACTGGAATACGTAACCTGTAAATCGAATTTGCTTTCAGACTCCGTGTTGAATATTCGTTAGACAAGCATAGAATGTGTTGACAGTGAGCCGTATGGGCAGCTCCTTGACGGGCAGAAATGGACGGCCGAATAGCGTGTGGTCAATGACCAGCTAAATAACACCTTCTTTAGTGCGAAAGCAAAGACGATCGTGATTATTATTATATTCAGAAGTTTAAGTCTCCGTTCCCATAACAAAGGCGATGACACAGAGGAAGAATGAAAAGACACATAGTATGACGATAGACACGTGAAACCAATGCACGAGGGTGTTCCCACACAGGATCAACGTGCATGGGAACAGCAAGTCGAGAAAGAGGAGGAAGAACAGTTGGACGAAAGATCAGTAGGAATAAAAGGTGGGAAGAAAGCGAAGTGGGCACGAAAGACAGACAAGACGATCGTGATAATGACCCAACGGGTCGCGGGTCGTCTAGTACACTATATATATCTGAATAGGGAGGAAGCAGCTTTTTTTTTTATACAGGTCTTGTTAAATGACAAGGCATTTTCTTGATTTAACAACTTCTTTTTAAAGCTCTTCATAAGATCAAAATAGGTTTGCAAATTCAGAAGAACAAATTTCATTGAATAGGTTACAAACGTTTCAACGATCCATGTCGTCGCGGATATATGTATATTGCGTAGCGCCGCTGGAATGACTGCTGAAATTTTTAATAGGGATAAAGAGGCAGGTGGTCAGAGAGTGGCGAATACTCTCCTAATTTACAGTAAAACTATGAAATAAATTCATTAAGATAGCTACATGGTCAGGTCAGCTCACCCCGTCTCTACCATTAATAAGGGTAAACGTGTTAGATAAAAAAAAACGTCTGCATACGTAACACTATTCTCTAGGAACATTTCGCGCAGTGTGCTATACATAGTTGTGCCAGGGGAAACATTGAAATCTAATATGATGCAGAGCTGCGATACTGTTGTGGCAGCTATCGCCGTTTCCAGTGTTCCTAGATACTGCAGTCGTTGACCAACTCCATAGGATGAATCATGAAAATACACATTCAGAAACATAATTGAATTTCCGGAGCATCACACGAGAGCCCTATAATTATCCTATCGGTTTTACAGACCTTCACATGCTTGGCAAATCTGTCTGACCATATAAAGGAATAACCGCCCTTAGGCCAGCCAGCTAGGAGCTCTTGTGAGCTAGCGATCCATGCCGCTTATCGAGTATGAGCCGTACGGCTTTATGGACAAAGGAAAATCAAGGTCGAATAACCAAGTTTCCTGAAGACAAAGAATATCTACTTCAGCCAGTAGAGCTGCCACAACAGCACTAGCACTTCCGTATCCCCGACAGTTAAATGTGCAAACACGTAAGCTTCTATCATTATTAGACATTGTTATTCAATATAAGTGACGGAAAAGTATGAAAAAACTTATTACCTAACATCCTAAGTGCTGTCCGCTGTTTACTTCTTATCTGCTTTCTCGTAGTATCTTGAAATTTTCCTTACAGCTTCATACAATTTGTGTAAGTGCTTGATATCCGGAAGGCCGAGAATTGTGGATGGAGATTTGGCATCTCAAGTCGCTGCACTTAGATGCCCTCTTTGTTTGCAGCCAGAGAAATAAATTCTGCCTTTATTATCTCGACCGTGTGAGTCTTCCCGTGTAGAAAAACAAACAGGTTCTTTTTTTGAAGGTGTTTATGGTGTTGTATTTTGTCGCGACATTCTTACCGGTGGCGTACCATACTCTGGGCATCTCTGCCTTCGTTTTTTCACTTTTTTCCGGGAGTTTGCGCAGGAAGCCGTCTTCCAGTTGTTCGTAACGCCCGTTCCTTGTCTTTTTTTTCTGTGTTTTTTTCCTTAGGAGTCTCTTTGTAATCTGCTTAGTCAGCTGCCGCAACCTCTGCCTGGGTTTGAGCTGGTGCGTTTTTGACTGCGGCCGAGTCAGGCGAATCACAAGACGACTGGCTCGTATCAGCGCCGGCATTTTTTGCTGGTTCTCGGGAGTCACGTTCACTTGTAGACTGTGGTGCTTCTCCTCGTGCTTGTGTCGGTTGTCTGGAGGCAAATTATGCTGTGCTACTGATGCATATGGTCGAGGGGGCTTCAACATAGAGTTTTGCGGCACTTCTGGAGGTGCTGCCCCAAGGGTTGCAAGAGAACCTTGTGGAGATGGGGGGGGGGAGGTAACATTTTTTCTATCGTCGGTTTTACTCTCTGCAGTTTGTCCACTCAGTGCAGTCGCAAGTGGAGACCGTGTGCAACATTGCTGCTGTTGTCGCGATGTAGTAGGAGAGGCAGGGGGGATGTCATATGTACGTAGGATGGTGATGAGTAGCGTGGTGTTGCAGTTTTACCCCAGGTTAAGTGTCGCGTTATTACTTGCTTGAGCTGAGCGTCCATTCGCTGCAATTGAGCTCTCATCTCCTGTAGATGTTTTTCCATGTTCTCACTTCGTGCATTGGTCTGCTGCCATTGTGTCACTGATTTTTCGTCACGGGTATTTGACTCTCGTATCCCTTCTGCAACACTGCGTAATAGTTACAGCATCTCTTGTTGTACCGCTGAGTCACACTGCCCAAGGTCCATCGTATCTGACAAGAACTTCGGTAGTTCATCTGTACGGACTACTTGCGCTAGTTCATACAGAGCTGTGGAACATGTTCTCTTTAATTGCGTACTTTTTGGGAGGTTTTTAAGAAAGTTGTTCACGTCGTCACGCTGAATGCTGCTTGCCATCTTTACGAACCATGATACGCTGCCTTTAGTTTGTCCAGCTTAACACTGATGAGCTTGTCTTCAATAGCATCTCTGGTTGCTTTTTACACTTGGTCTGTTAGGGAATGCAACACTGAGTTCACCACATAAATATCACGTAACGGAGTTTCTTGGCTAATATCCGTTTCTTCAGTCACTTTGGCGAGTAACACAGCAATCTCACAAAGCCTGTTAGACCCATTGTACATCACTTCACTTGGAGCGTTATCGACACAGAACGTGAGCACCACGGAGTCTAGTCTAGTAGTCAAACCAGCGTAAAGAGTCGAATGGGCGCGGGTAAAATAGCAAAGCAACTTTGCCAAATCTCACTTAAGCGCTTGGTATAACTTGTCTCACTCGATCAAATCAATTTTATATATGAATACTCAAATGCATTAGTTAAAAGATTTGATTTAGCGCTGCTGTGTTCAATTCAGCCCAGCCCAAAAGGACTGCTTTCGCTGGTTTGACTATAGCTCTGGGATAGACCACACCATACATTGACTGGACACTGAAATCGGGCCTTTCGTATTTGGGCTGGAGGCCGATTTACGTTAGTGTTAATAAAATGAGTTTTAATGATCACAGAGAACTCAAACAAGGATCAATTTCTTCGTCGTACCACAAAGAAGGCCTTTGCCGAGCAGGGAGTCTAAATTCAGAATTATATATCTTCAGTAGGCGATATATATCATTCATACCTTCGGACACTAAGAATAACTGAAAATTCATCATAATTTCTAGGAATATTCACATTTTATAGGAAAAATTGGTACATAGATACTAATTGTAATGTACTATAGCATCACATACAATTGAGTTTTTTTCTAACGACTGGTTTAAAGCAGTAACATCAGAAATTGATGTTTGTAGAGCTTACCGTGGAGCTCATCCCTATAGCCGCATGTAAAGGAAGGTTATGAAATCCCAGTATTACTGAAAAACCAGATTAAAACCACTGTAATATTACATGAGTAGCCATGAACTAATATTGCGTAATTAACCATGAGATGACACCAGGACAGCCGTTTAAAGACATTAAAAGGACATTTTGGTGCCACTGTGGTTGCTTATATTACATCACTTAATGGTTATATCACTTCATGTTGTAGCTATATGTTACTACTACTACATATGTTACATCACTCTAGGCCTGCAAATGCTATTTCATTTCACTGCTAAAGATGCTAGACCATTTCTTGGCTACCAATACTGTATCACTTCACAGCTACCAATGCTGTATCACTTCACGGCTACCAATGCTGTATCACTTTACGGCTACCAATGTTGTATCACATCGCGGCTACAAATTCTGTTTTGCGGCCAGCGCTTGATTCAGAACACGGCCGCCAATGCTATATCATTTTACTGCTGCCATTACTATATCACTTCACTGCTCCTAATGCTATATCACTTCACGGCTCCCAATGCTAAATCACTTCACTGTTTCCAATGCTAGATCACTTCATGGCAGCTAGTGCTTCATCACTTCACTGCTGCCAGGGCTTCATCACGTCATGTCTGCAAGCTGCTTCGACT
Source organism: Parhyale hawaiensis (assembly GCA_001587735.2). NCBI lineage: Eukaryota > Metazoa > Arthropoda > Malacostraca > Amphipoda > Hyalidae > Parhyale > Parhyale hawaiensis. Next base: position 23,836,219 of record LQNS02278159.1, read on the forward strand.
TCATCTTCAGCTTTGCTGTCTGTTCTCATCATCTCGCTTAGCTCGTATACCAAATAAATTTCATTAACATTTTCATTAGGTGTTTACTAGGCATTTCATTACAAATCGAGCATAACACAAGTCTGAGAAGCTTCTGTTCTACAAAATGACTGTTTATTTCAAAATCTATTGTAAAATAGCTTTACTCTTCTGTAAATATCAAAGGATGACATAAACAATTGCTCCTAATAATTACGCTTCAAGCCTTAATATTTTTGTGAATTTGTTGCGTATATGAATTTTAGAAGTATTTACAGGTTTGCCAGTCATTACTGCATGCAAAAGAATTAAGTCAAATAGCTAAACAAAGTGTGAAAACACAATGGGAGAACATATAAAAGGGCGTCTGCCGCACCGTGCAGTCAGACCTAATTGCGGGACCGAAATCTGCTTTAGGGACCAGTGTCCAGTCAATGTATGGTGTGGTCTAAAGCTCTGGTTATGGTGGTGAGTAGCTTGACATCAGCAGAATGCCGAAAAGAAAAAGGAAGGCTATCACAGAATTAAGGCCATCAACACCGATCAGAGGCAACATTTGTTTTATCTATGACAGTGAGGCAATCAAATGGCGCTTCGTCAATTTTTCTGGTTATAATAGTTATTACTAAAATACGCCAGACTGGCTACGTGAAAACGGAGGAAACTCCAAAGGGATATTTATCCCCACTCAACCAGCCCAGTAAGAGAAGAAATAAAGAAAGAGAAAATAAACATCACAAAATCACTCTGTTTACAAATTGGTTAAAGCTGCCAATACCAGCACCAACAAAGGCAGAACAATAAAATCCATTGCAAACATCCACTTATGATGAAAAAAACGAAGACAATACTGCCGACTGTACCGACTCCAAGGCAAACTCATGAAGAGCACAAGTATGACAAGTATACCTCACCCGAACAAATGGCCCCGGAAGGAAAACCGACAGTGGATGACGAGGACAATTATACATTTTGTACATAAAACAGACCCCACCAACTCTGCGATGATGCGCCACATCACAAGGCACAACCCTATTCAGCATGAACTAACATCAACGAACCACTCTGTCAAGCAAACTCAGATGACAATCGGCATCAGAACCCCAGGCTTATGAGCAGTATTCCAGAAGGGGGAGTACATAGCAATAAAAGCAGCGAAGTGTCAACTCTACCGAACAAAACACCCTTCAACCGTGTCGTATAAGACCGGTTTCCTGCGGTGCTCGTGAGGCACCCGAACGGATGTGAGGCTAAAACGTCAAATCATTAACCAAGTCATTAACCATAGGAAGTGACACCATCCAGTATGAGTGCGGGAAAAGCAGGTCTCACTGTACGTGACCTAGACACGAGCAATCGAGCATGGTCTTAGTCTTGCAAGCATTTAGCCTCATCCCCTACCTATACAATACCAGGAATCAGTCACTTCCAAATCACGTTGAATGGATTCTGAAACCTCCCACATATTACAATCATTATCGTAAACAGCCAGAGGAGTAACATCATCAGCGTAACTAATAAATAAATTATGAACAAGATCAAACAGGTCCGCTGTATACAGTATACGATGAATAACAAAGGTCCAGAACACCACCTTGTGGGACACCAGAAACCACATCAAAAACTTCACTCCTCTTCCCATCAACAATTACACATTGGCGTCGAACTGAGTACTAACCGCCCAGACTGAACCACCAAATCCCATCAAGCTTAACTTATGGAGCAACCCAAGGCAATTCACGCGATCAAAAGCAGAACTGAAGTCAAGCTGGACTAACATTGCCACAGACCCAGATCAAGTGCCAGCTGCAACACATGAGAAATGTGAAGCAGAGCATCACAAGTTCCCAAGCCCTTACGAAAACCATACTGTGTTGGGAAAGAACACCCTGCTTTTCAAGAAAGTGATCCAACCTTGACGCAACCAACTTCTCTTAAACTCTCGACAAAACAGGTGTGATAGAGATGGGTCTACAGTCGCAGGTTCGAGATGAGACAGAGCTCTTCGGAACAGGGTTACATGAGCGACACGCCAGCATTCCGGAAAAGAGCCCAGCCGTAACATCCGACGGAACACAGAACTAAGCGGGGCTTGCGAGCACACCAGCCACGCTCCAAAGAAAGAGAGGAAACATACCCGATGGATCAGTGCTCTCATAAGGATCCAGGTTAAAAAGTAGGCGGTGCACTTCAGAAGATCTGAAAGCAAAATCAAAGAACCTCAGCTCGGGATTACACGCTAAAAGAATGCGCACCTAGTCCGGCTCTGCCTTCCATCAAAGTTGCACACCAAAAAGTTCGCATTAGCAGCAGGGTCCACAACAAGCTTACCACCAGCGCCAATTAAAGTGAGGACAGAAGAGTTCTCACCAAGCATAACACTCTTCAAAGTGGACTACCACTTATGTACGCTAACAGACGAAGCTAACAACTCCCTGAACCTCAAATTATACTCCCTCTTAGCTTTCTCATAAGTAGCCCAAGCCAGACGCAGCAGTGCCCTGAAACGCTGAAAGTGAACAGCAGACCGTTTAGTACGCCAACGGGCATTTGCCTCCCGGTGCAACTGGTGCGTCTTCTTACAGGCATCTTTAAACCAGAGTTCATCGACTGTCCTAACCATAATGAAGCGGGAAAGGACACAGGCATGCACCATGTCAGAGAAAAGCCTATCCAAAGTAGACCCAGGATCGGGAGACTCTCTCACAACATCCCGAGTAAGCGCAAGGATGGCGCCAGAAACAGCGTCCCAATTCGCTCTGGACTTCAAAAATATCTCACGCCTAACAGTGACTCTGGGGACCCGCTGACGAACTTACAACGTCGCAGAGAGTACCTTCCATGGTCCGAGTAACCATGGTAGGCAACACTGACATTCCAATCAAATCAGGAACATCAGTCAACAGGAGGTCCAGAACACCTTCCATCAAATGGGTGGGTCTCTCTACCAACTGCTCACAACAAGAGGCAGTCACAAAATCAAAGATTGCATGGCCATGGTAATCGGTCCTCCCAGAGCCTAACCATTACTCATGGTGACAATTTAAATTACCCATGAAGACAAAAGCAGAACGCCTATACGACTACTGAATCCTAGCCATTGCATCTAAAAGACAATCAAAATCCCTATCATCAGCAGACGGGCTGCGATACACTGAAAACAAATAAAAGTTCCTGGCTAGGATGATTAGGGCAATTATATATTTTAAAAGAAAGCAGACCCAACCAACTCTGCGACGATGTGTCAGATCACAAGGCACGACACCATCCAGCATGAACGCACATGGACGAACCACTCTGTCAAACAAACTCAGATGGCAATCGGCAGAAGAACCCTAGACTAAGGAGCAATATTCCAAGATAGGAAGGACATAGCAACCAAACTAGCGATGTATCAACTCTACCGAACCAAAAAACTTCTAATTACGTCGCATCAGACCTATTTCTGTGTTGCTCGCGAGGAAACAGAACGGAAGTGGGCCTCAAACGTCAACTTAGGATCAAACTTGATAACTAAGAGCAGCAGGTCATCAACTATAGGAAATGACATACCATCCACTTTAAATGCGGGGAAAGCAGGGCTCACTGCGCTTGACCTAGACATGAGCATAATCTTAGTCTTACCTGCATTTATCTCATACCCCACCTAGAACACCAGGAATCGATCACCTGCAAATCAAGCAACTGAAAGGATTCTGAACCCTCCAACCTGTTACTAGGATTCTCGCTAACAGCCAGAAAAGTAACATCATCAGCGTAACCAACAAGTAAATTATGAACAAAATCAAACGAGTCCTCTCTGTGTACGATGAACAATACAGGGTCCAGAACACTACCCAATTGGACACCAGATACCACATCAAAGAACTCACTACGCATTCTATCAACAATTACAACCATGAAAATTCAACCACCAACACCCATCAATTTAAACTCATGAAGTTACCCTTGGTAATTCACTCGATCAAAAGCAGCACTGAAGTCAAGCTGGGCCAACCTAGCTTCATGACCCTTATCAAGTGCCAACTGCAGTACATGAGAAATGTAAAGCAGAGCATCACAAGTTCCCATGACTTTTCGAAAACCATACTGTGTCCGAGGTCGGACACCCTGCTCCTGAAGCAAGCTACCAAATCTCGACGCAAACAACCTTTCATAAACTTTAGACAAAACAGGTGTCATCGAGATGGGTCTATAATCAGAAGTCCGAGATGAGACTGAGACACAGCCCTTTGGAGCATGCGCTACATGAGCAACACGCCATCATTCCGGCCCAACCGCAATATCCAGATCCTACGGAACACAGAAACGAGCAGGTCCGCAAGCACGCCAGTCATCCTCCGAAGAAAGAGGGGAAACATGCCCAATGGAGCAGTCCCGCAAAATTAAAAAAAAAAATGATTCAACTGAATCTGTGAAACCAGGAAAGAGTGAGTCTCAACCGCTTTTGATGGAACATCGTCGTGATGCTATTTGTAGACTAATTCCCGATCAACTTCAGACAAGGGAAAATCGAAGTTAGCATTGTGGATGCTACCAGAGATTCATCAGTAATCTAGACCGCATTAAACCCAGCATTTTTGCCAGTGAATGTTAGTCTAGGAAGCTAAGTTGTCGTAACTCAGTTGAAAAGTTAATATTTGAACAGAACTGTATCTTCTGCAAAAGGTGTGGCGAAAGAAAGTACTTGTCGAAGGTTCCTGGACAACAGAGGTACCTACTGTAGTATGTTTTTGTAGAGGTACAGACGCTATCCTCCTTGTAGCACAGCAGTGAGGTGATAAACTCGTCAGGCGTATTTGTGGGGGTGACCTCTTTGCTTCTGAGGCACGTTACCACTTTAACAGTAGTGTCAAGATCAAGATCATTGCTGAAAGTTAAGGTAGACTGCAACTTCTCACCCCTACTGTCTAGGGCCTACTCAATTTTTCAAAATAATGCTGTTTTTCCAGTCTCATTTTTAGGGTCTCAGTTCAGTAGCTCTGATTTACAAAAGTGGTATTTCATTAATGTCCGATGTACATGTCGCTAAGATCAGTTATTTTAATTATTTCGTGGCCGATAATTATCTTCTGGTCAATCGGCTCACATAATTCCAATAAGTAAAGTTCGTGTGTCTCTTCTCGGTGTTTGACCTGCTTAGCGTCTTCTTCAGTGCTCTGCCATGTCGATCTATCACAGTAATTCTTGCCCCTTTGTTTATGGTAACGTCCATCAGAAGCAAAGCGATCACACCAACGAATATGTCTAGCTTGTTCTTCATCATCGCTTTGCTTCGGCAGGTTTTTTTTCTTTCGCCAACATCTTTTACAGAAGATACAGTTCTGTTCAAATATTATCTTTTCAACTGGGTTACAACGACAGTGTTTCCTAGACTGACAGTCATTGGCAGGATTACTGGGATTAAGGTGGTCTAGACTACTGTGAATTTCTTGTGGCATCAACGATGGTAACTTCGATTTTCTCCTAACTGTAACCAATCAAAAATAATTAGTTTACAATAGTATCATGACGATTTCACAGTTATTGGATGATTACTACGGAATCGTATTCTTAATATAAAAAGGAGAACCAAGCTACACAGATAAATCATTTTTACTAGGTAAAAGTAAACGTTTCGGATTAAAATAAATCCATCTCCAGTGCTGAAAACAAAGAAAAATTATGAACCATCAATTGTAAGGATATCTATCTGGGAAACAGAAGCGTTACAAAGTACTCGCCTATATACCCTAAGCACAGCTAAAATGAAAGTTGAACAAACCTAACTAAATATTTTTAGGTGTACAGCAGACTGGCAATTGTTAAGATTGGGTTTTTCCTCTTAAATAAAAATTGATTCTAATAACCTAAGATCTTGGACAGCATTTGTATTCCTATTACAGATAAATAATAGCACTTGATGGAATGGTTTTCATTAAAACTATGGGAACGAATGGCTGAGTTTGAAGGAGCGCTTAATTGCTGCCCGGTGGCACTATCGTTTCTCACGACGGAGTTGTGTGCGTGTTTCTGTACGCAGATCGTGTGCGCGTGAGCGGCGTTCAAGTTGGTGCGCCGCGCTGCTCGCTGTATCGCTGATTAAGTTGGGTTAGGTAAGGTTAGGTAAGTTTAGGTACCGTTAGATAATGTAAGGTAACATTAGGTAGCGTTAGATAACGTTAGGTAACGTTAGGTGTGGTTAGGTAAGGTTATGGAAAGGTTAGATTGGGTTAGGTTAGGTTGGGTTAGGTAAGGTTAGGTTAGAAGGTTAGGTAAGGAGGTTAGGTTAAGTTAGGTTAGGCTAGGTTAGGTTTGCCTAGGTAGTGTTTATTTTAGTTGTGGCGCGCGGAGGAAAGCTTACGTGAACGCAAAATCGTCGTGAGAGACGATGGTGCTGCCCGTTACGATGCGAGACACCCCGGTGTTGGGCTTTTCTAACGTAGAGCTGTACTGAAGTACTGCCCACATATGACAGCTGGTAGCTATCACATACATACTTATACACAACACCAGACCGGATGAGAATATCGTCAGGGTCGCAACGTTTGAAAAAAGTTCCGATTGTTGCCATATTGAGGTAGAAACATTTTGGAGAGATCTGAGGATAGAATTTGTTCAGCAATTTGGTAACTTCATGTTCCAGATTTTAACTTTGAGATCCTACATATGGTAATTGCAGATAGAATTTTTTCTGTTCAACTATTAATCAACTATATTAACTATTAAGAAATTTCCTAACTATGGTGTTGACCAATTTCAATGGACAGTAAATATAAGTAAAATATTTCTTAAGAAATTCTATTTTCTTGTGTAAAAGGTAAAACGAACGGTATGCCCTATTCAATAAAGTAGATATGATTGAGGTTTTGAAATGTGCGAAATGTTACTGAAAAAAATATGTACAGTGCCCTGAGAACGTAGGTTTACGACATACAGATGTTAAAAAGTTATCTTCATTACGAGTAACCAGCACATCTAAGAACGAAAGACTACTGTTTTGTTCTGTTTCGATTGTAAATTTCATTTGCGCATGCCTGTTGTTGAAATTCCCGTGAAAAGCTCGTGATTGATGTTCGTTTTCTAACAAAATAAATATATTATCTAAGTATCTACAATAAAATTTCGGCCTAAAATCATCTGGACAATTTGTTAGGTGCTGTTCCTCAAAGTTGTTAAGATAAATATTGGCTACCACAGGCGACAACGCAGAGCCCATTGCTAGGCCATCTATCTGCTTGTAAATTTTCATATCATATTTAAAATACATAGCTAATAAAGCTAATTTTAACAATTTTTTAATTGTACTCTATTAAAGTTAAATTAATTAGTAGTTCCATCCGTGAATATTTTGTCCAGAATTATGTCAATGGCTTCTTCGACTGGGATATTTGTATATAAGGATTCTACACATAAATGACGTATTTGCATTATTCTTGCTACGTATAGTCCTACATTCAGCAAAGCTGTAAGACTTCTTAAGGGTGTATTCATTTTCTGCAAAAGTTGCAAGTAACGGGACTAAAAGCTTACCTATGGGTGCCACAAGCAGACACGATAGGACGACAGGGAAAATTTGCTTTGTGAATTTTAAGTAACCCATACAAACAGCCTCGTCTACAACCACTAGCGTATCCATTACGGTAGAATTCATCAGACTCTAAGTTTGCATTTTTAAATGTACGGAGTGCATTGTTTACTTTGTCTTCCAACTTTAAAATAAGTTTTTTTCTCATCCCCGCTAAAAACCTGAAACTTTGTACGATCGGTCAACATTGCACACGTTTTATCATTTTACACGTTTCTGTTCAGTATAACAACCCCATGCCATCAGACCCTCTCTCTAATGCACATAATGAACGAATTTTCACTGACCCAAGAATGAAAATGTTTTGAATCTTCTCTTTCTATATAACGCCCAATAGATAAAGAACAATAAAATAAGTGATCAAACAATACCTGATCACATACTCGTTGAAATACCGACTCAGCTTGACGAATGCTTCATAGAGACTGCTGAAAAATTCGCGATGAAACTCCATCACCTCTTCGTGACTTGAACGTGCGTATTAATAGGTTAAATTGGAACAGCATGAATTCACAGCTGCAGTCAGTAAACTGGGATGTATTTCTAAATAATTCAGTATAAAATAAAGTATCATTGAGACATTCGGAAACATCCCTTTGAAAAAATCCATGAAGTACCTTAGTCCAACGAAAAAAAAATTAATAAGAATTGACACTACAAATTTAGTGGAGGACTTCTCAAGAAGCGAGTAAAATTGATAAAATGCCGCCGATCAACAAGGCTACTACGACACCAAGCCGACTGCAAAAAGAAGCGAGATGAGATACAACGTCAGCTCGCAGGACCAAATGATGAAGAAAAACAAGGAAAACAGCAGCGAGCCATGCAAAAAGCAATAGCATTTTTTTCCTATGCCACACATCATTCTTCGGTAAGATCGTAAATCAGGCCACTAGTGAGTGATAGGCTACAGGGTCTAGTATTGATGACAACCAGGAAATGAGTGACCTACTAAGCCGTCAATAGCAAAAAGTCTATAGTGACAGAATCCCAAATCCTAAAATTCCACTAATTGATTCAATTATAAACTATTTAATGGTCTTTGAATTCACAATACTTATCATTGAACTAGCCACTGACAAAATTAGCAGTAGCAGCGCATGGAGACCAGATGATGTGCCTGCAAAACAAACAAAACAAACAAATATCATTTATTATCTCGTATACAGGGTACAATGGTTACACCTATCGAGGTTTTCTTTTTGTCTTAATTCTAGAATTTTGAAGATCCAGTAGTGTGAAGAGCAGGAGAAGCAGTCCGTGCTGAGAGTCAATTTAGGATCNCATCGTGCATCGCCTGGCCTCTCGATGCTGAAGTGCTCCACGCAGTGTAAATCCGTAGCGTGCCGTCCGGGGAATCGAACCCGTGCCTCCGTTGATGCGATGCCGAACCGTTGTCACTTCACCACCAGCTAAAAAATCCTCGGGATGCGTGAGCTAAGCATCTCTTACCCCCTATACCTTATGAGGCAAAACCAATGGACAAAGGAGTAATGCTACTCACTTATACGCACGCAATTCTTACACCTATTCACAGAACTGGAAATAGCACGGATCCAGCTAATTATTGACCTTCTCTCTAACTAGCCACGTTGTAAACACGTTTGAAGGGGTGGGCATCAGTGGGAAATATCTTAGATGGATCGAAGCATTCTTGATAAGTCGAACCCAACGTGTAATTATAAAAAATAAAGGGTCCAAACGACAGCCAGTTGTCACTGGAGTCTCACAAGGTGATGTGTTAGGTCTAATACTCTTCCTCATCATGATAAATGATATAGGTCACCAATGCAAGTTCGCTATTACCTGCTCGTTCGCTGAAGACCCGTGAAGATTAGCAGCGGTACAGTCAGTGGCAGACGCACGGAATGTGCAATTAAACTAAGATCTACGCGATATCTTTCACTGTACATCAGATAACAACATGGCCTGCAACGAAGCAAATTTCGAACTATCATGATACGGGAAAACTCACCCTTAACTGAATTGACGTCCTACAAGACGAGAGATGGGAAGATATCGAAAGAAAGAAAATTTAAAGGGAGCTTTGGGTAAAATTGCACGATAATGCCACTTTTGAAGATCACGTGGCTCGAACTGTTGCTATAGGTAAGAAATTAAGCAGATGGGTGCTTCAAAATATCTGTGCACGAAAGGCAGACACAATGAGCACATTATAGAAACTACTGGTACTGCCGAGATAGAATACTGCTCACTTCTTTAGATGCCGAGCTAAAGGTAAGACCTACAGCGCCTCTAGTCTATCCAGAGATCAAGATCACACACTGCTAAAATCCAGGGCATGCAAGAATGAAACTATTACGAAAGGCGAGCTAACCTTCAAATGTACTCAATCCAAAGGAGATTCGAGCGCTTACGATCATATATGTTTAAAAAATCCTTGAAAGAATTACTGTTAATGTCAATAGGTGGATTCTGGCCATATTCTCAGACTATATAGGTCGCATTTGTGAGGTGCGAATTCAGATAAAGAAAAATTGTGGTGAAAAATTGTGGTGAAGTAAATTTATTCAAGTGGTTTCGCTGTCCGGGAGGCGAGGTGGATCAACAAAATGCCACGTTACAGTCGAAATGCCACCGGTACAGAGGCTGTGAAGTGTAGGAGGGTCAGAAACTGTGACGTGACGTCCTACCCGTCAGAAACAGTGACGGCCAGGAGAGTCAGAAACTGTGACGTGTAGGAGGGTCAGAAACTGTGACGGGTAGGAGGGTCAGAAACTGTGACGTGTAGGAGGGTCAGAAACTGTGACGGGTAGGAGGGTCAGAAACAGTGACGTGTAGGAGGGTCAGAAACTGTGACGGGTAGGAGGGTCAGAAACTGTGACGTGTAGGAGAGTCAGAAACTGTGTCGTGTAGGAGAGTCAGAAACTGTGACGTGTACAAACGTGTGACGCCAAAGCGCCTTGTGTCAGGCTGTCGCTTGCTAAGCTAAGGTAGGCGAAATAGAAGAGCCGATCCTCACTTGCTGTATAATCTCGCCCCAATTGTTCTATTATTTTAGACTGTCAAGCGTATGACTGCAATTTTTAATGAAAAAATCTAGAAATGGTTTAATATTGGCATAAAACAAAAACCAATGGTAGTTATGAAGTGGTGGCAATAATGATAGCATAATTCAGAATTTTTCGATAACTTAAAGAAATACTACGCCATATCATGTGAAATTTTGACATGAAAACCTTATTTCAACTAGTTACCTATTTCTTATCATAATTTCCCTATAAACTATTTGATTAAACTTTTATGATGAAAAGTATAAATTTGTGTTGAAATTTATGTGGAAATAAAGATAGCACAACTTGAAAAAAAAAAATTACATTTCCGCGTTACTACATCCAGATTAGAGAAGAAGAATATCAAAACAAACCGGCGTCACCATATTGGACAGTTGCTCCCCACCTTGTAACCTCCATATTTGGAAATTAACCCATTTCTTAGCTTGGGAAGACTGTGTGGGTTATCTCAAATGGAAAAGGGTCAATTAAGCGCATTAAATGAAGAAGGATACACTATATCTCAGATTTCTAGGAAGGTTAGCAGATCTAGAAGAACCCAGAAGAATACGGAAAAAAGAAGTCTCTGGCCGCCCTTCAAAATTGAGCCCTACAACCCGCCACCGACTTCTTCGTGAGGCGTCTGGGACAAGAGAGGGGTCAAAAAGCCTCCAAACATCCCTGCAATTAAATGTTACACCGAGAAGAGTGCGACAGATCCTGGGTTCATCTAAGAGCTTCAGTTATACGAAGAGAAAAACTGCACCAGCCCTCACGAAAACACACAAGGCAAAACGCGAAGAATGGGTTCGAGAAAAAGTGCAATGGAACCATGAAAATTGGTCTAATGTTATATTTTCCGATGAAAAAAGTTTAACCTAGACGGACCTGACGGTTCTCAATACTACTGGTTTGATCTTAGAAAGGAGGACAAAATTTTCAGTAAACGACCTTTTGGTGGCGGATCCCTTATGATCTGGTGAGCTATCTCCACCAAGAGCAAGGCGAATTTGGTGATGATGGAAGGTAGACAGAATGCTCAGAAGTACGCAAAGGTCTTAGAAACTAGTCTTCTCCCAATTCAAACTGATAAACATCAGCAAGAAGCGGTATTCCAGCAAGAGAATGCCGCCATTCACACAGCGAGGTTGACCACAAATTGGCTTAATGTCCATAATATTGCCACTTTAGCTTGGCCTGCTAAGTCACCCGATCTAAACCCAATTGAGAATCTTTGGGGGATACTCTCACGAAATGTTTACGTAAATGGGAGACAATTTCAGGACAAAGAAAACTTGTGGCAGACCATAAATGAATGCTGGGAGGCTATCATTGAAGAAAGGCTCGCTAATTTAATTAATTCTACGAATAACCGATGGGTACAGGTGTTGAAATCAAAAGGCAACGCTTGTAAATATTAGGAATTATTTTTTTTTTGTTTTCATCGTTTTCTAAAACACAATTTTTTCCATATGTGCTACCTTTATTTCCACCCGATTTGCACTCACAAACTATTATTTTCGTGGTAAAATTTTGAAAAGACAACGAATACAATAATGATTATAAGGAATCGGTAACTAGTTAAAGTAACATTATTCAGTTAAAATTTAAACTATATTGATGAAGTATTTTGAAACTTATTACAAAATTTCAAAATGTGCTATCATTATTGCCACCACTTTAGTGCAGTGCTCGAAAGAGTTTTAACCTTTAATTGAGGAACGAAATTATTTTAGTCAAATATAGCATTTAGTGACTCCAACACAAAGTTGGAGAATGATACGAGTAAATTAGTCTCACTGTATTCGTTTTTTTTTCAAAAAATACATACATTTTATTTAGGTTAGCTTGGAGGGAACTATTACACTAGAGCAATTCGTCGACCTGACTGGAGTCACTTGGAAAGTCATCCCTGGCAAGTTCATTATCGCGGACGAAAATAGATGTACTGAAGGGCACTAATGCGAATTAAAACCCACCAAGTGTCGCTTTCTTACCGTAAACTAGAGTGCTGTCGTTTGCGTGGCCAGCGGCGTTTTTAGCGACACAGTAATAACGCTGCGGGTCCGCGCTGCTCAGCACCGGCACCCGTAGCCACACCACCTCAGTCGTAGCGTTGACAATCATCTTGCCTCTAATATTTCGGGATACCTGGCGGAAGATAAATACCATTTATTTCTCCAACAAGTGGAGGTGTTCTTGATTATAACATGGGTACAGTCTTATACATAAAATAAAATGTAAAGAGTAATCAGACAATGCTTTTCAAGTTGCATACGGCAGGACATTGGAACTTCTAGACAGGAGACAGCAAAATCAATCGTTCTAGAGCAGGAGTTGCCAACCAGAGGTGGTTGCTGCCCCCGGGATTGTAAGATGAGCTTTCAAGTCAAGGATCGCAAAACCTCAGATTATTTCAACGTCATGTAGAACTAAAGGACACTGAAAGCGCATACCACCGCCAAGGGAGGCAATGGATCATCACGAAATATGTATTGTGCGTTCCATGTAAAATTCCTACCAGTTCTTGTAAATTTTATGTGATAATCCGTCCATATAAACTTCTGAGTTATGTAGTTAAGAAAGAGAAATGCCAGACAAACAAACGGACAATTGGATCCAAGCAAAAATTTAACAATCAGTTCATTGTGACATTTACCTCCGCCAAGGAGGTTATGTTTTTGTCGTGTTTGTCTCTCTGTCTGTCACCGAGATAACTCAAATAGTTATGAACTGATTTTGACGAAATTTACAAGGATTACTAGGTATGCTGGGAGGAACAGATGATTAACTTTTGGTGAAGATGTATCCATCCGTTTGTTTGTTTGTCTGCCTCATTTTTCTGAATGCCATAACTCAAAAAGTTCAGAATTTATGAAATTAACTAGAGTTGTTAGGTATATAACAAAGATAAATGACTAAATTTTGGTAATGATCCGTTCGTTCGTTTGTCACTGTTTTTAATTTTATACTTCTTAGCACAATAACTCATTAAATAATGAATGCATCGTTACGAAATTTGTATGAGTTGTTAGTAATATTAAAAGACAGAAATGATTGAATTTTGATCATGCATGTCTTTTAACATTACTAACAACCCCTATAAATTTCATATGGATCCATTCATTATTTTTTAAGTTATTGTACTAACAAGCATGAAAATAANAAACAAACGGACAATTGGATCCAAGCAAAAATTTAACAATCAGTTCATTGTGATATTTACCTCCGCCAAGGAGGTTATGTTTTTGTCGTGTTTGTCTCTCTGTCTGTCACTAAGATAACTCAAATAGTTATGAACTGATTTTGACGAAATTTACAAGGATTTTAGGTATGCTGGGAGGAACAGATGATTAACTTTAGGTGAAGATGTATCCATCCGTTGGTTTGTTTGTCTGCCTCATTTTTCTGAATGCCATAACTCAAAAAGTTCAGAATGGATTTTATGAAATTAACTAGAGTTGTTAGATATATAACAAAGAGTAAATGACTAAATTTTGGTAATGATCCGTTCGTTCGTTTGTCACTGTTTTTAATTTTATACTTATTAGCACAATAACTCATTAAATAAAGAATGCATCGTTACGAAACTTATATGAGTTGTTAGTAACATTAAAAGACAGAAATGATTGAATTTTGATCATGCATGTCTTTTAACATTACTAACAACCCCTATAAATGTCATATGGATCCATTCATTATTTTTTAAGTTATTGTACTAACATGCATGAAAATAAAAACATGGCAAACGAACAAAGAAACGATCGGATCGTTACCAAAATTTGGTCATCTACTTTTTGTTAGCTATATTCCTAAAAACTCATGTTGATTTCATAAAAATCTATCCATCACTTTTTGAGTTATGGCACTGAGAATAATGAGGCAGATAAACAAACAAACAAACGGATGGGCATATCTCCGCCAAAATATTATCATTTGTTCCTCCTAACATCCCTAACAATCCCTGTAAATTCCGTCTTAATTGGTTCATAACTTTTTGAGTTATCTTGGTGACAGACAAAAAGATAGAAAGTCAGACAGATAGACAAACACTACATCTGCGTGTCTGCAACGTGCAGTAATTGGAGTCAACGCAGCAGGCTGTAGTTGAAAATTGACGAAACATTTGCTAGTTTGGAAATTTCATTTATACTTCTGGAACAGGCGGTATCATAGTTACACCTTCCTATGATAACCTCTCTAAATTTCGCAAGATTTTAAGAAATAAATTTACCAACTTCGATCCTCCCATCTGATGAGCTGGAGAACAGCGAAACGCGTGTCGTGGGTACCAAAATTTCTTCAACTGCTTCTATAATCGTCATCTACATTTTGCCATCTCAAGAAAAAAACATATATATTTATATATTTATTTATATGTTTGGTGTCACGCTCTTAACGAATAGATAGGCGGAAATTAGCCCAGGTTGGACGCTCTGGTGCTCCTCTCAAGCTCCATTGAAAGTGATAGGCAGAAAATAGGCCTGGTTGCAGAAGATGGCAAACGTATCTTAAGCAGGGACAGATGAAATTCCAACAATAAAGATATCGCAGGCTTAGTCTGATTTAAACGAGCATTAGCTTCTCCATACATCGAATCTACGGCAAAGTATAGGGCGACCTTATGTCTGAATGCACTTTTTGCATAGCCGAAGTTGAAATCGTAGCACTGAAGATATCTGAAGCTTCCGTTGACACTCTCATGCTTCTTAATTCGTAGTTTCTTCCCACAGATGATTTCGTTGCATGAGCTATTCTTCCCACTTTGATGCAATTGTCAACGAAACTGACGAAACATAAGTTTCCACGGGCATCAGACAATTATTTCTACTAGCTTACTGTTTTCCTCTGACGAAGCAGTTTTCTCTTCATAGGTCAAAATTTGAGCACCTCAAATGAAACAGATATTTGAGGTGGAAAGATGGTATCAACGGTATCTCTGCTGCGGGACGAACACATTGTATGTAAGCTGCTATTTTGTTTAAGTTTGTTGGAGTGTTTTACGCAAGATGTTACTTCTGCCTGTCTACATAGAAGACCTAAGAATGACAGCACGACAAAGGATCAATGAAGAAAAGAAGAAAATTAAGATGCAAATAAGAGAAGATTCCGCACCGGCCTAGAGGCATTAGGCAAACGTATAGATTATTGCGTGAATTTTTCACGCACGGGTCCACTAGTATGGAATATATTATGTGGATTCACTTAGGGTACTGCACCAAGCTGCAGCATCAACTGCATCACGCTGGTCCTGAACGTACGGCTCGCCTATGAAGTATCAGTGGCCTGGATAAAAAACGTAATTTTCTCACCAAGTGTAACAATTTCACATAGTTTATGGATATCGACTGCTTAACCTATATACTTTTATCCCACAACCGGCGCACTATTTATGGAAAACAAAACATTAACGATTGGACACTCTTCCATAATTAGGTATATGT
>LQNS02278159.1:23977224-23990335 GCA_001587735.2 Parhyale hawaiensis
CCTCACAGTGTTACCCTCACAGTGTTACCCTCACAGTGTTACCATCACAGTGTTGCCTTCACAGTGTTACCCTCACAGTGTTGCCCTCACAGTGTTGCCCTCACAGTGTTGCCCTCACAGTGTTACCCTCACAGTGTTACCCTCACAGTGTTACCCTCACAGTGTTACCATCACAGTGTTACCCTCACAGTGTTACCATCACAGTGTTACCCTCACAGTGTTACCCTCACAGTGTTACCCTCACAGTGTTACCCCCCCAGTGTTGCCCTCACAGTGTTGCCCTCACAGTGTTGCCCTCACAGTGTTACCCTTACAGTGTTACCCTCACAGTGTTACCCTCACAGTGTTGCCTTCACAGTGTTACCCTCACAGTGTTGCCTTCACAGTATTACCCTCACAGTGTTACCCTCACAGTGTTACCTTGTGTAGCGGTGAATGCGACGTGTGATCTCAGCGCCCCAACAAAGAGTTGCGGAATTTTCGGCAAGCTTACACATATAAATTTCTGGCGGAGCCCTATTTTAATTGTATTTTAGGATAAGAAGTGTAGAAAACTCCACAAAAGGGCTTCACATACTAGAATTCAAGCAACATATGACAGGCATATATTTTTCAATACTAATTATCGAGAATCATTTTCAATGTTTGAAAACAAAGACAGTGTTCCCCAGCTCATATCCTAAAATTTAAGAAGGTTGTCGTCGGTGTAACCCGGTGTTACCCAACCTGTGTCGCATTAGAGGCCGGTGTAGCACAGGTGACACCGAAGGCCTGATTGCAACACGCCCCAAGTTGCGCGTCGTCCGAAAGTGGAAAAGCGACTTCCTGGCTTCAGCTTAATATAGGCTTAATATGTACGAGTAAACTCCTCTGTAAGCGCATACAGTATAGTAATATGCTATATGGGCCATAAATTAGGTAGGGGTGTAACAGGCTTTGTGTTGAAATGCCATTGTCATCTGACCATTCGCTTAAGAATTACCGTATTAGCGAATAACAATGTAACGCGGCCAGTGAAAACCATAGTAATTCTAATCGTGTAATATCATCATATTACTGTCACGTGCACGTGCTAACATTCCTTAACTTGAGGGCACTGAACATGTCCCCGACAAGAAGCCCGCCTTGGCTCTGATGATGTCTCTCAATGTCTATGAGAGCCTCACTCCGCTAAATTTCTGCCATTGGCGTATAACAAACTACATATATTAAAGAAATGACAGCCACCTTACTCTGATAGGAGCTGTGAAGATTGACTCACCCCCACTGTCATCTCCGTCATACATGTAACTATCAAAGCGAACTCAATTCAAGCCATTTGTGAAGACTTGAGCATGTACAGTCGAAAGCGCAAAAATCGGTGATGCAAAAATTGTCATGTTTTTGTTGTTATGATTTCTCATCACTGCGCACGCTTTCGTTAATACGTTGCTTGTGTAACTGCCAAAGAAACGAAGCATGAAATGAGTGCTCTAAGCTTCCCTCCTGCTGAGCAGCGTAACGTTTCATTTGTGTCCGTGACAAGCAGAAAAACTTTCGTTTTAGCAAGTGCTGTTAATTAGTAATCACTAGAGCCCCCAGCCGTCAAAAATGACAGCAATTACTTCGTAATGAAGCTTTACTCTTCTTGCTCGTGGTGCGAGTTTTGCTGCAAAATATCCCTCATACTTGCAGGACTGATCGTCCATTGTATTCATGTAAGTTGTGCCATGATGAGTTTGGGTGAGAAAAATTTCTTACTGCAGGCAAGAGCGCAAATATCAGTATTAAAATATTTGAGAGTAAACTAGGAACAAAAAAATATCTTCAATCACTAGCATTATTATCTTGAGATGGCAATACTTAAAATATTGAAGAATCCGAAGAAAAGCACAAATAGAAAGTTAGTAATCCACGACGCGCGTTTCGCTGTTCCTCAGCTTATCAGGCGGGAGGTTCAAAGTTGGTCAAATTTAATTCGTTGCAATTTTGCGACAATTTTTGCAGGTTACCATAGGAAGATATAGCTACGATACAGAGTTTCCAAAAGATATAAAAGTCATTTTCAATCTAGCAAACGTTTATTTAGTTTTGAAATGCTGTTCGCTGAGTTGACACCAATTACTGCATGAAATGCAGACACACAGATGCACCAATTGGCAAGGAAGTGTACGTTCTTCCAAATGGCAGTGCTTACAAAATGACGATGAAGCACCGCACCTAGGACTATGATGGTTCCTGATATGCAAAGAAAGGAATAAGTAGCGTGTCTACAAAGTAATGATCATCAGCCAGTGTGCAGCTCAGACACAATGGTAAGAAAAACCACAGATGCACCACCTCTATAGTTCAACTACGGCATCAGGTCCATGGACACAGTACGCTTAATAATGAAAAAACAATAGATAGGTGACGCTTGCACAGACACAACCCCTTCGCTGCTCCAGGGGATGGACACACTGGCAACGGGAGGCCCAGTCACCCGCGGCCGCACACACCAAAAGAGTGTTGCCAGCAGCAACAAATCTGACATGGACAGCGCGAAATCGTTCAGAAAACCACAAAATTGCAAGTAGGAAAGGATTCCATGCAGCAGTAGCCCAATAAGTATCAGCAATTCCTACATATTGAAACATTTGTATCGAATTAGAAAATACACAATTTCTGTGTCGCAAAAATATGTATATCACCGCTATTCTATCGTTATGATGCCCACCTATGTTAGCTTGTCATATAACCATCTAAAGTGATAGGAGTTCATCCGGACACCGAGTGTTGGTTCCTGCTTTGCTTTTAACGTATTTACTTGCTTTAACTATTGATGACATCTTGACTCGGAGCTACCCAGTTATCCGGGGGAAATCCCAAACTACAGCATCTAGTGAGGAAAATGGTAGTAGTGCCTTAGGGCTACCTTAATTAATTAATTATTTTGCGAGTGTATATTTAGCATTTGGCAGACTTGATTATTTGATACCAATGAAGGAGTTTCTACTTTTTGTGAAGAACATAGTGAGGATACTTCAGTGCGGCTGCATGCCTCACCTTATGCATGTTGGCGCGCTCGACCGTGCAGTTGAGGACCGCGGTCTTGCCCTCAGCCACGCTGAGATGCGAAGGCTCTGGTGCTGAGAAGCGAGGACCTCCTGGTCCTGTAACATAGTGTGTGGCACTCATTAGACGTGTTAGCTTGTGTAGGCATACTTAGACCAAGACCTGACATTTGATTACTCTAAGCTGCGACGAACAATGTACTTAACAGATAACGTTTATGAGGCCTGTCGGGCTGTAGTATGACCAGAGCTGTATATAAATACATTATCTAGATACTTTTTTGTATCTAAATACAGTGTTTAGATACTTTTTTGTATCTAAATATAGTAACTAGATACTTTTTGTATCTAAATACAGTAGTGAAAATTGAATCTTAAACTTTGTTGAAACTTAGAAAAATATGATCTTAAAGTAATTTTGAAGAAACTTTTTAAAAGTTGCGTTAATTGACTACCGTTTATAGGAGTTACCGTTGTTTTGTCGCTTATGGGAGGGAAGTCCAGCTGAGCAATAAAGCCAGCATGATTTCTATTTTTCTTTATTTTGAACACCCTTACGAACTTTTGTGAGGATTCCATCGCTAGAGAAGTTTCACAAAAGTTTTTCTGCTCTTCTTCTAAAGTGGAGGATGCTTGGGCTGCTAGAGATTAAATGACGTAGAGAGCACTCATCTTTTATGACAATTTTAGTTGGCCTTTGCACCGTATTCTCCAATTGCATATTAGTATCGGAAGTATGTTAAATGAAATCGGGTCTTCAAAAATTCCTCGCTGTCATTTTTGACAGCGCGGGCTTTCTAGTCCTAGTCCGCATTTGAAGAAATATAGGCCAAAATTTCAGCAGATATTTGAGCTTGAGAGGCAGTATCTTGGCCACTGTACACTCGTATTGCATATGCATAAGCTTACTGGAGTTGCATTCAAGTTCATTGCAGTGTTTGACTAAAGATTTTATTTCTCCCTCTCACTATGGAAGACGCATGTGAGAGAAGAAATAGACTGGATAGGAAACGTAATTATATAAACGAAGAATGAGACTACTACAGTCTCAAGAACAAAGACGTGCTACCAATGGAGAGAGAAGACGCCCAGTGTCAAGAGAGATTTGAAGCAGAATCGTTACAGAAGAGAATAAGAGCTGCTGATAGGTGTGAGCAGTATGATGAAGAAGCGGCAAGTCAAAGAAAATAGGACCTAAAAATGAGGGCACGACAAAGGATTAGTGATAAAAATGAGGAAGTAGCGTGAATTTTTAACGAGGGAACTGAAGAAGAAACCCGAATTTTTCACACACGAGTCCACTAGTCTATATTTTAGTTCTGCTTGAGGCTCAGTCTGTACGTCCGTCCAGGTGTCTGCACGTTACGGTTTTCAGTATTATAGAGAGAAAAGTTTAACTTACAACAAGCTCTGATTTTTGCTCAAAAGAAGATTGACGATAACTGTCTATCTTTTACTTCTTGAAAAAAAAATATATATATAGCCGGTTCCCAAGCAAAGACATGAAGTTCATCTCACCCGTATCATATCTACTGCTTTTTCACGTCAAATAATATTCGCTTTAGTGGTAGCGGATGGTGTTAATAGAGCCAGATACGCTATGAAAGTCCAGCGCAAGTAGTATGGGGCATCTTCACTCGAAAGATATTTTTTAAAATGAATGTGCGTCGTCGAAGGAAATACAATGACCTACTGAGAAAAGGTGGTTACGATTTTGTGGCTGAAGAAACTGGCCGAGTCCGTTGACTGTGTTGTATAGCTATCGCAGCAAAATAAAACAGAGAAACGTGTAAGATTGTGAAGAGCTAAATTGCCTGTAAACTGAGGGAAACGGCGCTTAGAAAAGGAGTGCAAATACGCAAGAAAACTATGCAAGAAAATACTGTCGTACCTTTAGGTCTTTATCATGACACAAGTACGAACTCTTTGCTGGCAGAACAAATGCGAGATTCACAGGAGACACCAGGCTACTGAGAGAGGTTAGATACGGTAGACGGTTAAGCGGTGGACATTACTGAAGTTTAGACGGGGTGAGTTAAGTTAGTAACGCTGCCTCAGGTCAAGCTAAGGTAAGTGAAAAGAATTAACTGCGGATTTTTCAAGGGTCCCGTTAGTTAATCTTAATCCACATACCATAATTTTCTTTTGTGTAACATTTACAAGCACTCCAACTAAACTAGTAAATTACAGCTTATTGTGATTTAACTGAATAGTCTAAAATTTGTACTGAGCAATTTATTTTAATTTACTATGTCTCTTACATGATGGACTGTGTGTGTGAAATAAATAAAAATATTGTTTTATTTTAGTTGAAAAGACAAGATTTTGCACTGCAGTAAAAGGTGTTTTTTTTTTGTATTAAAGCATATCAGATGATTGTTAAAATTCATATAAGGCAATTAGAATTTTTAAAAGTTATTCAGGCTAATTTGGTGATTTTTAAGCTAATTTTGAGTTTTGTCTTTGCAAAATAGCAGTACAGCTTTATTGTTGAATTACCTTTACCGCTTTGCCAATGCTGCTCATAAATNTGTTAAAATTCATATAAGGTAATTAGAATTTTTAAAAGTTATTCAGGCTAATTTGGTGATTTTTAAGCTAATTTTGAGTTTTGTCTTTGCAAAATAGCAGTACAGCTTTATTGTTGAATTACCTTTACCGCTTTGCCAATGCTGCTCGTAAATTGAAAAATTACTGCTTTATCGATACCGGCACTAAAGGAAGCCGTTACCGCTTTACCGTTGCCGCTTCAACGTAAAAATACCGCAACCCACCTCTGCTTGCTGAGATATCTTATGACAAGACAAACGCAATCAAGTAGACAATTACGTAGCCTTTTCGGTAGAGATAATGTGTAAAGGTCTTTGATATAAAACAGTATTTGAAGGCCTCGAATCATATCCATTTAAATTACATGATTCTAAACCATATGGAGTTTTAAAGTTAATGAATGCGAGTGTAAATAGAAAAGTATCTAGTATTGTGTCTATAGATATATTCAAGTATCTAGTATTGTATCTATAGATACATTTCAAAAACTGTATTTAGCATCTGTATCTAGATGCATTTTAAGGGTGTAGCTAGTATCTGACTATGACTCAGAAAGGCGCGTAGTGCCGTGCTCAAAAGAAACACGTCCGGTACTAGTATTTCAAAATTAAGAATTGCTAATATAATTAGTAATGCAGTGATGAAGTATTTTGATTTCATGTGCTCGCTGGTGGAGGCAAGGAAATAAAATACGAACAATAGGCTCGTTCATTGCTATTAGCACTGAAAAAAGCTGGTTGCTTAGTCGTCTGCTTGTCCTCTACGAACCGTACTGTAGGTCGACGTAGCGTAAAAGGAAGGAACCCTTTACAGAAAAAGAATTTGAAAAACTTCACATTGCAAATATTTACGATTTTTAAACAACTATTCGGCGCAGTCACCAAGCATAAGCAACATGCGTAAAGGGTACAGGTATTGGCAACCTTAAACCACGTGAAGCATACCAAAAAGAAGTTCTATCTGAAATTTTCAACGTAACCTAATAGCATTGATGTATTACTAGCGGGATCCGTGGAAATTCCACTGTTGATGAAAGGCTGTTTAAAATTTACCAGACCTACTCTGCATCTAATACATCTCCTCCAACGGAACCCACACCGTCTAACGCCGAGTTCACTCATCATCCACGTCAACGCGTTAAATCAGGTGAACAAACATGACCTGTGTGTAAATTTTATCTGTTGCTGTTTACCAGTAGAAACGTCTTGCGTTCATCTATGACGTCGTTTCTTCACATTTTTACCTCTGCCAAGGTTATGTTTTCGTCGTGTTTGTCTGTCTGTCTCTTTGACTGTTTGCCCGTCTGTCTGTCACCCAGATAACACAAAGAGTTATTAACCGATTTGGATGAAATTTACAGGGATTTTTAGGTTGGATAGGAGGAACAGATGATTAACTTTTGGTGAAGATATGTATATCCGTTTGTTTGTTTGTCTGCCTCATTTTTCTCAATGCCATAACTCAAAAATTTATGAATGGATTTTGATGAAATTAACATGAGTTGTTAGGTATATAACAAAGAGTAAATGCTCAAATTTTGGTAATGATCCGTTTGTTTGTTTGTCATTTTTTTTTCATTTTATGCTTCTAAGCACAATAACTCAAAAAATAATGAATGGATCTTTCTGAAATTTATAGGGGTTGTCAGTGATGTTAAAAGACACAAATGATTAAACTTTGGTGCAGATCGGTTTGTTCGTTTGTATGTCTGACTCATGTTTGTCATTACATTTGTTAACAGTATAACTCAAAAAGTTATGAACGGATCTTCAAAAAAATTTGCACAAGCTGTTATTACTATCAAAAGGCATAAATGATTAAATTTTGGAGTCTATATGAAGAAAATTAGGGATTTCCGAGCCAATTTGAATTTTTTGTTACCGTTGGCTCGCTTGGCGGAGGTGTGCGCTCTCAGAGTGCTCTAATTGTTAAATTTTTGCATCTGTTAGAAATCACATTCGTATCCCAGAATCTTATAGCCGGATTTCAAGTAGAACAGCCTAGTTCTAGAATATTTATAGTCTGATAAACAGACAGAAGTGAAATCAACACCCAATAATCCGCTGGGTTGTCGTGTCTTTGCTACATCTTTAGGTTTTCTGTTGTACATGATTATAGTGATTCTGACAATTCTGATGGCAATGAAAAAGCGTATGTATCGATCTGTTCATGATCTGTGAACGCTACAGAGGGTAAATTCAGCTTTTATAGGATTTGTTTAGGGAACTGGAATGATGCAGCGTGTTGAGAAAACGGACATGCTTCATCCTTCAAGCACTTGCGTTCGCGCAACTGCTTCTATCAACTAAACTCGACGCGTCCACCAATTTGAGCGAATGCGTTGAGATGAATGGCATGCGAACTCACCCTAAGTTAGGGCCAGTCAGTTAACCCCGCCGTACTCTGTCTAACAGTAACTGAACAACGTCTGTCTGTCCTTACATATATATCGTCTTAGCTAACGCCAGTCATGCATCCAATGCTCAACATGTGTCTTAAGCATGTGCAATAAATTCCTCTTTTAACCTAAGAAACTTCATCTAACGTAACGCTTTTCATCTAAGCTATCGCACATTCTCTAACCTAAGTATTATCATCAAACCAACCGCACCTCATCTAACCCAACGCACCTCATCTAACTCAACACTCATCATCGAACACCGTTTATCTAACGTAACGAACCTAACGCTCCCTATCCAACTTAACGCTCCTTATTCAACTTAACGCTCATCATCTAAGATAACGCTCATCATCCAACCCAGCGCAACTCCCTCTTCCATCGTAACGCTCTCCAATTGAACTAATGCTCCTCGTCCAACTTAAAGATCCTCGTCCAACCTAAAGCTCCTTATCCAACCCAATGCACCACCTCTAACCAATCACTCGTCATCTAATGCTGCTCTATTTAACTTAACGGCCCTTATCTAAGCTAAAGCTGCTCACCCGGCATAATGCTCCTCATTAAACATAACACTTCGCATATAACCTCATACTACTAATCTAATCCAACGCTCATCATCCATCCTAACCCTTCTCATTTGACATAACCTTCTTCATCCAATCTAACGCTCCTCATCCAATCAAATGCTCGTCACATAATCTAACATTTATCCTCCAACCCCGCGTTTCTCGTCGAAATAACGCTCAGCATCTAATGTAACACTGACATGTCACCCTATAATCTAACACACCTCTGTCTAACTCAACGCTCTTTAGTTAACCTTACGTTCCTTATCTAACCAGAATTTTCACTAACCCAAATGATCTCGTCACCTACGAGAAATGAAAATGTCTTAAATCTTTTCTTCGTAGATAACGCACAATTGATTAAGAATATTAAAGTCCATGATACAACACTATCTGATCATAGCCTTGTTGAAATAAGGACTCAGCTTGGCGAACGCAATTCCCATAGATCGCAGTAAAATTCTCAAATAAACTGCACCTCCCGTCTACGGGACTTGAACGTACACGATAAAAAGATAAATTGGGACGGTTTGAATGCAGAACTGCAGTCAGTAAGCTGGGGCGTACTTCTAAATAACTCAATAGAAAGTGAAAGCATCAATGAGATATTTGAAAACATTTTATTAGAAAAGTGCATGAAGAACCTTAGCCCGGTAGAAAAAAAATTCATAAAAGTCGACTCCACAAATTCCGTAAAAGACTACTTAAGAAACGAGCAAAACTTATCAAATGCCAGCAATCGACGAAATTACTACAACGCACATCCGAGTGCGAAAGGAAGCTAGATGAGGTAGAACGTCAGCTTGCAAGATCACACGATGAAGAAAAACAAGAAAAAGAAAAGAAAGCCATAGAAAAAATTAAATTAAATTAGATTAGATAGGCGGCAGTTGACGAACCAATAGGCCCATTCCCAAAGAGACACCGGAGCATATGCCCCGGCACTCTATGAGCTATTGCCATTATGTTATAGGATATACAGGACAGGAGAAAAGAGAGAGAAAAAAAGGGGGGGGTTAAAAAGAGTCCCTGCCCAAGAAACGATCTTGAATGCACGCAAGCTCGTTCAAGAGCCGCTGACATGCGGAGCTTAGACACATCAAACTGTGTAGGTGGAGCGGAAGAGAGAAAGAAATGAATTAAAGTTGCCTCTTAAGCGTTGGCCGTTAAGTGTTTGCAACTCCCGGAGGAGAAGTTCTTAGTTGCGGAGAATGTCTCTCCCAATATACGTCAAGACGATTTTTAAACGCGTTGACTGACTCCGCACTAACAACATCGAAGGGGAGTCTATTCCAAATGCTGACTATGAAATACGGAAAGAACTGCTNTCGAGCTTTATGCTTGAGTTTTTGACCGTTGTTTCGCAAGCGATCATTGAGGTCTCTTTCAAAGAGCCCCGTTGTAGGTACATTGTTGAAGCCGTTCAAATACTTGAATGTTTCTATTAGTTAGTATTAAGAAGCTATAGCAAATATTTTTTAAATTAAAGTCGACACGAACTAATATTAAAGTTTTACGTTTCGGGAATTTTATCCCATTTTCAAAAACCTTATAAAATCTTCTAAGGATATCCAACAAAAAATTTTTATATAAGAAGACCTAAATTGTGACGGTGCTAGCAGGGTGGGACCTAGAGGGCGAATGACCACGGTGCGCTATGGGGTCCTCATATAAGCGTCGAGCGGCACGGGAAGCGGAGGAAAACGGGCGAGTGCAGTCGGAGGAAAAGGCGTCAGCCGTGGTTGTGACGAGTGGTACAGCTGTAGTCATTATATAGGGCGGGAAGAAAAAGAACATGTACAGTCATGGGGGGAAAAAGTCTGTCCTGCACAAAGAGCGGACGAACGGACGAGAATCCCTTTATATCCATAAAACAAGACCTAACCTCAACATTATGACCTCAGCTGTAGCTCTTCACACTATCCCCGACTAACTAACTAACTAACTACACATCTGCTGACTGTACGGGAGCTGGCGCCCGGCCCCTGCTCACAGCTTGGTTCGTCCGCTCCTTGTGCAAGACAAACTTTTTCCCCCATGACTGTACATGTTATTTTTCTTCCCGTCCTATATAATGACTACAGCTGTACCACTCGTCACAACCACGGCTGACGCTTTTTCCTCCGACTGCACTCGCCCGTTTTTCTCCGCTTCCCGTGCCGCTCGACACTTATATGAGGACCCCATAGCGCACCGTGGTCATTCGCCCTCTAGGTCCCACCCTGCTAGCACCATCACAATTTAGGTCTTCTTAAAGAAAAATTTTTTTGTTAGTTATCCTTAGAAGATTTTATTAGGTTTTTGAAAATGGGATAAAATTCCCGAAATGTCAAACTTTAATATTAGTTCGTGTCGACTTTTATTTCAAATTTGTAATTTACCCAAGGATAGTGATTTTAAATATTTTTTGCCTATGCATCGCACCATTCCTTGATAAAATAAAAAATCGGGCCGATGGTGAATGATACAGAATCTATTGTTGAGGATGACCAGGAAATGAACAAAATACTAAGCCGTCAATATCAAAAAGTCTTTAGTGACAAAATTACAAATCCTGAAATCCCAAGAATTGATTTAACTACAAACTACCTAACGGACTTCGAGTTCACAAAACTAAGCATTGAACTGGCCATTGATGAACTTAGCGGCAACAGTGCAGCGGGACCAGATGATGTGCCTGCAAAAATTCTTAAGATGTGCAAGCTAAGCATCTCTTACCTCCTATACCTTATGTGGGGGAAATCAATGGATGATGGAGAAATTCCTCACCTACAAGCACGCGATTATTTCACCTATTCCTGAAGGTGGAAATAGCATGGATCCAGCGAACTATAGACCTGTCTACCTAACTAGCCGCGTAGTGAAGACGTTTGAAAGGGTATTTAGGAAACACCTTGTACATCATTTAGAAAGCAATAATCTGCTCACATCAAATCAACATGGCTTTCCCCATAAACGTTCAACCACTTCGCTGCTGCTTGAGCATTATGACTAGTCTCGATTACCTACTATGCCACGGCAAAAGTGTGGACGTAATATATTTAGATTTTGCCAAAGCATACGATACAGTAGACCATGGAATACTGCTACTCAAACTCTTTAACATGGGCATCCGTGGAAAATGTCTTAGATGGATCGAAGCTTTTCTGAAAAACCGAACCCAAAGGGTAATTATACATAATAAAGTGTCTAAGCGACAGCCGGTACTCAGTGGAGTCTCACAAGGCACCTTGCTTGGTCCAGTACTCTTCCTTATCATGATAAATGATATGGGGCACCAATGCAAGTTTGCCGTTTCCTCATCGTTCGCTGATGACACACGGATATTAGCAGCGGTACAATCAACGGCGGACGTACGGAATGTGCAACTAGACCTAACCAACATCTTTCA
This sequence comes from Parhyale hawaiensis, assembly GCA_001587735.2. Classification (NCBI taxonomy): domain Eukaryota; kingdom Metazoa; phylum Arthropoda; class Malacostraca; order Amphipoda; family Hyalidae; genus Parhyale; species Parhyale hawaiensis. The sequence goes on from LQNS02278159.1 coordinate 23,989,165, forward strand.
CTGGAGATCGGTTAACAACATGACCTTCAACGAATCAAAATTTGAACTTTTACGTTACGGAAAAAACATCTCCTTTACTGAATCCACGTCCTACACGAAGAGAGATGGGAGCGAAATCGAGAGAAGGCAAATTTTAAGGGATCTTGGGGACAGAATACAAGATAATGCCACTTTTGAAGATCATGTGGCTGGAGTTGTTACAGTAGGCAAGAAGTGGAGCGGATGGGTGCTTCGAACTTTCTCTTCACGAGATTCAGACGCAATGCTCACCTTATGGAAACAACTGATACTGCCAAAGATTGAATACTGTTCACCTCTTTGGATGCCAAGCAAACGGAAAGACTTAAAGCACCTCGAGGCTATCCAGAGATCGTTCACTGCCAAAATCCGAGGCATGAAAGATTCAAACTATCACGAAAGACTGGCTCAACTTCAAATGTACGATCATATATATTTGGAAAATTCTAGAAGGAATTACTGTCAATGTCAATGGGCAAATCCAGGCCAGACACTTAAACCGTATTGGTCGCACTTGTGGCGAGCGCATTCCGATCAAAACTGGTGGTGATGCGATAGCCACAAAGTATTCTAATAGTTTCGTGGTTCGGGGGGCGAGATTATTCAACAAAATGCCTCGTCACATTCAAAATGTCACCAGTACAGAGACTGCAAAATTTAAACACTTGTAAAATTTTGTCTCTAACGGAGACCCAATTTTCACTATTAGCATGCGACCTTTTGTAGCTGCTGACGTGGGAGGAGCTAACCTGCAGTGAAAATTTTCTTCTTAGAAGGAGCTGTTCCTTTTACCTGTCACCATATCAGTGTACCTGCCCTTTACCGTTACTTGTCGAGTTGCTGAACTGTACCTCAGCTGCCATGGGTGTATATCAGTTTATGTTCTCGTCCGGTTGCGAGTTATCGCACCTGTGCCTTTAAGCGGTATTCGTTCAGTGTTGTGCACCTTTTATCCGTTATAACATGACAGAGCCTTTATCAACTTATTCGTTATGAAATGAACTATTTAACTATATTACTGCTCATTTTGCAAATTACCCCTTTACCAAGCGTTTACGGCTCCCGGAATCTTGTTGCTGCTTGATCACCGGTTATCGAGTTCTCGCCTATCCCTGTCTTCGTAAGGACCACCTGCTGATTGGATGTGGCCGCC
>LQNS02278159.1:24023364-24042680 GCA_001587735.2 Parhyale hawaiensis
GTCAACTTGCTGACTGTGTTGTAGTTTGCTTGTAATAGTGATTCCTAAGTCACGTTGTTGGGTGACAGTAGCCAATTCCGTCCCATTCATTTTCAATGGGATGGAAGAGTTCACCAGCCCTACGTGTGTTACTGAGCATTTGTCGACATTAAAGTTCATCTGCAACGGTGCGCTCCATTCCATGAGGTTGAGGTACAAAAATATGATGAGGTATGTTCATGATTTTTTGCAGAGAGTCTTGTGAGTTGCCCTCGATGTGACCTCGCCGAAGAACAAGGATAAGCCGGCCATAAGAAATGATGGCGGTAAAATTTGCTCCCACCGCGGGTGATGGTCTTACGCCACGAGGCATTTTAGTATCGTCTTGCGTGCGGTGGCTGCTGGATAATATCCGCCCTAGAGTGACAATGGCAAGCCAACTTCTGGAGCTGCCGCACCTCAGCACGCAGCATTGGCACCGCCTCCACATTTCTCGTGTTCCAGCCGCTGTTGTACGACAGCCTTTGGTCAGCGCAAATACAATAAGTTAAATGACTCGCAGGCTTCATAACCTTGCTTGGGAAAAGAGTGCAAGCCACATCGTCAAAATATACCCGAGAAGAGATGTGTCGTCAAGGAGGCAGCAGCCATCACGCTTATTCTCTCATCTCGTTATTTCCGACCCAAACTCAGCCCCGCGCTCTGTGCACAGCTGCCTGTCTCCTTCTGGAGTTGTCCGGCGCTTCTGCCCTTTGTTGTGCAGCGCTGTAAAGGCCATGCAACAATTGGCTGCGATGGCCAAGGTTTTTGCGACGCTCTGTCCATAATAAAAACGAGCGCCTTATTATAGCAAAAGCCCCACTCTGCTTTATGGTTGGCTCGTAAACACCGCAGCCTTCCTCACACAATATGTTCTAGCGAAAGCAGTAATCCCATTCTTTATTGGCTTTCGTACGCATTCTTACAATAAAGCGAAAATTTACACTAGTATCATATTTTTGTACGGCAATAGCGTGAACTTTTCAGAGAGCTTGCAGTTCAAACATAACACACGCACGACGGTCACGTCCGTCAACACATATAACCAGCGCTGTAAGCCATAAGAACGTATGACTCTCCATGGCATCTACTGCCCCGCGTTATATTTGGTCTCTTACTTCTGTGAGTCAGTGTGTTGCGGGACGGGAGAGTAACCGCTACAGATCTCTCTCTTTCCGTGGGACTAGGCAGCTCCCTTCTCGCGCTACTTGCAGGGGTACAGAAAAGGAAACAAGAAAGAGTAAAGGACACACACATTAAAGTTGCATACATGGAATAAAATTATGCTCCAGCAGGAGCGCTTATTTGAGGGAGATCCGACGGTATCAACTAAATGACGCTATTGGTCGGGATTTCGACGTACACAGTACACCCGCTGACGTAACTTACTCCTACAGGCGAGAAAAAAAAACACCTACCCGGTCACGTTAGCAGTGCGGTATAGCGAGTACAATCTACACTCTACGACCTGATCCCCTGCAGCGCACCCGTTCCAGTGGGCTAATCAATCTCAACTCTGTACTGGGTCTATTCGATACACGGATCTACAGTAAATAAGGGTTCTGATTAATGGCGGCTCCGAGTGGAACCATCGTACAGGTGCCGCACAGGGAGAGAACCTAGAAGTGGAAGCCTGAAAGCAGGGTGGAACGGAAATGTCCACAGGAACACCGATGATCGTGGGTACAACAGTTATAATCGACGCTACAAGTGCGACTGTGAAGCGTCAGCACAATTACCGAAGTGGCCGTGAGAACCGGTGTGACGGCACTATAGATTCGGTAGTAGGGTTCAATAGCAATCCATGACGATGGTAACATGAAGCATACCGGCAACTGGACTTCTAACCTACTTGAAGTTACTGGCAACTGAGCTCTCATTGACAGTACGCCACTGACGATGGCGTGTAAAGTGACAGGCATGACTCCGGTCACTTGAAGAACACAGGTCCTTGGGTTGCCGACAACAGACAACACGATAAGTGGAGGCACAAGTCGCTGGGTATAGAAAGCAAACGGCAATTGGGTCTCTCGATGGCAAACCCGAAGTCCCACCTGCAGAACTATGTAAGTACTCTAAGGATGGAGACAAATGAAACGCATTAGAAGAGTAGATAATGAACTGAGCCCGTTGTAGTGCAACGGGCTAATCGAAAGGGTAGCAAGGAGCATGTTGCTCGATGACAACCATAAGTTCCCCTGCCCAAGAATGGTCCATAGCGAACACATGCGTATGGCACAGAATTATAACTATAATACTGAACAGTTCAAGCCTCCGCTCCACAACAACGGCGATCCAGCCAGGGGAGGAGCAAGGGACATGAAGCATGTCACCGGAAACAGGGACCCCATGCACGTCAGGTGTTCCCCCACCGGATCACCGTGCATGGGAATAGCAAATCGGGAAGAGAAAAACAGATGAAAGTTAGATCAGCAAGAGCATGAAATCAGAAAGAAGTAAAATTGGACCGGAAAACTGACATCCCGAAGGCCCAGCTTACGGCCAAGGTAACCTACAGGGACCCCCTGGGAATATGACGCCGAGGCAGGAAGGGAAAGGAGAAAACACGACAAAGATCATCAGTAGAAGTAAAGAGAGACCGTGAACACGGTAGAGGATTGCGTAAATAGGACAACTCCTAGAAATAAGCAAAGAAAACTGGTATACGGTGTGGTATCAACTGACATATCAGGCTCACGAGACTACCGATTATAGGAATAACAGGCAACAAACCCTAAATCACCGGTGCTTATCATTAGTATTACATATACTATTACGGTCCCAAAACTCGAAGTATCCACCTCGATCCAAAGATATGAACGGGACATAACTAAGTTAACCCTTTGCCTCCTGACGGCATCATCAGATGCCAGTCTCTATTTTTCCCTATACAAAAGCTATGCATCATGTAAATTACCCAAGACACTGACAGCATCTGTAGTAGCCGATACAAAAAAATACTGTTTTTTGGAAGTAAAACTAAATTTTTTCCAAAATATGTGTTTAACTAACCTATTTTTGATGAATTTAACAAAAAAAAAATTGAAAAAACCTTATCTGAATTTCAGGAGGCAAAGGGTTAAGGAACGTGGAGCCCAATGCAAAAAAGAAATCGCGGAGTGCGACCGAGCACAGTATAAGCCGAGATTCTATTAGGAGTGGCAGGTGAATGTAGGAGGGCGAACACAAAAGGAATTCCGTTCGATAAACCTAACTAATCTTATGGAATCCATCCAGGGGACAGCAAACCCAGAAAGGGGAACAAAGAGAATAAGCGATTGATATATACAGTCAAAAGGTGAAAACCTGGAAAACGCTTGGAAAGTATTATCCGTAAAACCTACTTAAGGAAGGGTACAGTCCCCACAACACAGAATGGGCAACAACGGGAATAGGGCCTATTTAAACTTATTACATCAGAGCCGTTGACAGGATTGTTGGCCCAATTTTAGCCAATAAAGGACTAATTTTATTGTACAAGTGAGAACCTCAACAACTCAACATTAAAACGCTGCATTTTAATAACTCCAGTTAATAGCATCTAATGAATTTTTAAAATCATACGAAACATTTTGATCAAGCGCCCCTCCATGGGGAAGGGTGGGGGGGGGTGAGATGCCAGAGCAGGGCATGGGACTTACCCGCCACTCCGCAAAGCAGTTCGTAGTAGGTACAAGTTACATAGTTGGAGTATCGGTGCAGTAAACTTTCAAAATCAATAGAAGCACTAGATGTTAATTCAACCACGTTCCTGAACTAGTTTACAAAGCTGTAAAGAAAATAAACAATGATTTTTCAAATATTAAGCATCCTGTACTGATGCAACACACTGAATCGCTCCCAGAGGAAAGGAATTCCCTTTACTTTCCCTCTACGTGCCACCACCTCTACACCCAAATCGTAGTAGATAATAACAGTAACAATTATTGATGAGAATATCATAACGTCACAGCACAGTCAATACCATCGACTCACTCATAACATCTTGATGCGCTCGTAGTACGGTAGTACTTTCTTTAGGTATCCTAGTGAACTAACATGTTACGTCACTAGTGCGGCCGCATGGGCAGAGGCCTCTCCACTCCTTCAGCTCACGCTAATACGTACAAATACGAGAAATTTTAGAAGTAAGGTGAAAAGCAATCAAGGCGGAACGCACAGCAAAAAACAGATAAAGTAATACGAAATGTATTTAAAAATGTATTTTTAAAAATATTAAATACATTGTATTTAAGTACTCTAAAATGTGGTTAAATACAGTATTTAATTACATGTTTTCGAAAGTATTTGTAAATACATTTTTAAATAACAAAATGTCTTTAAATACGTATTTAAATACAATTGTATTTAAATACTGCCCATCACTGTGTATCACTTATGATGCCATTGAAACTCAAAGCTTATGCTTGTTGCAGTCATGCAGTGCTTCTGGGACATTCATTTTTTTTTACATAGCGTGTTCAATTTCCACTGTAGAAGCTGAAAATGAAAATTTCATTTTCGATCATGCCAACACTTGCCATACTAATTTAGTGCTGAACCTCACAATGCCGTAGCGAACTAATTTGAAAATGAGTTTATATCAGCTATTACCTGTGCAATTCAAGCTTGTAAATGCGTGTTATAACACTCTTTTGCAGCAGCTAATTTTGCAAACACTTCTTCCCTAAGCACCCGGATATTTATCGTGGTGTGGCCAAGAAATCTCATCATTACGACAGCAAGTGCGGTACTAATTACCAGCCGCCAGCCAAGCGAAGAGCGGTGATAATATTTTCGTTGAAGATTTAAGTTCGTACCTACCTATATTTGTTTGTGTGTTTGTCTATCTGTAAGCCCAATAAGTGGTCAAAGGAGTTGAGCTATGTTCATCATTTTTTTTTTTTTTTTGCAGGGAGTCTAGTGGGCTGTCCTCGATGTGACCCAATGCAAAAAATAATAAATAAATTAGCTGGTCATAAAAAATTACGGCGATGAAATTTGCTCTCCACTCAAAAACATGATATTTTGCATGGAGTCTGGTGGGCTGTCCTTGATGTGATCCACATAAAAAAAACTAGGATTAGTTGGCAATCAAAAATAACGACGATGAAATTTTGCTCTCACTGCGGGTGATGGTCTTATGCCACGATGCGTTCTAGTGGTTCCTTGTGATAATTGGCACACACCACAATGCAGGATTAATACATTCAGGAAGCAAAGAATGCAACGGGAGGACTCAATAGGACCAAAATAAAACTTTGCCGTGACCCCAATTAGCGAATTTGCATCGCATCGACGAGTCGAAGTATTTGTGCGGGGGAGCTCAGGCCTTCGCGGATTGTTTTCTTAAACATATCACCGCAGTTTTTCGATTTATTTCATTCAATGTCCCGCTTATGACTGGCCAGCTAGTTGAGCTGCAAAATACTGTAATTGTTGTCGTCAAGTACAGAAAGTTTGAGCACTAGGCTAACTGTTACTGTGGTTTCTCTCCGTACAGAAGTGGCTATAACGCTGCTTATATTTGTTGATAAAGAATAAATAAGTTCTGTGAAGAGCACTGTGAATTGAATAGGCTATGAAGTGTAAATAAGGCTTCAATTAAAAAAGAATATAAATTAAGTCACCAAACGGGACCAAATTTCGGCGCTAGTGCTGTGAAAGTTTTCTCCAGCATGCACTGCAATTTTCTATATATAATTACTTATTGCTCACTTAGTTTATATGCTCTTAATTTATTTATACGTTAAAGATATGAAATTCGCAATTTAAGACGATTTTTCTCGCAAAATCAGTTAAAATACTCATTGGCTGCTCAGCCATAGATTCGTCGATGTGATGCATTGATGACGACACTTTTTTATGCTAATTTCTCGTGAATCCTCCCGTCCCGCTCTTTGCTTCCTGAATACATCCATCTCACCAAGGCTGAAATTAAAATTTTGTTAAATAATTCAGTACTGTTTCTTTCCTCCTCTGTCACAAAAGCCAGGGGTGCTTACTAATTGCACTGATATTTATTTAATCACTAGTGGACCGGCTCGTGAATAAATGCAGGCAATAATCGATATTTTTTATCAATATAGGCCGTTGTGGAATCTTCTCTTCTCTGACGTGCTTCATTGTCGTCGTTGATCCTTTGTCATGCTTTGAACCTTACTACGGTTTTTTCTATGACTTGTCGTTTCCTCATTTTCCCGCTCATGCTTATCAGCAGCTCTGATTCACTTCTGTAACCTTTTTACTTCAAGTCTCTCTTGACTGTATCGCACAGACAATTCATCTCTCTCCATGCATTCGTGGCACCTCTTCGATCTTGAGACTATAGTAATCTCGTACTACTTATACGTTCCCTATCTTCCTTCTTGATTAGGCGTGCGTCTTCAATAGTGAGAGGCAGAAATAAATCTTGAGTGAAACACTGAGTAAACTTGAATGTAACTCGAGCCAGCTTGTATGCATGTCAGCGCTCCGTAGCCAAGATACGGTCTTGCGAACTTAAATATCTGCTTCACTGAAGTGTTGAAATTTTGGGTTATGAGACAAAATTTGCACCTCCAGAGAACGACCGTGTGAGGAATAATATGCGTGGTATGGAGCTGAAAGAACACATGATAATGGACAAAAATACATGGAATAGAAAGATCTGCTTCAGCAACCCGCCTTTGAATGGGAATAATACTGCTGTAGAAGACGAAGAAGAAGTGAAAGACAGTAAGCTAGAAGAAAAAGTTGTCTACTGCCCGTGAAAAATCACCCCCTCCAGAGTGCTTCGTTGACCATCTGCCGAATTTATAAGTCGTAACCTGAGAGAAAAAAGTTATAAAATCGGACTCCAGAAGCTTCATCCATAGTGTTCCGAGTTCAAGCAGTGTCTTCAGATAAGGGGATCAGGATCAGCCGTTGCCGTCATCTTCTGCAACCTGGTCATCGATATACAAAATCTGCAATCTGACTTATTTTTCGCCTATTTCCTTCAAAACGGACACGAAATAAATATACAAAGCGTTTTATTATATAAGGATATTTGCATGTTTTTTATCTCAGTTTCCCAAATCTGTGTATACGTTTGCTATCAACGTAGGACGAAGTTTCTCTTTTTTTATTTACGAGACTGGTTAAAATTTCACGGTAATCAATTTTTATTTATTTTCCCTTGCACTCTATATGGTAAATACGGTTGAAATCAAGATGTAAATAGTGTAACAGGAGGGCTCACTGGGTCTGCAATGAAACTTAGCCGTGACCGCATGGCGGTGGAAGACATCATATCTAACAGTCGGAGTATTTGGGGATGGGACCTCAGGCCTTCGTTGATTGAGCACTTAATCCTAACCTAAAATATAAGTAATGTTAAATTCTTGAAGCGAAGGAAACCATGATAACAGTTATTGCTCAAATTTCCAGTAATTGCTGACAATCGATATGGCTACTGAACTTTTAGTATGCACGTTTACGCGCCAAAATTGGTTGTTTCGACAAAGTTAATATATTGATCATTAACGGTTAACTTCACATTTTTATCTATATCATGATAGCGATGACTACACTATACACGTGCTTGCGTTTTACTTACGTTTAATGAAAGTCTGTTGCAAAATGCCCATTGCTTGATTTGTTCAGTTTCATCATTCATGTTCCCTACGAGATCAAAGAAGTTAGAACCAGAGGCTAGTAGCGTGAGTATTGCACCTGAAATTGAACCTTGCGGCACACCTATTTTTAGATCAAGAAATGGAGAGAACATAGAATTGATTTTAACTTGCTGCTTGCGGTTCTGAAAGTAATTGGAGCGATAAGAGTGTTAGTGGCAGACCTCTAATACCTCATAACTAAAATTGTTGTTCAGCGTTCGATAAATGAATTCAGTAGCGTAAGTAAAGCTCTGTATGGTGGATTTCCCTGCTTGAAATCCATACTGATTGGTAGATATTACAGAAAACTTAGAAAAGAACTCTGTGAGATGATTTGCTATGCATTTTTCGAATATTTTGCTGAATATAGGGAGTACTGAGAACGGTCTGTAGTTATTTACATCTGTTGTTGCGTCTGCTTTATGTATAGATGTACATAACTGTGGCTATTTTCAAGTTACTGGGAAATGCAGCAAGTTCAAAACAATCATTGATTGCAGCCGCAAGTGGCTCAACGATTTGTGCTTATACTAACTTCCATAACTATGCCGAAAGTTCATCACAGCCATAGCAAGACTCTTAAGTCCAACAATGGCCTCTACACACTCAAAAGAAGATGCAGGAGATAGAAAAAAATAATTAGAAGTATCATGGTCCACAAACGAAGCAGGGAGCAGCCGGATGCCAGGATATGTTGATCTAATTCAATGGCTTAGTTTGAGAAAAAATGGTTGAAGTGGTCAACTATATCAGATTCACTTAGTAAACGCCTGTTATCAACTACCAATGCGTTTATTCTGGATCGTCTTGTTTTTGCGATAAAATAGTTTTAATTGTACGCCAGGTATGTTTAATGTCCGCCTTGGATCGGGAGAAGCAATCCTAATAATAACGTCGCTTGGCTCTAAGAGCACTTGCATTAACTGAGTTCCCGTGAGATTTGTAAACTTCTCTTGCAATGAGGCTTAACTTGTATTTCTTGAAATAAACAGCTCTTGCTTGACTTGATGGAGTAGTTCAGAAGTCATCCAGGGTTTGCCAAAGCGCTTATGACTGATATGCTTAACTTTAAATGGAAAATGATAAATATATAGCTCATTTAATTTAGCTATTATTCCATCCAGCTGCTCCTCCACGGACCCGAGAATCAAAACATCATTCCAATTCAGCCTATATGCGCTATCAACAAAATCCTCCACACAAGTAGCGTTCTGTAATCTAAATGAAATTTCTATGTTGTCACCAGCATGCGCATGTTTAGCAATATTTATAATGGTCGGGCTGTGGTCTGTTACATTTAAACATATAATACTTTAAGCTGAAACATAAATTGTACCAAATATGATCCAATTAAGAGAGACCATGATCCATGTCCCACGAGAATGGGAAATCTAGTGGGATTAGATATAAGCGGTCGAAAATTAAACTGTACATTGTGTTTGAGACAGTAGACATTATAAGCTGTTAGAGATTTTTAAAAGGTTGATGTTGAAGTCACAAGTGACAAGTAGGTATGTTCTTCCTCACAGAGTCATGCTGAAGCATATTATTTACATTGTTAGTGAATTGTTCAAGATAGATTACTAGCACAATAAAAACCTCTTTACCCAAAACAACCTGGGCCGGGATGCACGGAAACGATCGTAATGCCAAATAGAAATTTCTTCCTTTAACTGCTTAGATGGCCTTTTCCTGAGGACACGTTAATTAACTCCACCAAATCTCGAATGCATAAAGCAATTTCAAAGGCACTTCCAAGGTAGCAAAAATTGTTATGTTAATCTAGTCTAATACTAAAAATGACCGTCGTGTGTTTATAAATATATATATTGAAGAATTATATCAGAAGCAAATAATATAGTTGAAATTTTATTACCCCCGACGCGTTTCGCTGTAACCTCAGCTCATCAGGTGGGAGGATCGAAGATGATGAATAATTCGTTGACATATTGAAAATTTTAGCGGTTATCACATAAAAATGATATATATGATACCGGTTTGAGGGAATCTATAAATGAATTTTTTTCTAATACAAATGTTTTGTCGTTTTTTAAACTAAGTCCATCCTGTTCACTTCAGCTACTGCACTAAGTACAGACAACCAGAGGTGCCGAAAGCGACAGTTTACAACCTGTATGGGTTTCCATATGTGGCACATCTGCATGGTAGACTCCATAATAGTTACGAATCCTACAGCTGGCGTAAACACAACAAACTTTAGTACAAAATTCGACTCGGAAGGGCAACTGCAAACATAGATTTCAACTAAATTATTTGCTTCTGATATAATTCTTCAATATGTACGCCATCTAGAACCAAAATATACATATATATTTATATGTTCGGTGTCACTCTCTTAAGGGGGCCTTTTCAAAATTTTTGATTTTTTTTATTTTTGAACCGATTTTTCTGAAATTTGCACATAACATGTAGAATTGAAAAATAAAAACATTTTGTTCGTGCAACTTTTTCAGTTTAGGCCTTAGTTTCTTCAGAAAATGAGATTTTCATATTTTTTTATTTATTTTACTATAAATTTTAAAAAGAACGTAAGTCGATGAGTTTTTATGGTACACTAAAAACAAAGACAGTTTTGGATTCCTTGAAACGTTCTTAACAACGCTAAGGAGGGTTTTTTTGAATTTCATTTTTGTTTTCTATTGACATAAGACTAGATGGGTAACCGAAGAATTCATAAAATATGTAAATTTTCTTGATATTTCATTTAATAATAAAAAAAACTTAAAGGAAATTGAAAAAATCGCTCCTTAGCGTTGTTAGGAATGTTTCAAGGATTCCAAAACTGTCTTTGTTTTTAGTGTAGCATAAAAACTCATAGACTTACGTTCTTTTTTATTCTGAAAAATCTAATTTTTCAGGGCGGCAAATTTTATGTTTTTGTGGATGAATTTTGTAAAACCTGCGCTGTTTACAGTGGAAATGCCCTTGACATGTTTTATCTATCGTACATTTCCACCTACAAATACCTTACATTCGTCATTCACTAATAAAAATATGAAATAGCTATACCTTTAGAGGAATAAATAATGAAAAAGTCAATTTTTGACCCCTCCGGACCCCCTTTGCCCCCCCTTTTGGGGCGGGGGGTTCTAGTGCTGCTGGCCCTCTAAAAATTTGGGACGTAATAGCTCTTCGTATACAGATCATTTTGAAGCAAAAAAAGAAAAAATAAATTTTGACCCCCTCCGGACCCCATCTGGACCCCCTTTGCCCTCCCCCCATTTCGGGGGTTTCAAGTGCTGCTAGCCCCCTAAAAATTTGGGACGTCATAGCGCCATACCAGAGGACACTTTTTGAGCATAAAACAAAAAATTGGAAATTTGACCATTTTCCGTGAAAAGGCCCCCTTAACGAAATAGATAAGCAAAAATTAGCTCTAGGCTTCCTGGCTTCATCAGTGTATATTCATCTGCTTGAAGACTGTGGTGATCCTACCATGCTTCATACTGTAGAAAACTGATAGGCAGAAAATATTTCAGGTTGCTGATGGTGGCACTGGAGCAGTATATCTGATGATTCCCACCTGGTCCGGTCTTTCTTTGACTATACGTTGATGTCCACTCGATGCAGATGCATACAGCTTGTCTAAGCAATCTCTACCATCGTGATGCGTACTCTGTCCTGAAGTTTTCTTCATTCAAACTTCAGCTGCCGTTGGTTGACACTGGTCGTCTTATTTTGACTACATAAATCGAGACAAATGGGAAGATATTCTTCGGCTGTCAGTACGCGCGTAAATGCCACGATGATTTCTTGGCAGCAAATTGTTTTCTCCATTTTGGGTTCTTCTTTCCACAGAACAAGTTTTCTCCGAGTCCGAGTTATATGCCACGCTCGAGTATCTTGAATACAAAACTAAAGCTCCGTATTTATTAGAAGCAATATCAATTGAGGGCAAAACAAGGAGCTTGTAGAGAGAGGGAGAGAGCCAATAGCCTAGCTCGTTGAAGCTCAAGAGTCTTATGGCTGTCAGCCAGTCATCGGATGCACCAATCGCATATCAGTAAAGAGTCTCTTATTGCTGCAGCCAGTCGCGGATGCACCATCGCATATCAGTTTCTCGGTTTGTCTGCTGCTCCCTCGTGAANCCCGTGACATCCACCAATGAGATCTCACAGCCATAAGAGATCTGGTTGACTCATTGGCGAATCTGTATTTGGGCCGCAGGGCTCCCTCCTTCTCTATAGAAGGTCCTTGGGGCAAAAACATTGCTAATCGTTAGTAACAATGAATGCAGTTCTTGCTCTTCCAGCTTCTCTTGCAGGTTTCCGTGGAGTCTGATAGCCAATACTTTTTCTCCACATCGAAATTATATTTTCTATTGGTTTACGATGTACAGATTTAGTAGAAAATTAGCGAAGCGTAGAGGAACCAATTTTTCCCGGTGCAGTAGACGTAACAAGTATTCATTCCAACTTCTTGGAAGCGAAAATTTTGTTACACTGAAGCTATCTTATTGTGTATTTTGGATACGCAGCGGAAATAATATTCGGTGATGTTTCAGTGTTTGCTAATATAGTTTTTTTGCATGTCATCTAAGGAAGGGAAGGAGTGTGCTGAAGACGAACTTAAGTGTACTGCTCAGTAGAAAGTACGCATCTCTTACGATAATTTGAGTTAGCCGTCGTAGCGTTTTCCTCTATATGTATTTTAGTAATGAAAGTACAATCAATGAAGAAGTGTCACCACAAACTTCTTGTGATAAGGAAGAAGCAAGCAGAGAAAAGAAATTCTACACCGGCCTATATTAAGTAAATGCATATATTATTGCGTGAATTTTTTCACGCACGGGTCCACTAGTAGTATAATAATGTTCTGACGTAACAAAAGACAACGGTATCCCCAATGTTGAAATAATATTATTTTTACACGATTATTTCTATGTTAGAATAACATTATTCGGAAACATTAAACTTAGGGGAATGTTACAATGACTCTTTTGCAGTTGTAAAGTAAAGGCTGAGCACCTCTGTCTGTTAGCACTACGATCTCAGGCTGTTGGCACTTGCCAGATCGACTCCGCTCAAGAGGACAGTTGTTAGTCGCCAGACTTTCTGTATTAACAGTTAGGTACTCTACCTTCATTGCCCTAAAGCGTCATTGTAACAATGTAAGAATAGAAGTTTAAATCAGTCGAATAACGGACCTCTAGTAGTATTTTAAGAAAGGTCCGGATTTGATGTTTTAATTCCAAGTTCCTTAGCCCGGACTTGCAGGCGAACCTCTTATTTTTTATCCGGGACTTCACCAACCTGCCAGCCTCACTGTCAGCAGGCGCCATCTTAGATTTGGTTAGATACCTCTCCACACTCCGCCATAGCCTCAGACGCCCTACTCTAGGAACCATGAAACTAAGGGTTTTGGGAAGGCTCATGCCTCCAGAGATACTCTGCCTTTGCTTTACAACTGCAAACGAGTCATTGCAACATTCCCCCTATTAGCAGTGGCTCGTTCCGGCAGAGTACCTCTGTCAGTTAGCACGACATACCAGCGGCAAAGTGACAGCTTGTCGGTACCCGTCCTTATGGAAATGCTCGTCACGGAGCAGGGAGGGGTTTCTTTGGTACCCTCCTACAGCGGAGAGTGCTAAGGAGTATAGAAGACCATTGAGCTTTAACTGCAGCTATTTCATCGCGAGGAAAATAGCATATCAGCTATCCCCCGGAAATTTTATATTTGGTCCCGGTCGACCGACAATACGGGAGATTCCGAACCAGCTTGTAAGCTATTAGTCGTCCAAGGCTCTGTCCGTTCCAGTATCTGTACTAGTTCGAGTATTATTATCCTTTCCGGAGATGAGGACGTCAGGTTTGTTACTTGCATATGATTATGTGTCTTCTATATGCTGTACGCAATTGGAATAGTCTGAGCAACCTTAATAGATTTCTTTTTCGATTCTGAAAACATACGCAGTTTGCTCTCATTACTTGTTGTCCGTAAAGATCTGTAAGCTCTGAGCTCCTATTGGCTGAGACTGCAGCCACCTTTTTCAGTGTTTACTAGGAGCTACTGCCACCACAGGATGTTCTCTGAAAAAACTGTTTTCACCTCCATGAAACACGATTCAGCTCCTTTATATCGGTTACCCCTGCTCAATTTTCCGGTCCTCCTCTGGTTTGGAGTAAACACCCAGAGGCCCGGTACCAGAACACCTACTTACGGAGCTTAGGCTATCTTTGATTAGGAGACCTTTGCGTTTTCTCACTTCGTGACATTGCTGTTTCGAAGAACTTTGGTGCCTCTGAGGTCTGCATCACTAGTTGTAGCTAGTCAATCATTTCTCGAGATGGAAACTCTTTGACTCTTCGGAGCCGTTGGTGGGAACGATCTTCTAAAAAAAATCGGCGAAATGCTGACTGGAGAGACGTCGGACTTGTACGAGTCTCCTTTGTTAACTAACAACTTTTCCATTACACCAAGTCGATACGAGCGTTGCTCTTCTTCAAAACGATCCTTTTCAATTGGCGTGGGTGGTCGCGTCAGCCCCACCTGGGAGCTCAAACCAGTCACTAGATGATCTTCTTCTTGGAGTATCTGTAAGATCTTCCTTTCATTTCCGATTTGAATATCTTTCTAAATTTTACCTTAGTCGATTTCTCATCTCCTACTCATTTTTGAGGGCTCCCAACTTCTTCTGATTTTTTTGTCAGGATTAGTTCATTGGAACTGACGCTCTTCTTTCTATTGTGGTTTGGAAAGCCTTTAAGGATCTTTTCTTTCTGTGGCCACCCACGCTTCTCTTTGGTGGGGAGCTTGTAAGTCTTAGGAGGACTGTTCATAGGTCTTGAATAACCTCTACACTGTCGTCTGTGTGCTTGTAGCTCAAGTATCTCTTGCCCCGGTATGGTGAGAGTGTATAAAATCGATATTTTATACGTCATTTTTTCTATCTCTTTCTGTCTTTTCGCACCTGCCAACCCTCGCTCCAACTGTAAAGAATGTTGGGAAGGACGCACGAGTCTGTGGCAGAGAGCATGCAGGGCTAGACGCGACTTCCGAGTGCTGTAGTAACGGACCTGTGAATGTGGAGCTATTTGGGGAATAACTGCAATCGTTCCTCGCAACTACTGTGCTCTGTCAGATGTATGAAATCGAAATTTTATGCGCTGTTCCAGTATTCGTATTGTTTTCTATTACATCATTTACTTGCAACTTAGCACAGCCACAACTTCAAGTTCTAAAATTTTCCCATCTTTCGTTTCCCTGAGCACAACCAATCGCCCTCACCCCTCTCCAAGCGTTCGGGTGTGGGGGAAGGCACTTGACTCGAGCAGTCCATGTCATGCCGAAGGGGAATAATGATTTTCCCACTACGCACGATTGAATATGAATTGATTTCTCCGAAGAAGTTGTGCTTTATATCAGAGCAGCTATATTCGATGAAGGTATTCTGCATTAAAGCTAGGCAAACGGAATTACTGAATAATAACGAACGTGCAGTTATGAGTAACAACTATGAGCGAATAGCTCTTACTGGCAGAACGCGGTATTGTACATACAAAGTTTTACAGTATTTATTGAATTTCTTAAGAATACTTGATTGGCGGTTCATGCGAGGTTCTAATATGACATTTTATTGTAGCATGTCTGAGAAACCTTAGGCATTGTATGCCCGGTGTGTATCAAATAGTATTAAATGGGCCATGCTTCGAAACTAACTAGATTGAGTATTAATAATACTAATTCAGCTAGGAAATATATCGAATGCTTTCAATTCGGATTATTGTAGAGATTTTCACTGTTATTCATTATTAACGAGTGAATAGGCTACCTTTAGTATTGTTGTGCATATTCGGTGAATATCAAATTGTATTCGGTCATGCGTACGGGGTGAGGTTTGCTTGGGGGAGCAACAGCTGTTTGACTCGAATATCACACAAATTCACATGCTTCAAGAATTCTATAATTTGCTACATATATAGCCTTATATGAGTGACAGCCATCAAACAACTTCTATGTGACTAATTCCAGTGGTAAAATTGAAAAGAAAGTGCATAGCAAAACCAATTTGAAGGATTAGCATTCTTTATTAACAGTGATTAAATGCCAATGCATACATGATCTAAAGTGTTTCTCAACGCCACAGCTCTAATACTGCTATACAATGTAAAGAAGGAAAACACAATGAAGGCCCTACATAACTCTTGGTACTCAGCAATCAATATTTCTACATCAATGAAGAACACGTATATGCATACGGTAAGCAAATAGTATGTAATAGTACATGTGTAAACTGAGCATCAGTGGGGGTGAAAAAGTTATAATAATAAATAATAGTATGTTAACTGTCTACGTCTGTCTACGTCAGAGGAGAGCAGTATTGTTTTAACATGCCTACTGCATTGATGTAGACCTTTCAACTCTTCCCCACCTCTTCCTCCGGGCCCTCCTCTTCTTTTCTCCCCTCTTCACTATCTCTCTCCTCTCTCCTCCCTCTCCGTTCCATCCCCTTCCCTGATCTCTATTGGACACGTAACATAGTTACAGGCTCACAGCAGCACTAGCACATGGCATACTTCAGGACAAATAAGAAGACCATGCAGTCTCTGCCGTTTCTTCTTCCAAATATATCTATAATAGTGTTATCAGGCCGCCTCCATTGTCCGCCCACCGGACGCCTCTTTGTTTGTATGAGCTGGCTTTGGGTTTGGGGCTCTGGGTAGCCCCTGAGCTGGAGGAAATGCCACTCTACAGGCAGACGAGACCGTTTTGGTCCAATGGCATCCCTGAGAGGAGATGAACAGGCTGGTGCCATAGCTGGGTACTCAGTCTTCCGCAGTCTGCTCCTCTCTCTCTCTTCCATCAGGTTGTTCCTGTGGTTGACACCAAGAGAGTGGTATTTGTTAAGAGCAGGGCCAATTGGGTGGCTATTACATCAGGGAATCACCTGATGCTCCTTTCATTTTCTTTCTCTTCTTCTTCTTCTTTTCTTCCAAAGCCCGTACTGGTGATGGCAGGGTCTGGGGCGCTTAGATAGCTGGCCGCTTTCGTAGCAATCGTTACTGTCTGTTCGTTATTTTCTTTATTATGCTTTATACTATCTTCTTCGTTTATGGGATTCTTTGCGTCTTCTCCTTTGTTTATTTCTGTATTTATTTGTACATTACTGTATATTTATGTACTTTTATTTTTTTTCTTTTTTCTCATACTTTGTGGGGATGTAGAAAGCAACCCGGGACTGGGTCGGGCTCGGTGGTGTAGTCTCCTCTATTGTAATATTAGAGGACTGTATGCGAACCTTGCGGAGCTCGACTCTGTGTTCCGTGGTGTGGATGTTGTGTGCTGCTCCGAGACTTTGGTGACTGGCAGCAGGCACGACGCTGAGCTTGCGTTGGCGGGTTTCCAGTCCCCTTTTCAAGGCTGTGTGGATCGGGGCCTGGATTCCGTGGAATGGCCGTTTGTATCCGGAGCGGATTCTGTGCTTACCGGCAGTCAGTGCACGAATGCGCCTGTCATGAGATCATCGTTGTAAGGGTGTGTGGCCGACTGAATAATTATTATTTATTCTCCTTATATCGGAGCTCTGCAACTGATGATTCTCTTTATGACTATTTATTGACGGCGATGGCCTCGATCCAGAGCACGGATCCCAAGTCAGCGTTTGTTTTTGTTGGTGATGTTAAGGCACACCACAGGGGCTGGTTGGGATCTACATCACCGACTGCTTGTCATGGTGTGGCTGCGTTGGACTTTTGCGCCTTGTCTAGTTGTGTTCAGCTAGTTCGCGGGTCCACGTATATTGATGGTAATTGCCTCGATATCGTTATGACTGATGCCGGTGACAGTGATGACGGTGACAGTTGGCTCCCCTATTGGCTCTTCAGACCACTAGTTTTGTCCCTGGACCTTAATCAGGTTGTTCCTGTGGTTGACACCAAGAGAGTGGTATTTGTTAAGAGCAGGGCCAATTGGGTGGCTATTACTAGGGCAGTAAGAACGTAATCTTGGAGCCAGATTATTCTTGGTGATGTTACGGGGTATATATATATATATATCCTATTAAATACACAATCTCCGGACACAAATAGTGTTCCATCTACCTATCCGCTGCAAAATACACACCAAAGTGCAGAACCGTAGCCTCCTGGCAGACTCCTCTTGATCTCTTCCAATAATCATCTTGCGCTCGAATATTCGCTGCCTACTGGAGAAAGACTTCGCTCATCTTTGAAACTTCATTGGTCACGCGCGGCAATCTCTCCTCACAGCAGTGCACCGTAGCTGGGGCATTTGACGTTCATATACAGGTGCTATATAGTACCGCGGCAGTGTTGAAACATCATGCACTCTAAAATGCATTTTAGTTTTACTTAGATATTTTGGGGGCACTCAGTTTTTCAAAATGGAAGAAAGCTACACAATCTGTAAATGTGGTCTAACACAATGTTTGCCGGGCTGAAATGCATCAATCGTTGCACTGGAAAACTCAGGGCGGCAATGCTCGACACTCACACATAAACAGGTTTAGGTTCGTGTAACTATAGGGAATCACTTCAGAATCATTCCTCTCTACGGGCATAACTAGCAAATCACAATACGATGGCATAAGGCTGCAACTTGTCAACCAAGGGAACTTTTAGGGAGAAGATGCACAATCAGAAGGTGTTGTCTAACACAATGTTCGCCGGGCTGTTAATTCAATCACTGAACCCAAAATCAGGACGGCACTGCTTAACACATACACACGACAGATGGAGGTCCGTGCAATATAGCGGCACTTTAGATTAATTCACTCCGCGAGCAAAAGGAGAGAAGTTCTGGTATTGTACACATTTGTTGTTAGATCGTGCACGAAACTGAGTAAATTCTGAGTGCCGTGCCAATAGCTCACTAGGACTTTGAGCTAGAGGGGAAAAGTATAGGCAAATTTCCTGTTATATATTGTAATTCTGGCGAGGTGGCGTTCTTATTGGAGTTCGTGTTGAGTTCGTCACTGTACTTGGTTGTGAGAATGAACTTCAAGGCCGAGTATAGTTATCAGGCTACAGGTTGGATAATGAAGGAATGCCGTCAAGATCTTCTTGTTTATTTACATCCTATTATACAAGACTTAGAAGATATGATCCAATGATAAGTAGCAACATGCTACTTGATAGATGCAGACTATAGAATACAAGGTCTACATCGAAATAGTATTACAAGCAGAATGCCGTAGGCAATGTTAGTATTGCAATGTCAAGTACCGAATTAAGCTGATGCTTGATCATGCAAGCGCCTTAAATACTATTAAATCCCGGCTTCATTAGAACACCGGTTGCTTTTGCCGGAATCGAGTCGGAAGTCCGCAAATAAATTACTTAAAGTTTACAAGCATAACAAATATCTTCGAGACTCTGACTACAGGCTTTGACAGACAGCTTTTACCGATGCAGGTACCGGCGGAAGGTCATAGAGAAATATGCATGTCACTCAGAGGCAGTGCTGGTAAACCAGCACATTAAGTACGGTGTCATAAAAGACCTTTTAAATTCTTTATCTTAGAAGCTCTGAGCTGAAGAAGCCAGCGGTGGCTACATCTGCTAGGCATGACTTCGCATGACACAAAGACTGCGTCTATACATTTGAGTATTACTGGCTAACACATTGGAATGTTGTATGTGCGAATCGCGTATATAACATTTCCCTAAATAGCAGAGGCAAGAGGCGCCTCGCCCACCCGCC
>LQNS02278159.1:24063245-24080733 GCA_001587735.2 Parhyale hawaiensis
TCTGTACACAGAGCTATTCTGTGATCTCGGATCTTCTTTTTTTCATTCTTTTGTTTTTCCACCCGCTGGGCTGGTTGCGTGGGGGTTTGTTAACCTCATGGAGTTTCTCCGTTCCAACGTCGCCAGCCTTGTGTGATTTAATAATAATAATAGACTGTACAAGCAAATAGATGGAGTTTCCATGGGCTCCACGCTTAGTCCCTCGCCGGCAAATATCTTTCTATGCCATTATGAAACCCTTTGGCTTAACGACTGCCCACGTGACTTCAAACCGATCCACTATAATCGTTATATAGATGATACCTTTCTCATATTCAACAATCAAGCAGATTCTGATCTCTTTCTGCAATATTTGAATAGCAAACATCCAAATATCAACTTCACTGCCGGAAATCAATCAAATAATTCTTTAGCCTTTCTCGATATTTTAATAACTAACCAAGATTCAACATTGACAACTGGAATTTACAGAAAACCCACATTCTCAGGTTTCGGGACAAGTTTCTTTTTTCAGTCACTGCTACGATCAATTCAAAATCAATGCAATAAAAACTTTACTATTCGAGCATAGGTACTATCTGTCTTCCTCCTACCTTGCATTTTCAAACGAAGTTGACGTTCTCCGAATATTCTTTAAAAATAACGGCTGTCGGCACCATTTTCTGGACCACTACTGTAAATTGTTCCTAGACAAACTGTTTGATCTGGGCATTAGCAAACCCTAGGTGAGTAAATTGGACTTCTTTCACTCCCTTTCGTACTACAGCAAAGCATCTGCCAGTGCAGTAAACACATTTAGAACGTTCCTCTCTGAAGCCTACCCACATATCAACTTCAAATTTTCATACAAAAACACATTTACCATAGGGTCCTACTTCAAATTTAAAGGCAAACCCCTCACATCACTGTTGTCCAGTGTTATCTATCTTTACCGATGCCAGGCCTGCAGCGCCTCATTCGTGGGTAGCACTAGACAACACTTTAAAACCCGTATTGACCGACATTTAGGTGTATCCAGTCGTACCGGTTTACCACTTGCTAAACCCTCACATTCAGCCCCTTGCCTACATGCTGAGAAAGCAACCATCCCATAAGCAGGAATGATTTTTCCATCATAGACTCTTTCAATCCCATCGAGCTCACAGCATTAGAGGTCCTCCACATCCATAGAACGAAACCTAGCCTCAAAATTATGACCTCAGCTGTACTGCTCCAGACTGTCCATACTTAGCCTGAATGCTGCCGACTGTACAGGAGCTGACATCCAGCCCTGTATAAAGCTCCGTTCATTTGCGTTTTAGACTTCCCCCGGCAACGTCCACGCTCCCCTTATCGATTAGAAAATAAAGAAATTTTTATTTATAGGTTGTAGCTTGGCTTTTCCTCTTTTCTGAAGATGGGATTTTTATCCCGAAAAGTTAAAATTTTATATTAGTCGACTGCTATTTATTACTTTATGATAGCAAGGGTGCTGAAGAAACGAGCTTGAATCGTCACTGTAAGCGATTGGAAAAAATTGCACCTTTACCTCCGCCAAGAGGACGCGTTCTTGCTGGAGTGTTATACAGTCAGCCTGTTGGGAGCTTAACTCCAAAAGTTATCGACGGAACTTCATGAAATTTACAGCAGCTGCTGGGAACGTCACGAGCAACAGATTATCAAGTTCGAGTGATTATCAGTCTGTCCGTCTGCTCCTTTGTCTGTGTCTCTAACATTCTCTTTTAGCTTTGTGTTGCCCGACGGAGGTTTGCACTCTCCTTATTATTGTTTTTGCAATAGGGCGCAGGAACCAAAGAAGTCCTATAAAAATATAGAAGGAATCACTTCAGATCAAACTTTTTTGAACGAACTAAATGGTGGTCCCTCGAAGTTTAGATGCTTTTTATTTTGCTAATATGCATAATTTATTCTAGTCAAAGGTTACTGTTTTGCCTGATAATATATTTTAGTTACCACTTTTCAAAAGTTGGTCATAAAAATGTATTCATTATGGGTGAAATAAGTCATCAGCCAACTTATCGGCACAGTGAAAGAAACTGAGTGAAATTTTTCAACCTCTCAAATCTCCGGTGTTAGGCTCCGGACTCCTAACTGCCTGGTGTCTACCTAAGCTTTTTGTATCTAATTTACGTCTAATGATAAGCTATGTTTAATCTATCTATTGAAACATCCCTGTGTATACTTACTAAGGTTGATTGATTAAGACTAAAGCCTGTTCATTCAATCACTAGAGTTTCGAAGTAACACTGAATTGATGCTGAGAGAATATCTCGCCTGAACCATCTGTGCTGCATAAGTAGTCAAGGAGCCGATAGGTATAGCGAGTACAGTGACAGTAAGGGTGGCTATACTAAACAGTGAATTAAGATGACAGATTTATAAACTCGATTATCACGAACAGGTGGATGGGTTACATGTGCGGTACTGTTTTTGACTGGGGCTATTTCATAGGTGACCTTAAAAGCAATGGCGTGTAGCTAATGATGCTACACTCTGAGAGTAGAAATAAGGGTGGCAACTTTCGTGTCGTGTAAAACTGACTGCCAACCAGCGGCGTATGCCATAGCTCGCCGTCTGTTTAGCTGGCATGTAAAACGCCAGTATAGCAGACCTACATCATGATGGCCTCACTAGTCTATGGCGTCATCAAGAGAAAATATGAGGCAGGTTTTGCTCTCATATGTAGCCATGACTTTAGCAGCTAAATGCGCCACTCCCACTTCCCAGGCGAGCACAAAATTGATGATCGATTACTTTGCCTGCATCAAGCAAAACTATAAAGAATCAAACGAAAAAGACTAACAAGCGGGGTATTCTTAGAAATGGATCGCAAATCTTTCTCTGAGCAAACGAATTCCGCTCTTGCAAGAGTTTATTTTTATAAACTCATGGAAAAATACCTCCTACGGATTCATTTCACCATACGATATCTTATCTGGAAAAATACCTCTTAGTGAATACGACATCTCATCTGCTGTTTTATTAAAAAAACGGCAAATACTTTCAGAGTGGCTTTTGAAAATACTGTTCAAGTTTTCATAAAAAAGTAGAGCAGTTGTTTTGATGAGTCGGGGCATGTTCGATTGGGCGCCAAAGTTTAGCCTTCGGGCCTTAACTTATTCGAAACTTCAAGCAGTTGCGCTGGCTTCGACTCTCTGAATTTAGTTTCTGGCAGTGACTCTAAATCGCTGCCCTTTAAGAATATCAGAAATTTTACCTTACTCAGTGAAAAGAGATTTCCAGCCGGCTCTATACAATCGCGTTGCTTCTTACACTTGCAACGCCATTTAAAGTGGAAAGTCAAAAAGCTTCTGTCAGACGTTTTGAACAAGTCAAGCCTCGAGGGCTTAATTTCAGCGCCCAATCGAACACGCTCTTAGACTTGATACTGTTGATACTGGTGAGATCTAGAGAAATGGTTAATGCCGAAAAGATTAATTAAGGTTAAGAGAAACCCCAATTTCGCATTACAATTAACACGACAAGTATCACGACTTCTCTTTGACACAGCGTCTACACTGCCGGTGTCTGTCGCCACAAAAAATATATATATAGTTTTCAACCAAGCAGTTGCCGTTGTAGTCCTTGCTCTCTGGAGGGGGGAGGGGTCTGTGTACATTTCTCTTTTACAGCTCTACCATGTATTTTGCTATTCCATATGATGATATTAAGAAAAAAATT
This sequence comes from Parhyale hawaiensis, assembly GCA_001587735.2. Taxonomy (NCBI): domain Eukaryota; kingdom Metazoa; phylum Arthropoda; class Malacostraca; order Amphipoda; family Hyalidae; genus Parhyale; species Parhyale hawaiensis. The sequence goes on from LQNS02278159.1 coordinate 24,066,927, forward strand.
GGGTAGAACTTTTGCACCTGGTACATTCCGAGAAAGGGGTATGGGGGGGGGACAAAATTATTGATTGTGGACCGATTGACCTGTAATTTGCACAGTATATCTATTTTTGAGAAAGAAATATATTTTGCTCCTACAACTTCTTTGACTTAGTGTAGACCTTAGTTTTTGAGATAACGGGAAATCTTTTTTCTTTAAATGGGAAATATATAAATGGGTCTGGGTCAATATCCTGACAGTCATTATCCCGAAAGCCACATTCTGGGCGGTCGAGGCAACGATTTTTGGCGCTGGACCCGTTTCTCGATTTCTGTAATACTAGCTTGACCCATGAAACTTTCAAGGCTTTACAAGGCCTTTCAGACAGACCCGCGAAACGTTCATATTTTAGCATGGGAACACTACACTTATTCTTCAACACTGGGACTCGATGCCGTATGTTAAGTCCATCTTTTTGGTTGATAATAATATCCATAATTCTCTGCAGTGGAGTAGCCAGGGGAGGATCGTTGGGGACACACTCCCTCCCTAAAAAGTTACACACACCCTTCACTAGAAATGAGGCCCTGAAAAAAAATGCACTGCTTAGGGCCTAGCTTTTGTGGCTCGCTGCCCCCCCCCCCCCTCAAATATTGGTATAGTCAAACCAGCGTACGGAGTCCGATGGGTGTGGCTAAGAACGCAACTGATCCTACTGTTCGAAAATTAGATTTTTTTTTCACTCACTTCCATACTATAGCTGAGCCGCCGTCGCTACTGTTAACTCCCTAAGAACTCTCTTTTTCGAAGCGTATCCACATATAAATTTTAGGTTCTCTTACAAAAACACTTTTACCTTAGGATCATATTTTAAGTTCAAAGACAAACCTCCCGCACCTCTCCTGTCCAGTGTGGTCTATAAATTTCAGTGCAGAGGCTGCTACGCCTCGTACATTGGCAGCACTGGACAGCATTACATAGCCCGCGTTGATCAACATTTTTTAGGCATATCTAGTAGAACAGGTTTACCCTTAGCCAAACCTACCCATTTGGCTCCCCGGCTTCATGCAGAAGAAAACAATCATCCCCCAATAGAACTGGCAACTTTAGAATCTTTTTACATCTATAAAACAAAACCAGGCCTTAATACGATGACTACAGCTGCACCTCTGATCACGGTTCATAACTTTCATAACTAATTCCTTTTTTTATACTTGCGTTTTTTTTCTTCAACTGTACTAGTTCTGATCACCCCGTTCATTGACTGTACCCGTTTGCCTCCTCCCAATCAACCGACTGCACAGACATCCTTTACCTCCAACTGTACTAGCTCTGATCCTTCTGCTTACTGACTGTACCCAGCTCTTATCCAAATGTACTAGCTCTGATCCTTCCGCTCACTGGCTGTACCCAGCTGCTTCTTCCTAATCGCCGAACTGTACGAGCATTCACGTTAGGCCTCTCGGAATTTGCTCCGGTCATTCGCACTTTACACCTCAAGTCCTCAACCTGACAACATCCCGCCCCTCATTAGCCTTAGGTTTAAGAAATGTTTAAATAAACTTTTCCTATTACAGTTGATAGCATTTTATTTAGTTTCTGATGATAGGAAACGATGTCCCAAAACGTAAAATTTTAACTCTAGACTAGTCGACCCAATATTTATATGAAATTTTCCTTATTTAAGTTATATTTATATTCGAATACTCAAAGAGCATTAGTCAATAGATTAGATTTGGCACTGCTGCGTTCAATTCAGCTCCGCCCCTAAAGGACTGCATACGCTGGCTTGACTATAGCACTCTTAGTGCCCAGCCCCACATGGAAATTTTCCCAAACCGTTCATTCTGAAGAGCCCAGGGGCATAAAATTATTAAAAAGATCTTGTCGAGCTTCGCAGGACTGCTGACCTCCGCGTATCATTGGACCCGTGGAATATTTATGTACGCTAGCAGCACCCGTGAAACGTTCACGGTCTGGCTTAAGGCGCTTCAGATAGATTAGTGAAACCTTCGCATTGTACCATGGCAATTCCCCATCAACTTTACAAACAACACCGAAATTCGATGTATGATATTTTATACGACCACCCTTTTTGCTGATAATAATTACTGAAGCTGCCCGTGTCTAAGTGGACCCGTGGATTATTTTTATAAGTTGCTCTGTCTAAACTGGACCCGTGGAATTACTTTGGCAGTAAACCACGATGCAGGTTCCCAAAAATTTATTCATATAAATTACGGGCGTAAAACAATTGAAAATACCTGGCCTGTGGCCGAGAGATTAGTCACCAGCCGTATCACAGATAAGCCAGCTTCCAGAACTCAATAAAGCTCAAATTTCCTTCTTTCTATTAATGATGAAGAGCGTGACACAAAAGGTATGTACGTAGGTAGGTGGGTAGGTAGGTAGGTAGGTACTAGCGTATCAATATATAGATGTCATGTAAAGCCAGTGTCTGCGTAGGTAGCTACAAATAGTTATGTGCACATGGTAGTTACAACAGTTATACTAAATATCTATTTAACGTACATTTCAGACTAAATACCCATAGAAATAGACGGAGTTTGTGATGTGATTCATTCTCAAAAATGAACTGAGAAGATAAACGTACGAGGATACCTCTTGGTTAAAGAGAAAAATTCGAGATTGAAAAAATAAAAACCCGAAAGTTCCCGTTTTTTATACGCAAGTTGTGGGCAATTCCAGGGAGATAATCTAAGACATTTCGATGCTCACGTTCCTGTATCACCTAGGTGATCTGTTCTTCAAAAGTAAGGTCTTTGCTTTTGGGTGTACAGTAGTTTCAGATTCTCCTCGAAGTAGGCATTCCAATTGCTGGTTGACTTGTTGCTTTTCTTTTTACAATTCTTCAATTGAGTTATGAATACCAATATGATCTTTTCTAATGATGATTTTTCATGTTCTGTGCCAAGCCTCAATTGCATTTTGGGTGAGTAGGAATCCTGATCGGATGCTATCATGCATTTGACCTTCGAAATTCACAGCTCCAATAATGTGTATCTTTTCTATCTTTCATCACATGTGAGACTGACCTTCTTTAGATTTTGACACTTGTTCTATGTATATCAGATGTTTTATATTACCTTCAAGAAATTGCCCACAAATGGCATTTTGACCTTTCTTAGATTTTGACACCTGTTCTTTACATACTCTTCCATCTTCAGTATACTGTATATCATTAAATATTATTTCATTTTGACACCTGTGTGACACACCTGTTCTCTGCCATGAAGTTTTGACCTTTGTTCCTAATCATATCAGATTCTGGCGGTCGGTATTCTGATTGTCGGGATTATGGCTGTCGGGATTCTGTCCAGGTCCCATATAAATATAAATGCATTTTTTGGAAACTTCAAAAGAATAGAACTCAGTGAGTTTTCATGCTAGAAAGAAAACAATGACAGTTTTGGAATCTTTGAAACATTTCTAACAATGTTTCAAGGATCCCAAACTGTCTTTTTTTCTAGAATGAATACTCATTGAATTCTATTCTTTTGAAATTAAAAAAAATACTCATATATTTATATATATTTCCCATTATCTCAAAAATTGAGGCCTAAATCAAAAAAGTTGTACGAGTAAAATGTGTTTTTGTTTCTCAAAAATGCCTATACGGTGCAATTTTCAGAACAGCAAACGATCGATAAATATGCCCCCTCTCAAAATGTAGCAGGTGCAAAAGTTCTATTAAATTTTTTTTTAACGTCCTCACAATATGGAATATGAAAATACATGGTAGAGCTGTAAAAGAGAAATGTACATAGATGCCTCCCCCGTCCAGAGCCAGGACTATGTATAGGAACGCTCGCAGTAGCCAGTACCAACGTGCACCCAAAGCTGGTACTCATCCCAAATGCACTGTAGGCATAAGCAAGCCTACAAAGACAGTCATAGGTACTTAGCTAATTTATCCCAATCGGAAATACTTGGCCCATTGTCCAAGCTAATCCGATGCCTCCAGAACAGACAGCAGATAAGTGCGTATGGTTTTCGACAGGGCGCCAGCGCTGTGATTATCAGCTAACACTCGCCGCAGCGTCCGGTGGCTGAAACAATAATTATTAATGTATTTTTAAAATGAAGCAGAATGGTTTTAATTTTGCTGTAAGCTGTGCAAAAAAGGAAGAAAAGCGAGTACATAAAACGTTAGTTTTCAGCACTACTTGTTTCAATGGAAGAGCTCAAAATTTCATGCAGTGGGAAGCTGTCACGTAGTTTTTCAATCGAGTAGAAACTCTTGTGTGGGAATTCAATACAGGGTTACGCGTAAGACTTTCTTACCTGAGTATTGAAGCTCGGCATCAGATCTGTAGTAGTGACACATCCAAATGATCGTAAGCGCTGCTGCGGTCTTCATCTTACAAGTTTCTTTTGTGTGATAGGACTGGCACCGAATTTAGTAAACACAACAGTTAAGGAGAACGTGTTGACCGAATAACAGTGATGAAGTCAGAGTATTTCCAGAAATACAAGAGCGTCTGTACAGCGCGACTACTTCAGTATATTCTCGTACGTAAACACAAAATGTAACCTCAAGAACTGATGTACAGAAATGAACTTCTACTGGGGGTTCGATGTGTAAACGTGGTGCCAGGTATCCCTGTTCACCGTGAGGGTCTGAACGAAAGCAGTGACGGAACACACGCCAGCAGCGCGGTCCCGAGCGTTGGGCGCGTGTGAGGGAAGCAGTTGGCAGCGTTGAGCAGCCCACCCGAGACCTCACTAACTCCAGCAGCCGCTCGTGCGCAACTGAAGTCTGCGGCTGCAGTGAGACCTTGGCTAGCGAGGGCAGCCCTTGTATGGCAGCAGCCTATGACTGCTGCCGTAACCTGGAATTGTGGCTCCGGTCTGCCTGGTTGAGATAGAAAACTAATCCAGATGCTACAATTGAAGTCAGAGATGAGCTTCAACGCTAATATGATGTACGATATATTCATTGCAAAGTCTTTTAGTAAATAGAAAATATTTACAGTTAGCACACTGTTCTATAACCATGCACCAACATTGCACCGGTTTTCCATTACATAGAAACGTAATACGTCAAATCGTAGTATTTCGCTATCAGCCTGGAACGACAGTTCTGTCCTCTTTTAGAATTGAGGGTTCGTGGGATATTGGAGGAAGTGTCTATTATGAGCTTCTAGGAGACAATCAAACCACTGAAGGCACTGGCAGCAGCTAACGCTTTTAAAGAGAGGCGACCTTCGTTGGTAAACTGAGAATGTGTGATCCTCCAGCATGTCAAATCACCAGACTTCAAGAGCGACTAAAAACCTCATAGATGAATTTGATTGAAAATATTTGATTCACCTACCATATTCTCTTGATCTTACTTCAACAGATTTTCATCTCTTTAGAAGCTGTAGAACCACTTCCTATCCATATAAAGGCCTACTTTAAGAAAAGAGATTGATAGTAAGCGCGCTTTCTTTTTTGAGTCGAAACAAAAAAAAATCTATGAAGATGATATCAGGCCGCACCCATTGTCTTGCCACCGGACGCCTTTTTGATCGTATGAGCCAGCTTTGGATTGGGGCTCTGGGCAGCTCCTGAGTAGAAGCAATGCCACTTTATAGTCGAATGAGACCTTTTGACCCTGAGAGGAGATGAACAGCCTGGCGCCATAACTGGGTACTCGGTCTTCCCCAGCTTACTCCTCTCTTTCCCTTCTCTCATTCTTCTTTTCGGCCAAAGCTCGTACTGGTGGTGAAGTGACAACGGTTCAGCTTCGCATCAACAGAGGCGAGGGTTCGACTCCCCGGACGGCACGCTACGGATTTACACTGCGTGGAGCACTCCAGCACCGAGAGGCCAGGCGATGCACGATGAGGGATCCTAAATTGACTCTCAGCACGGACTGCTTCTCCTGCTCTTCACACAACTGGATCTTTAAAATTCTAGAATTAAGGCAAAAAGAAAACCTCGATAGGTGTATCCATTGTACCCTGCATACGAGATAATAAATGATATTTATTTATTTATTTATTTATTTATGGTGATGGCAGGGCCTGGAGCGCGTTGATAGTTGGCCGCTTCCCTAGGTATCGTGACTGTCGATTTTTTTTAATGATGAGTGTTCTCCTCTTGCTCATGGTAATTGTTCATCTTCTATTCTTTATTCTTACGTGCCTGGTAGTTGGCTATCCGGATGTGGAGGTTAACCCTGGTCCTTGTGGTTCTAGTGTTCTTTCTTGCCGAATTTTGTGAGCTAATGTTTGTAGTCTCTCTACTATGTAATATGGCTTAGCTCTCTATAGCCTCTTCTAATTCGGACCTAGTGCTGTGTTTGGAGACGCTAGTCTCTAGCCATCGTCATGTTTCCGAGCTGATGATCCCGAATTTTGAAAAAAAAATATTGCGGTTATAATACCCGTGCCCTAAATTTAGAGTTCTGACTGCTTACGTTCGTAAAGGTGTTGTGGTGTATAGGCAGAGAGAATATGAGGGTCCATGTTGTAAGCTGATGGTGCTTCGACTCTATGACTCGTTTTGGAACATTTATTTGGTTTCAGTGTATCGTGTCATAGTCCTTCTGCTGATGATAAAATTTTTGATTGTCTTTTGGATACAATGGCTAGGATTCAGTCATCGGATAGGCGTTCCGTATTTGTCTTTATGGATGATTTTAATTGTCATCATAAGGAAAGGTTAGGCTCCTAAAGGACCTACTGCTATGATCATGCAGCCTTCGATTTTGTAACCGCCTCTGGTTGTGAGCAGTTGGTTAAGGAACCCACCCATTTGATGGGTGGAGTTCTTGATCTCCTCTCGATGTTTCTGATTTGGTTGGAGTGTCAGTGTCGTCTCCCATTAGTTGTCTGGACCATAGTGCCCCCTCTGCAAGTTCTGCAGCAGATCCCGAGAGTCACTGTCAGGCGTGAGGTATTTTTAAAGTCCGGAGTGAATACGGACGGCGTTTCTGGTGCCATGCTTGCGCTGCCTTGGGGTGTTGTAAAAAATTCTCCTGATCCTGGGCCTACGTTGGATCGACTTCTCTCTGGCTTACTGCGTACCTATGTCCCTTCCCGCTTCATTACACTCAGAACAGGTGATGAACCCTTGTTCGTTGAAGCCTGCCGAAGGGTGCATCACTTGAAGCAGTAGGCATATTCCCGTTGGCGCACTAACCTTTCTGATGTTGGCTTTCAGCTTTTCAGAGAACTTCAGCATCAAACTAGGGCTGCTTATGAGGAAACTGAGAGGGAGCATGATCTGAGGTCCAAGGAGTTGTTAGCTTCGTCTCTTAGCCACATAAGTGTTGGTCCACACTCATAAGCGTTGTGTTTCGTGCGAGCTCTTCTGTCCCTCCTTTAATTGGAGCTGGTGATGACCTTGCTGTGGATCCTGCTGCCAATGCAGACCGTTGGTTGCGCTACTTGGATGGGAAGCAGAACCGAGACCAGGTTAGCATTCCTCTAGCATGTGTCCCTGAGCCGAGGTTCTCTAGTTTTGCTTTCAGATCTTCTGGAAGCACAGCCTTCTTCTTGACCTGGACCCCTGTGGTGACACTGATCCATCGGGTATGTTTTCGCTCATTCTCCGGAAGGTGGCTGGCGTGCTTAGGACCCAAATCGCTTCTGTTTTCCATGAAATGCTACGGCTAGGCTCTTTACCAGACTGGTGGCGTGTCGCTCATGTAATGCCTATTTCAAAGGGCTGTGTCTCATCTCGGACCTCCGACTATTGACCCATCTCGATCACACCTGTTTTGTCTAAAGTTTACAAAAAGTTGGTGGTGTCTAAGTTGGGTCGTTTTCTTGAGAAGCAGGGTGCCATTCTTCCAACACAGTATGGTTTTCGTAAGGGCTTGGAAACTTGTGATGCTCTGCTTCACATTTCTCATGCGTTGCAGTTTGCTCTTGATAGAGGTCACGAGGCTAGGTTGGTCCAGCTTGACTTCAGGGCTGCTTTTGATCGCATGAATCACCTAGAGTTGTTTCATAAAAATAGATATATTTGTGTTGGTGGTTCAATTTTTGCGGCTGTTAGTCACTTTTTGTCTGTTAGACGGCAATGTCTAGCTGTTGATGGGAAGAGCAGTGAGTTTTCGGCTATGCCTCTTCTGTCCCTCAGGGTAGTGTTTCGGGCCCTTTATTGTTCATCGTAGGTTGGAGGTTTCAGAATCCATTCAGCGTGATTTGATGGTGATTGATTACTGGTGTTTTAAGTGGCGGATGAGATTAAATGCAGCTAAGACTAAAGCTATGCTCGTTCCTAGGTGATGCACAGTAAGATCTACTTCTCCCCACTCACAGTGAATGGTTTGTCGTTTCCTATGGTTAATGACCTGGTTATCTTGGGTGTTAATTTTGATCTTAAGTTGACGTTTGAGGCCTACATACGTTCAGCTGCCTCGCGAGCATTGCAGAAAATGGTCCTATGCGACGTTCTTGAAAGGTGCTTGGCTCGGTAGAGCAGATACATCGCTGCTTTACTTGTTACGTACTCCCCTTTTTCAATTCTAGTCCTTAGTCTGGGGTTCTGCTGCCAATAGTCATTTGAGTTTGCTTGATAGAGTGGTTCATCAATGTGCGTTAATGCTGAATGGTGCTGTGCCTTGTGATCTGGCGCATCGTTGCAGAGTTGGTGGGGTGTGCTTTCTCTATAAAATACAAAATTGCTGTGCTCATCCACTGGCGATTTTCCTTCTGGAATCAATTGCCCGGGTGCGACCTACTCGGCGTACTAGTACCCTTCTTGAGTTTGTCCTGGAACCCGTACGATGTCGTACAAGCCAGTATTCTCGTTCTTTTGCTACATTTCATGTAGATGCCTGAAATAATCTTTGTTGGTGCAGACATTGGTAGCTTTAAGCAATTTGTAAACAGTGTATTTCTCTGATATTCAGTTCTGTCTTTCTTTCTTTTCTTGCGGGGCTGGTTGCGTAGGGGCTGATAGCCGTATAGAATTTCTTCCGTTCTGACGTCGCCAATCTGGTGTATGTTAATTTTCCACAATGTAGCTGGTATCACATTTAATAATGGATGAACATCACGGGCGAGAAAAGAAACTGTACGTAACTGAACACACAATTGTGAAATGGACATTCATGGGACTTGTGTGCAGTTTGAGTGCAAACTGAATTCGAATTTTTATTGGTTAATTTGGTATTTTTACGTCTACTATTATCATTTTGAGAGTTGTCATAATGATATGTTGATGACTAGGCTTACATGTAACTAAATTAGTATGGTGTTCAATTGGTATTGTTTCTCAACGCCTATTATTATAGCCCCTTGAGTTCCGGCTCCCAAGAGGAGCACCCTCCATTGGTAAGACCAGCCTACGTCTTTGCTATGTTAACTTTTAAATTCCACTCAACATTGTCAGTTTATTTTGTGCATTTAACAACTTTGCTAGGAAAATCAAATAACGTTCAATTTTAACGTTGACTGTGTATTTTCACTTAACATTTACGTGACAATCTATCCATTGTATAACTGCTGCGATAATTGATAACTGGACAATATTGTACAATGAGCTTGATATTTCCAATTGGAACATCTAGTAAATCAGCTGTTCAACGTTCATAGTGCTCAAGCTCCTTTATTGCTACTTTTAAAATAAATTGAAGTCTGTCTGTAGACAGCATGCTCCTCAATGGGAAACATAACTTGTTTACTCTCTTTTTAGTACAGCTTTCTACAAACTATTATTACTGTTAAAAGACACAGATGATTTTATTTTGGTGTTGATATAAAGAAAATCATGCTTTCAGAACCAAAGTAAATTTTTTGTTCCCATTTGCTTTGCTTGGCTGAGGCATGCGCTCTCAGAGTGCTCTAGTTTGATATATTCCTGTCAGTAATGATTGGTGAACCTGGGCATGTTCTAAAACTTGCATAAATAAGATATTTTTACAGAAATATGGTTAATTAGACTGAAATGTGGTGGAATAACAAATCCAGAGTGCTTGTGAACGCTTTGATTTGTGATAAAAATACCGAATGAGCAGTTATCTCCATTTTATCTGCTAAGCAAAATAACGACGCCTTTGTGCAAGCATAATGTCAGTGCATCGTGTGGTACACACTTAAATCCACAGGGCAGGAAGAATAAGCTAATGCAGAGCATATTATTAGTTTTTTTAATATGATGCAGTTCTATTGCTAACAAGTATATAGATACTAATATGTTTAGCAAAGTACGCAATAAAACGGCTCCATTATATGTACTTCAGATTAAATGGCTTAATTATATGAGGCTCCAATGGCGACACGATGAAAAAAATTAATATCCACCTCCACTCGTGTCAAAATAGGGAATTTTGCTTCTTTATTACCCTATGAGTTGCATATCTATAACAATTCGTGTAGTTACTCTGATAAAGTAAAATGAAAAATTACTGCACTCAAATCGACATTGTTTGAACATTGTGTATTGCTTTAGTGCAAACTTCTGGCATTGCTATAAATTATATAGATATTCAAATATTGACGTCATTTCCATTGAGGGATAAATTGTTTTTCATTACCCGTTGATGAAGCATGCTGGTAGATGTTTCTTAGCTACAGTAAAACAATATACCCTATTATTACTAGAGCCACAGTCTACACAAAAGATACTTAATATCCCTAAGCTGCGTGACTTTTTTTATTTTGCAAGACTCCATCTGCCTCCATGATATATAATAATTTTCTTATAAATTTAACAATGGATTAAGCCTAAAATATCACTAAAAACCGAATAATTAACCTAAAATATCGCGGCACGAAAAAAGTTATATCCATCCACATAGTGGAGAGTCAAAAGAGCCCAGAGGTAACTCCTTGATTATGCGTCTCACAGTCTTCAGTTCGCGGCATCATACTGATAAATATCAGGAGAAACAAGAATATGTCATTGTGAAAGTGGAAATAGAAACGAAATGCAGTAGTTATAGTTACCAAATTTGTTCAGCTATTTACCTCCTAGTGATGCCCCCTGCGTTTAAAAGCACGGGCCACCGCCACTTCGGCGTCCCTCTCTGCACACCGCTATCGAATGGAGACATATTAATCATGTCTCGTACAGTTACAGATTGTGCACAGCGTTTATTTTTTACAAAAAATTTTCGAATTTCTGGAAGCTGAAGTGATTTTCACATCATTTTTGTCATCTCCAAAACCGGTTGTCCTCCCCCACCAATGTGACTTTGGTAAATCTGTGTTTCTCCTTCATCAATAACTTTCTCAGATCTCTATGAATGCACTGGTTTTGTTTCAGGCTTGAGTAATTAGAGCGCATTTCATCACAGATTGCTTAAATAGACCTTAGGACTCACTTGGGATAGACCCAAGTTCAATGGGCTGTATGCTGTAGCTTATGGGCTACTTCTCGTGCATTGCACAAGGGATTCAGTGCAATTGTGTGGGAGATGTCGGATGGGCAACATTCTGCCTCGCCCAGCTCGCTCTTCCGTCTCAGCTCGTACAGAACACTGAGGTGTGCCAGCAACAGTGAACAATTTCAGTACTGAGTTCTTACTTAGTCTGGCGACCCAGCAATTTTATATTAATTTTCGAAAGTAAACCTATTTCATACGCGCTAGATAGCACGTATTCACTGAATATGACTAATTCTTAGATTTTTTAGATGTGTATTCATGTTATCAGCGTTTTTCCATACGTACCATATTCTTTTCTATTGAATTTCAGCGTAGCTAAGTTTGCTTCTGTCACTGTCGCGCTTAACTCATTTTAACCATTCAGCACAGCCTACGAGGCAGAGGCTTTCGGTAGAGGCGGTGGTAGAGCTGAGCGTGGTAACGGCCAGCAGCGTGCACCGCCCGAGTGTGGGAGGCGCTGACACGACTGCACAGTTTGGTGAACCACTTGCACTTCACCAGCAGCTCCACAGCAAATGCCAGAGATGCAACAGCCACACCTGCACAATGCAGGAAAGTAATTTGCTATATTCACTTTGGTTCTCAAACGCTCATCTGCACGGTGCGATTTTGGTCGTGCAAAACACACATTTCCCCAGCCCTCCTTCTCTGGGTTAAAAAAAAATTCCCTATTCTGTAATGTCTCGTGCGCTGGGGTGCCTTGGGAGGCCAGAGGTTGCAAAAGTCCGTGAATTCAAAATGGTGTGACTCTCACTTGCTTAAAACAAAATTAGATATTGTTGTATTAACTAAATGGTGTCTTGTAAAACTTGCACCATAACTATTGTTTGTAAGAGTTTTTGATCTTCCTGGTTCTAAGAGAATGTTTCATCTTAAGGATAATGCTACGGCAGTAAGGTGTTGTCACTGGCTAATTCAGGGGAGGGGGCATTCGGAGCATCTGCTCCCTCACAGGAACTGGGGAGAGCATTAGATACAAATGATACTGAACATGCTTTAGGAAAAGAACAAAGTATTTTGAAATAAGATATTTTCCCTTGGCTGTTGGTGCTCAGCCATTTCCTTCGCAACTTTTCATGTTTGCTTATCAGCATTTTTTATAGTTTGTTCGTTTCTTTGTGAAAAGTCACTCACACTTTCATGTTTTAGCCACATGTCGCCTGCCAGAAGGCGGCAGAAGTTAACTCAATATAATTAGTGCTGATTGACCATCAGCAATTACTGTATGTAACATGGGCTGGATTTTTTTTAACGTGGTGAATGGTAAAAATTCGTACATGGAGTGATGCTGAACAATTTCTGTTAAAACAGGTGGCGCTTTAAAACTTGGAGAGCGGTTAGTAAAGCTTTACCCTATGTCACGATGTCAATGTGCTAATTTATGTTCATCTGTTTTCTCTGCATCAACATTCTAGACTTGGTTATATTTTTTAGCCAAAGATAATTGTGATACATGTAACGAATGCTGGTGCGATCATGACAAATTTAAAGTGCATCTTTGTTAAAACTCACGTAGGACGACACGCGGAGTTGGACTCAATTATTATTATTAAAATACACGAGACTGGCGACGTGGGAACGGAGAGACTCCATTAGGTTGGCACACCCCCACGCAACCATCCCAGCGAGTGAAGAATAAAAAAAAGAAGATCCTAGATCACAGTGTAGCTCTGTGTACAGATCGTTTTGTACACGCTCCTGCTATTTAAGTTTATCTTTTCACTGTTATTTCTTTTATACCTCAGGGTCCAAATATTTATAAATAGAATCTTGTCATCAGAAGCCGTGCACAAAGGATAAGTATATATGGGATATCAATCGTATTTTCCTTCGACCTGAGGGTTCGTTGAATGGGAAGGTTTCCGAGGGGGAAACCGTGGCTAAGCAAGGGTAAAATGAGAACGCTGTGTTGTAGCTTTTTAGACATTAACTATTGATAAAGTTAGCAAGGAAATATGTTACAATTTTGAAACAAGTTATTACAAAGAGTATTCGGAATATGTTAATCGCAAACTAGTTATTTGTGAGACTGACTCGAATTACAATATGTTAATCGCAAACTAATTTTTCTTTCAAAACTTTCGTCCCTCGCATATGGATGCGAGGACAGTTTAAAGCTGCCAATGCTGGTCCGTATGGCATCGTAACGGTTCCAAGGTAAACTCATGAAGAGCACCCGAACACCGAGTATAACTCACCCAAACAAAAGGCTCCGGAAGAAAATGAGACTGTGGACGACTAGGGCAATTATATATTTACTAGTGGACCCGTGCGTGAAGAATTCACGCAATAACCTATGCGTTTGCCTAATGCCTCTAGGCCGGTGCGGAATCTCAACTTCTCTTATTTGCGTCTAAATTTTCTTCTTTTCTTCATTGATCCTTTATCGTGCTGGCATCCTTAGGTCTTCTATATAGACAGGCAGAAGTAACATCTTGAGTAAAATACTCCAACAAACTTGAACAAAATAGAAGCTTATAT
>LQNS02278159.1:24082552-24093274 GCA_001587735.2 Parhyale hawaiensis
TGTTTGACTCATGTTTGTCATAACGTTTGTTAACAGTATAACTCAAAAAGTTATGAACGGATCTTCAAGAAAATTGAACAAGCTGGTAATAATATAAAAAGGCACAAATGATTAGATTTTGGAGTTCATACAAAGAAAATTATGATTTCAGAGCCAATTTGAATTTTTTGCTACCGTTGCTTCACTTGGCGGAGGTATGCGCTCTCAGAGTGCTCTAGTTTGGTTATGTTATATGATTATTTGTGAAAAATAATTGATAACTATGTTGATATATATTATGCGCAAGCTTCAAAGACGATTATGTGGGGAACGAATGAATGTCAAGAAGTCAGATGTTTACCTGTTGAGTGTGCTTAAGTGCTAGGGGATTCTGAGACACTTAACATAGTTTCTAAAATGGGCCCATCGTCTAGTCAGGAAAAGCTACGTCTGAAAAAGGAAGTTCAAAATTCGAAGAAATGTTACAAAGTTGCTTCCCACCATATCTTAAATAGGCTAACATAAATTTTTCTCATAAATTGCTAGTTAAACATGCCCAAAATAGAGCCATCCATAACTTACATAGAGGACGTTCGATTCAGTTTACAGATTAAGGACTAGAATCCTGACTTTTCCGATTCTTCAGACAGAAGCTTTGGCTTTGCAATTTTGACTCTGTGCTTCAAGCGTTAGAGGCAATTCGATTATGATAAGCTGATCGATTTTCTTTTTGCGGAGCAAGACTGAGTTTCTGGAATTCTTAAAAGAAAGTATTTTAGGATTAACGCCTGAAACTCAATTCAACAGGTCGAAGCCAGCGTACCTGCCAGAAGTGTCAAACAAGTTATGCCTCGAAGGCTTAATTGTGGCCGCAGTCGACCGTGCCCATAGAGTCACGCATAATTCAAATAGGAGGCCACCAAATTCGAACAGATAAGACAAAAATTGCAGATCTACATTGGCTCAAAAAAGTATTAGCCAACCCCCACATCATCCAAAATTAAAATAAATTGGTATTTCTTCATGCAGTAGAGTTTGGGACAAGCTGTAAAAATCAACCATCGCATTTTCAAGATAAAAAGAAGCACCAACGTGGCTACAATCGTTGTTAATCTTCAGAAAGCGAAGGATTAACTATTTAGCCTAGAACTAGCTTCAGAGTAACTGGACGTTTATATTATTCGACGCCGTGTCAAGTCACATTCATGCATATGTTTACCGAATAAAAGTAAAATTACTGATGCGGCAATAACTCATCTATCAAGCATTCAGACCAGTTGGTTTTGACACATGCGTCATTATTACTTTAAGCATCTGCAACAAAATAATAACATACAACGTGAAATACTCTGACTTATTAGGTCGAAAGTAAATAACAAATTACATTACAGATAAATCTACGGTACGTTCATCTCTGAACATACATCAATCTGATGTACCATTGTGCCTATACAACGGGATTTTGGATCCTCACAGCTAATGGGCTCTCGTTCAGCTCTGGCAGAAGTTCAGAAGTGTACAAGGATTCTAAATTGCAGAGGCAAACAGCGGATTGGGTTGATAATGAAGTGGAAAAAGTATTGATGTTGAAACATGTTCAATATCTATTAAGTGATCACGAATGAAAGAATTCGTGAATTATGCTAAAACCTTGTTGGCTCGAAAGGAAGTTACTCTATATTTGGAGCACGTGACAAGTAGCTGGATAGTGAATCTAATGTATGCTTGCTTGCCGCCAATTGCACTTGGAACTAGAGCACTCTGAGAGCTCATTCCTCCCCCAAGTAAGGCAACGGCAACGAAAAATTAAAATTGGCTCTGAAACCATGATTTCTTTTGTATCAACTCCAAAATCTAATCATTTGTTCATTTTAATAGTATTAACAGTTTCTGCATTTTTTGAGAGCCTTCCGTAACTGTTTGAGTCATGCTGCTAACAAACATTACGACAAACATAAGTCAAACATACAAACGAACCTACCGATCTGCACCAAAATTTAATCAGTTATATCTTTTAACATAACTAACAACTCCTGCAAATTTCATAAAGATAGATTCAAAAGTTTTTGAGTTATTGCGTAACAATCATTATGACAAATACAACTCAAACATAGAAACGAATTAGCCGATCTGCACTAAAATTTAATCATTCATGTCTTTTAAAATTACTAACAATTCCTGCGAGTTTCACATAGATTCACTCAAAAATTTTTGAGTTATAGCATCAAAAAACATGAAATCAAACACAGCAACAAACATACGAAAGAACGCGCATATCATCACAAAAATTTTGTCATTTACTCTTTATAATGTACCTAACAACTCATGTAAATTTCATAAAAATCCACGTGTAACTTTTTGAGTTATGGCATTGAGAAAAATGAGGCAGACAAACAAACAGACGGAACGACGGATCTTCACCAAAAGTTAATCATCTGTTCCTCCTAACATACCTAACAATCTTTGTAAATTTCGTCAAAATCCGTCCATAACTTTTAGAGTTATCTTGGTGACGGGCAGACAGACAAACACACAAACAGACAAACCCCACTAAAACATGACCTTTTTGCGGAGCTAATTATACTCTATTACCACTAAGGAGGGTCCCAAGACGTTGGAATTTTTTTTTAAATGACGGCTAAAATTATATACAAAAATTTATTTCAATAATAGGAAACCATTTAATATTATAACTTTATTTTCATTATATTATTATTATAACTTTATTGTTTCTGAGGCAGTCACGTCGTTTGAGTGACTTTTGTAAGGAGACTGAAGCTTACCCACACATAAACTTTAAATTTTCGTACAAAAACACATTTACCATAGGCTCATACTTTAAATTAAAAGACAAACCACTCACACCGCTCCTGTCAGGTGTTATCTACCGCTTCAAATGCAGAGGATGCAACGCCTCGTACATTGGTAGCACTGGATAACATTTCAAAGCTCGCATTGACCAACATTTAGGTGTATCAAGCCGAACCGGTCTACCACTAGCTAAGCCTTCCCATTCAGCTCCCCGTCTGCATGCTGAGCAAATTGACCATCCCATAAGCAAAAAGACTTCTCAATCATTGCCTCCTCTAATCCAACCGAACTCACAACATTGGAGTCCCTTTATATCCATAGAACAAGACCTAACCTCAACATAATGACCTCAGCTGTACCTCTTCACACTATCCCCGACTAACTAACTACACATCCGCTGACTGTAAGGGAGCTGGAGCCCGGCCCCCTGCTCGCAGCTTGGTGCGTCCGCTCTTTGTGCAGGACAGACTTTCTTCCCCCATGACTGTACTTGTTCATTTGCTTCCCGCACTATTATAATGACTTCAACTGTACCACTCGTCAAAACCATGGCTGACACTTCCCCCCCCCCCTCAACTGTACTCGCCCGTTTTTCCTCTGCTTCCCGTGCCGCTCGACGCTTATATGAGGACCCCATAGCGCACCGTGGTCATTAGCCCTCTAGCTCCCACCCTGCTAACACCACCACAATTTAGGTCTCCTTGAATAAAAAAAATCTTGTTAGGTATCCATAAAAGATTTTATTAGGTTTTTGAAAATGGGAGAAGGATCCCGAAACGTCAAATTTTAATTAGTTCGTGTCGACTTTTATTTCAAGTTTTTAAATATTTACGCGCATCAAATTGAGGAAAGTACTCGTGAATTTTTGCTATTACACTTTGTTTCAATTTTCTGCTTATGATCCAATGCATGATAGTTAATGATATACGCGCAACTTACTTACAACAGGAATTTTTTTTTAATTTGCTGTTGAAAAAATATTCAGTTTTTGTCTAACAAATATCTGAGAACATTATTCTATTACCGTAGATTTACTATTCAGTCTGAATAAATTTCACAGAAAATCAGACTCAAGATGAAAGCTGGGTGCAAATACCTTGATTAACTTGATGATACTTAAAACAAGGTCCAGGTGGCGTCATTCACGCCACCCATCTTGTGCAGATGTGATGTTGCAGTTCATGACCAGCGGGGTGGCTAACAGCGAGTTATCCCCACAGTTCACGTAGCCGTGTTATTGCCCGTTACGCTTGTACGGTTACTGCAACTCGTATTACTGCTGGCAATATCGTAGGTCTTTGTCGTCATCAGAGTTCTATGAGCAGGGCGAATGAGACACGGTGTAGATGCAGATTGTATTGAGGTTCCGAGTCTAGACACAGGCAGACACACTGGATAGTTGTTCACCACAGCTACCTATGAATGAGCTGCAGATGACGGGCTACTTTTATAGACCAGCGATGCAGGGTGTTGCCGCTGTCGCTATGCAGTGATCTGCAGTGACTGGTAGTCACAGCCGCTTACAGCAGGTTTATCTGACACTTTCAGTAAGTATGTGTCCAGTAAGTTTTTAAATTTCGCGGTCTCTGTACCGGTGACATTTCTAATGTGACGAGGCATTTTGTTGACTAATCTCGCCCCCCCAGACCGCGAAACTCTTAGAATAATTTGTGGCTATTGCATCACCACCAGTTTTGATCGGAATTCGCATTTCACAAGTGCGACCAATACGGTCTGAGGTTCTGGCCTGAATTCACCCATTGACGTTGACATTAATTCCTTCTAGAATGTTCTAAACATATATGATCTTAAAGCGCTCGAATCTCTTTTGAGTGGAGTACATTTGAAGTCGGGCAAGTCTTTCATGATACTTTAAATCATGTGTGCCCCGGATTTTGGCAGTAAACGATCCCTGGATAGCTTCAAGGCGCTCTAAGTCTTTCCGTTTGCTTGGCATCCAAAGAGGTGAACAGTATTCAATTCTCGGTAGTATCAGTTGCTCCCATAAGGTGAGCACTGTGTTTGCCTCTCGTGAAGAGAAATTTCGAAGCACCCATCCGCTCCACTTCTTGCCTATGGTAACTAGAGCCACGTGATCTTCAAAAGTGGCATTATCTTGTATTCTCACCCAGTGGCGCAGCCAGGAAATTTTCCATGGGGGCGCGCTGGGGGCGAACGATGTTGATGGAGGGGTTTGACCAGAATAATAGCTAAGCAGCCCCAGCAGTGTCCAGTGTCATTCCCTTCTATCGAGCTGAGATAGTATATAATACTTAAATTGAGATCTTGAGATAGCTTAGGGTGTCATCGTTTGGGCCCACGGAGACCGTAACCTAAAACTAGATTTCGTTCAGGTGACTTAAAGTTCATTCTTTTCGACAGCTTTCGGCTCTCCTTAAGCGAAAACTAGTTATCGTTTACGAGAGTTTGGCGGAATTTTCGAGAGCAGCCAAAACTAATGCCCAGGCATCTATTTGACGTATTGCCGCTACGTCAGACGACATTAACATCTGAGGTTGAAGAAATGAAGAGAAAATATAGTTAAGAATATGATATATCATGCCCAGATGACCGTGCAAGCTCGATTGGTTGCAACAGACTATCGGGGACTCAGAGACGTTCGGTTATATGGGTTACGATACAAAATGGCTTAAGGCGGCCTCCGAAGCTTTGGCTGTTGAGAGTTTGTCACCCCTGAATAAGTTGGTGCTCTCTATGTTGCTCTCATTGTTTATTAAGACGGTTCGTCAACGCACTGATTGTCTGCGCCGACAACTTCGGAAGGCAGTCCTCTCCAAATGTTCACTATGAAGCACGAGAAAAACTACTGGGTCAGAGTACCTAGTTCTATGAGCTTTTGGCCGCTGTTTCGGAGGTGATCATCGAGTTCTCTGTCTTAAAGTGTCAGTGTAGGCATTTCATGTACTTGAATGCCTGTATTATTTGCCCTCCTATAGTTGTCTTCACTCGAGAAATATGATTCCGACTTCGTGTACGTGACACTAGTATGACATTTTTCGCAGTTGAAGATCAATTTTGTTGCCCTGTGTTGGATTCATGCAATTTTATCGATATCGCTGCACTTATGGGGCGACAAGAATTGAAGAGCAAATTTTAATTGCGGGCCCGCTAGCACTTGGTACAAAGGAATGATTCTGCTATTAGATTCGAACTGTGTTGGAAGTGGCGCGGCACATTGGTTTCATTGTTGTTATTATTGCTCAATTACACTATACTGGCGACGTGGGAACGGAGAAACTCCATGAGGTTGACAATCTCCCACGCAACCAGCCCAGGGATCGAAGAGAAAAACGAAAGAGAAGATCCGAGATCACAGAATTACTCCGTGTACAGATCGTTTAAAGCTGCTAATACCCGCAGCAGCAAAAACAGAGCCACCAAGACCATTCCGAACATCCACACACGATGAAACAAACGAACAAGAATACTGGCCCGTAAATCATCGTAACGGTTCCAAGGCAAACTCGTGAAGAGCATCAGTACGCCGAATATACCTTACCCGAACTAATGGCTCCGGAAAAAATCAGAAAGTGGATGACTAGGGCAATTATATATTTTATACAGAAAGCAGACCCCACCAACTCTGTGACGATGCGCCAGATCACATGGCACAGCACCATCCTGCGTGAACGCACATCGACGAACCACTTTGTCAAGCAAATTCAAATGACAATCGGCAGCAGAAGCCAAGACTACGAAGCAGTATTCATAGCACATATATACATAGCAATTAAAGCAGCTACGTGTCAACTCTACCAAGCCAAACACCCTCCAAGCACGTCTTATAAGACCAATTTTCTGCGATGCACTTGAGGCAGACAAAAGGATGTGGGGCTCAAACGTCAACTTTGGATAAAAATTTATGCCCAAGATTTCCAAGTCATGAACCACAGGAAGTGACACACCATTCAGTATGAGTGCAGGGAAAGAAGGTCTCACTGTACGTGACCTAGATAAGAGCATGGTCTTTGTTTTGCCCGCATTTAGCCTCATCCCCCACCTAGAACTCCAGGAATCAATCACTTCCAAATCATGCTGAATGGATTCTGAAACCTCCAACCTATCGATAGGCTTAACGCAAACAGCCAGCAACGTAACATCATCAGGGTAACCAAAAAGACATAAATAAGTAAATTATTAACAAGATCAAACAGGTCCGCTGTATATACGATGAACAACAAAGGGCCCAGAACACTACCTTGCAAGACACCAGAAACCACGTCCAAAAACTCACTCCTTTTTCCATCAAAAACTACACATTGTACTACACATTGACTGACTAATTACCGCGAAAACTGAACCACCAATACCTATAAATGTTAGCTGGCAACCGTGAAGTCCCGGATTCGAATCCCACTTCAGGTAACACTAATTACACTTCCTCATCAGCAGGCTGCAGGGTCAGTTGTTGATGGACTCTTAATATTTCAGATTTTGTCTGGTAGCTGTAACGGTCTCGTAGTGTGAGGGAGCGAACTGCTCGACTCACAGGCACCATAGTTGGTTTGGCGCAGCTCCTCTTGCTGTACCGACGAGCAAAACTACATCCTCTTTCGGCTTTCATGAATGTAGCTGAATGCTGAGAATAACACTCACGTCCGCCTGATGGTAAAATAAAATGAGGGTATCGGGAGCAAGATGGGATAGAGTACCCCCCTGCCTCGTTGTCATCTGAGCCCCAGTCGAAAAAGAGCAGGTGACATATCGGCGTGCTCCTCTATCACACTGGCCAGGGCTATTCGTATAGGCCCAAGTGGCTTCCTGAACCCGTAGTTAAAATTAATTACATCTACACTCACTCGGTCATATACTCAACACTTGAGGGTAAACAATCAAGCCACGTTCAAATCCCTAGACTTAATAAAGATATTCTAAGCAGTGCAAGGATACCGGATGAGAGGGACACCGACTATTTATTTTTATTTATTGAACTCTTAAACTTACAGTAGATTATACATACAAGAGCAAGACAATGCATACACAAATATTTTACCTCTCGCTCTCTCTTGTGACAATTAAATAACCTCTTGTAATAGAATGATGGACGCTACATCACCTCACACTATGAGGTCCATATTTTTTAAGTTTCAACCTGTCGTAACTGAACGATATCAATCAAAACGCACATCTCCCAATTCTTCGAAAGATATTTAGCAAAGTTTCTACCGTGATACTCCCGGAATTCCCGTTCCTATGTGAATATTCTTCACGAAAAAATAAGTTATATTCCAAGTCAGTGATTGATCACCCTTGCAGGAATCGACGGTAGTATTTGTCAGTTTCCGCGAGGCAAATAAGGATCAACTCCGAAACTCAGCAACCTCCTCCTCTTTTCTTCTTTCTCGTGGTCTTTCCTTTTCTTCCGTCCTCCACCTCTATTTGTTCACTTCCATGGGAGAGCCGGGTTGGCTCACCAAGTTCTCCACCCACTCTGATTCGATCTCTCATCCTATCTTTGTGAAACGCTTGGGAGCTGCATCCTGGCGTTGCTGCAGTTGACAGCCAATCTTCATCCCAATCCGGACCCTGTAGAGTGTCCTCCGTGTGGAGAGAGAGGGAAAGACGACTGGTCTTCCCGATGCAGTGATTACGGTGGCTGGTTTTACCGGCGGTTTCCGGGCTTCCACTGGGTGTGGATCGGGTCCGCCGGTTGGACTTGTCCGGCCTGCTGCTCCTCTCCCAGCGCCAACCAATCTCCCCATTCCTGTCTCCTCCCCTAGGTCCATTTTTCGCGCAATCTCCCACTTCCCATCCCGTGTCGCCACTTCCTCCTTAATCCCTGCGTCCTCTTCTACCTCATCTTCTCCGACCCGTTGTCCCCGCCCACGTGAGGACGGTTCTCCAGCTAAACTACAACGCAGTGCAACATTACCTAGTAGAGCTGGAGAACTTCTTCTCACGCAAGCGGATTTCGGTCTCCAACATCCAGGAGACCAAACTCTCTGCTCGCTTAAAGCAACGTAACCTGTGACTACTCTGCCATCAGGCGGGACAGACCCGGTCCGTGTAGTGGTGGAGGCTTCAACGCCCTCATTCACCATTCGATGTCCTATATCCCATTGGAGAAGCAACTTTCTCCCCAATGATGAGTTCGAAATCCAGGGAGTAAGGGTAGTCACTGCTAATAGCTTTCTACTTATCTATAATGTGTATCTTCCTCCGACTTCTTCCTACCCCCGACTATCCACGACACTTCCTTCTTCTCAACTTTCTCCAGGCTTCCGATGCGCTCGGGCGTGGGGACTCTAACTCTCGCCATCCCTCTTAGTCCACATTTGATCTTCAGCGCTCCACCGGTAGAGGTGTGGTGCTTCATGAAGCATATTCACGAGTAAACTTGTCCACAATGGTGAGTCTCTCACATGTCCCCCGCCTGCTATTCCCTTTGATCTCCTAACGTCTCTCTTTCGAAGACCCACTGACACTCGATTTTCCTATTTCCTTACGCTCAGACCACCTCTCTATCACAATTTCCTTTAACTGCTTTTCCGCGGTACCCTTCGGTTCCCCATTTTTCACCAACTACCGCAAAGCGGACTGGAATTCCTATCGAGCTAAGATTGAGACGACGCTCAATCGCCTGCTCCTCCTTCTTTTGCTTCCGCTAGCGAGCGTGGAAGCAAAGGAAATCCATAACCGTGCACCCTCTAGATTACGGATCCTGAAAGTCCTGGTTTGCACTATCTGAGGCCAGTGGAGAAAACGTTGATTTTGATGAATAGGGCCCTCATTCGGTCGGTCATCACTTATGCCAACCTGGTTAGGTATCCCACCGTCTCGGTATCATCTAGAAGAAACTGCAAGTCCAAGATTCTGCACTGCGAGTGGTCACAGGTTGTTGTTGTTGTTACGTAGGGGGCGGCTCCGGAGGGGGCCGGGCGTGTGGCGGAAGGTATGAGAAGGAAGGCAGGGAACACAAGAAGTCAGTCACAGATAAAGGGCTGTCCCATAGAGAGGTAGGAAGGAGGGACACTCAAACAGGTGGTTGACGGTATGGCAGGTGCGGTGGCACTCGGGGCAGGAGTCGGAATCCGCCAGTCCGATCCTATGGCGGTATGACATCAGGGCAGAGCAGAAACCTGAGCGCAACTGTGATATAGTGGAACGGGCCGCACGGGAGAGGACCACCTCGTCGGGCGAAATCTCCGGGGGGCAGAGCCCAAAACCCTGTTAACGGAGTGGTTTCGCAGAGTGGTTACAGGTTCACATCGTATGGCGTCTCTCAGTCACCTCATCCACTAGTTTCAAATGCTCTCGGTCGGAAACCATCTTGACCTTCTTAGAAGCCAATATCTTCTGCAAGCTCTGTTTTCGAGTCATCTGTCGCACTAGTGGCATGAAACGGTCACCGCCGATAGCGGACGTCAAAACAAACACACCCTAGCTCAGAGTGGCAGCATTCAGTGTCTCACTTGTTGGTTGGCGTGTCGTCCCGGCCGGCACTCTGTCTTGGCGTCAGTCCATAAGGACGTGGTGATCTCCGCTGCGAAGCTGAAGAAAAATGAGGTGCTCGGTTCGCGTTACCCGCCGTCTCCGCAACTGAGACAACGCTGCCCTGCGACTATAGCACTGCACACTTGCAGCTATGGTTTAGCCACTGTGCGCCCTCACCTCCTTCAGGCACAGGACTGGGCTGACAGCCTCTCCGCCGTGCCCACTCTGTGAGGCAGGGGGGTAAACAGGCTCCCATCTTTTCTAGGGCAATGCATTTCTGACGGCACTAACTCCCGTGCATCTCTGGAACTACCCTCTCGGTGGCTCCGTCTATCTCGACTTTCCTTTTACTATCTCCCTCATCCTCCCCGCCCCTCCGGAGACTCCTCCGTATTCGACTCACAGTTTGCACTACACCTCCACCATCAAGCAAGTGCAAAGTATGTAGGGCAAATAGTCCCTTATTTCATTAGGTTT
>LQNS02278159.1:24097744-24113853 GCA_001587735.2 Parhyale hawaiensis
CTGTAGTTTTAACCCCTTTACTTCAGACCTCAGTTGTTTAACTTCCTCTTCTTTTAAATTGAGGCAGGCAACAAATTCCCTTTTCATATCTTCGAGCTGAGCAGTTAGAGCAGCCACAATCTGCTTAACATCCTCCGACAGCTCCGGCAACATGTCCAAGGGATCAGCTGCACCACCGGCCTTACACTTGCTTTTAGCACCACTATTTTTTGTTTGTTGTCTCGTTCCCGACATAATGATGATATATAAGCTTCATCCACAACAACTGTTCACAGTTTTCAGCTTTGGTAGCAGAAGATGTAAAAAAATAGATACAACTACAAGCACATCGCCATGAAAGGTAGAGCGAGGAGAGACACGTCCTCACCCTACGGTGGCCAGTAGCCATCTGGTTGTTGTTCCGGGCAACTTCCGGGCGTTCCGGCTCTTCTTAAGAGCCGCAGCGAATTCATCAGCGAACTCTTCCAAATTTTACTCTCTTTCTCTCAATAGGACAGGCCACCGTTGTCGCTCAGTCGATCATGTCCCACAGTCCCATCGAGTTTGTCAGGTAAGTTTTGATGAGTTTCACTGCAGAGAAATTTTGCTCACACGACGCAGGTGTAACTGATATGACTGCTGCAACCTTGAGTTGATAGAGCTCAAGAAGGCATTTTTCTATGGTTTTAGAAGTACAAGGAGTTCTTCCAGACGCGTTGGGTCCGCCTCTTATCTCCTAAACTTTCTATCAGCATCTTCAATTGGTGCACGCCATGCTTCAGGTCCTCCTGGCTGGCTCCATCAATCTTCTACGGAACCGTCAGGTGGCTAAGGGCCAGAAAGTTCTTGCTAGATGGTGACAGAGCAGCAACAAATCCATCTGTTCCTGGCTTTGATCAATAAGTATCCGTCTCAGTTCAAGGAGCATTCAGTCGAAGACAAGGAGTATGAAGTCTACCCTGAACTCCACTTTTGGCGTAGCACACTCTATTGCTGTCGAGTCGCCTCTAGCTGACGGTATTCTTCCTTATGCCGTAAGTGTTGGGGTTCTCTCTTTGGTCTGGGTACTGATGACAAGTCTTCCTCACAGTTATCAAAAACTTCTCTGATTTCCTCCCAGATCTGGTAAATAGCCTCTTCTTTACTGCGCTTGCCTTCTAGGACCTCCACAACAACTGAAGTCAGGTTGCTTGCCTTGGAGAGATTAATTCTCACAGTCAGAATTTTGCTAGTGCTACACTGCAGCTGCTAGAAGTAGAAACACGGTCATTGTGTCGATACATGAAACTGCGTTAGCGTTACGTTCGGCCGCGGAGAACAAAGCAAGGATCAAATTACAATTACATCATAAGGAAGGATGGCTCAGGGGCAGCTTGTTCTCTTTTCATATTTTAAAATATGATATACTATTGTACCATGAGCTTACATACTCCAAAAGTCGTACAGGGAAAACAATAGAAGACTATACTTTAGGCTACACATTTTTTTCGTGGCCTGATTTCCAGTTGGGGAGGGGGCCACTGGGGGGGGGGCGTGAGACTTTTTTGGGAGGGCATCATGCGCCCCCTCACCCACGCCCCAAGTAGCTACGCTACTGTTCTCACCCCAAGATCTCTTAAAATTTGCTTTCTCTCGATTTCGCTCCAATCTCTCGTCGTGTAGGACGTAGATTCAGTAAGGGATAAGTAAAGTTTGATTTTTAAATTTTGATTTGTTGAAGGTCATGTTGTTAACCGATGTCCAGTGAAAGATGTTGGTTAGATCTAGTAGCACATTGCGTATGTCTGCCATTGATTGTACCGCTGCTAATATCCGTTTGTCATCAGCGAACGATGAGGGCACGGCAAACTTGCGTCGGTGTCCCATATAATTTATCATGATGAGGAAGAGTATTGGACTAAGCAAGTGCTTTGTGGGACTCCGCTGAGTACCGGCTGTCGTTTGGACACTTTATTGTTTATAATTATACTTTGGGTTCGGTTTTTCAGGAAAGCTGCGATCCATCTAAGACATTTTCCACGGATGCCCAAGTTGAAGTGTTTGTGTAGTAGTATTCCATGGTCTACTTTATCAAATGCTTTGGCAAAATCTAAAAATATTACATCCACATTTTTGCATTGGCATAGTAGGTCTAGAATAGAGTCATAAAAAAATGCTCAAGCTACTGCGAAGTGGTTGAATGTTTATAGCGAAAGCCATGTTGATTTGACGTAAGCAGGTTATTGCTCTCTAAATGATGTACAAGGTGTTTCCTAAAGACCCTTTCAAACGTCTTCACTTCGTGGCTAGTTAGGGAGACAGGTCTATAGTTGACTGGATCCAAGCTATTTCCAGCTTTAGGAATAGGTGAAATAATTGCATGCTTGTAGGTGAGTGGAAAGACTACATCATCCATCGATTTTTGCCACATAAGGTGTACGGGGTAAAAGATACTTAGCTTGCACATCTTAAGTATTTTTGCAGGCACATCATCTGGTCCCGCTGCACTGTTGCCGCTAAGTTCGTCACTGGCTAGTTCAATGCGTAGTTTTCTTAACTCGAAGTCCGCTCAGTTTGTAGTTAAATCAATTCTTGGGATTTCAGGATTTGGAATTTTGTCACTAAAGACTTTTTGATATTGACGGCTTAGTATTTCGCTCTTTCTTGGTCATCATCAACAATAGATCCTGTATCATTCACCAGTGCCCCGATTTTTTATTTTACCGAGGAATGGTGTGATGCATAGGCAAAAAAATATTTACAATCGTTTTTTTTATTTTCTCGATGGCTTGCTTTTCTTTTCCATGTTTTTTTTCATTGTGGTATCTTGTAAGCTGACGTTCTATCTCATTTAGCTTCGTTTTGCACTCGGTTTGCCGTTGTAGTAACTTCGTTGTTTGCTGGCAGTTGATAAGTTTTGCTCATTTCTTAAGTAGTCTTTTACTAAATTTGCAGTATCAACTTTTATTATTATTATTATTTTGTTGCCGGGCTAAGGTACTTCTTGCACTTTTCCAATAAAACGTTTTCGAATATCTCATTAATGCTTTCACTTTCTATTGAGTTATTTAGAAGTACGTCCCAGTTTACAGACTGCAGTTCTGCATTCAAGCCGCCCCAATTTATCCCTCAATCCTTCTCATTCAAGTCCCGTAGACTGGAGATGGAGCTTATTTGCGAATTTTTCTGCGGTCTATGAGAATCGCATTCGCCAAGCTGAGTCGTCATTTCAACAAGCTTATGATCAGATAATGTTATATCCTGGATTTCAACATTCTTAATCAATTGTGCGTTATCTACGAAGATAATCTCTAAGACAGTTTCATTTCTCGTAGGTGAAGAAATCATTTGGGTCAGTGAGAGAGAGAGAGAGCCTGATTTTTTTTATCACACTTGGCCGATGATGTTCTGAATAGTACGAAGCTTCTAGTTTCATCTGACAGTCTACCGTTGGCCATTTTAAGAAGGGGAAGTTGAAATTACAGTTATATACAATTGTTATATAGAACTGTAGAGAATACTGCATATGCTCTGTTTTTAAGTATAGTTATTGCAGAGCTTTTCTATCCGTAGTAGACGTTGCTGAAATAATTTGTACCTAAAATGGTAGCAGTAGCTTTTCTTAAAACATGAATTATATCTTCCGTTTATGAACAGTAGCCCTGTCGCCTCACGCCTAAAACAACAGCTTACCGTTTTGTTTCTGAATGTGAAACATTTAGCTACGTGATGCACATCTATGAGCATAATACGTGTCATCAAGATAGTTTCGGAAAAATGCAAGTTTGTGATTTTCCAAATAATTTGTTAAACGTTCCAACTCATATTCATTAAGAAATATGTTGGCTATAAATGATAAAAGCTGACCACATCGATAAACCATCAACTTGCTAGTGTTGTTGTTTGTTGCCATCATTAGGGTCCACCATTGCCAGTTTGGGGAGGAGGCTCCGAAGGGGGCCTAGGCAGAGGGGGAAGAAAGTCGAAGAGAGGAAGAGAAGCGAGGAATCGCACCGCCCCAATCGAGTTAAGCCAGAGACTGTTCTGTGTTCACCGAAAGATCAGTGGGGTGACTAGAACAGAAGAAGAGGTGACGGACAGACTGTTCGTCCAGTCCGCAGAGTTGACAGGAGGGATCATCGGCCCGTCCCACCGAGCAGTGGCCAGAGCGTAGATGGGAGAGGGTAGTTCGGAAAGATCTGGGGAGTGAAGACTCCTCCGCACACAGAAGGGCATTGATAGCCAAGAGCCCTGCTGGGGGATTTGCAGCCACTTCAGTTGCCCCAGCAGGGGTGTGCAATTCACTCAGGGCAGTATGGTACTGCTCGGAAGGGAGAATCCCATCTGTAAGAAGGGGAGCGCTGTCAGTTTCAAACTTTGATTGGAGAGTGTATCAAATACGGCGAGGGCCGGAGGAGGCCGTGATAGTGCCGTGGGCAGGATGATGTACCCGCGATGCGCTGAGGAGATACTGCTTTGACAGCAACCGTACACTGTTGTCAATTGGTAGGGTTGAGGTCTCCTTGTGGAGGTGATGCGCCGAAGCCATGCGGTGGGACCCGGTGACGATGCGCAGGGCTGCATTCTGTACCGCCTGCAGCTTACTTACGGCGGTTCTTGAGATATTAAGAAACCAAAGCGGAGCAGCGTAAAGCATAACGCTTCTAATGAGGGCCCGATAAGTCAGTCGTAAAGTATCTTTCTGTTCTCCCCACTTTGCGCCGGCCAGGGCGGCGAGAATCCGCAGGCGGAAGCAGTATCTGTCGCGAACATAAGTCGACTGAGCAGCATAAGTAAAGTATGGGTCAAACACCAAACCCAAGATTTTTTGAGTTGCGCTCCAGGGTGACGTCCGACGCACCCATCATGATTGCTGGGTCCGTCCTGGATTGATGATAGCCTGACGTAAACAATTTGGAATGGGTCTAGGAGTGGGAGACGGTCAAGGCTCTCGATCCGGCCCAGGCCTCGATTGTCGAGGCATGGCGTGACAGGCTCGTCTCTGCCTCCGGAACGTGAGTAGCCGAGGATAGGACGGTAAAGTCATCTGCGTACAAAGAGGTGACGTCACCAACCTGGGAAAAGTCGCTGACATAGTAATTAGTAATAATTAAAAAGGAGCAACGAGATCACCGAGCCCTGGGGAACACCCGCGTTCATGGGGCGAGATGGCAACTTTTTTCTCGCCCATAGGCAGGAGACGAGGCGCCCACGTAGGTAGGCAGAGATCCACCTAGTGAGGTTATTAGGTAGCCCTGAGCGCGTGATGGTGGATAGATAGCAGGAGGTGGTGGGAGACCGCATCAAACGCCTTGCAAAAATCCACTGTTAAAGCTATCTACCGGGTAGGGGGCTTATATTGGTTGAACCCTTGTACAATGTGTTGGACAAAGAGAAGAAGGGCTGAGGGGGTCGGCCGCATAGAGCAGAACGCGTGCTGAGATTCTGACACCTCCAAGAACTTCGTAAGAAGAGGAAGGAGCAAGCACTACAGGATCTTCACCGCCGGATAAAGCAGGGATATCGGACGGTAGGATTTACTGCCGGAGAGTGGTTGAGCAAGTTTAGGGATGGAGATAATGTTGGCTGCCTTCCAGACGCTCGGCAGGTTAGCATGCGCCAGGGAGAGTTTGAAGAGAGTGGTCAGGAATAGGAGACCGTGGAGGCCAAGATGTTTGATGTATAGGGGTATCAGGGTCCACAGCCGAGGAGTTACTTGAGGCGCGGATGAAGGCACCTACTTGCTGAGGAGTAAAGAACTCCTGGCCATGGTCTAGAGGCAGCTTAGGAATTCTTCTCTTTAGAGCCCGAATTCTTCTTTTAAGATCGCGGTGCAGAAGCGGGCTTGTGCCCATGAATTGCTTGCATAAGCCGGTGTTTACTTCACGGGCAGGTGACACCTGAGTGCCATCGAAATAGATGGGCTGGTAAAGTGCCATAACCCCATCTCACTCCGTGGCGCTATACCTGCCGGGGTGATGAGCATACATACCAGCAAGGATGATATCATCCTCGATGGGGAAGACAGATGAGAAGTCGGTCCTGTAATTCGGAGGGCACGATGTGGTGGGGGGAATGTAAATATTAATAATAGCAAGAGGTTTATCCCCGATGGAGGGGGGTGAGCCCTGTTTGGCCCATCTGGGCGCAGTCCAAGTGGTGCACTATTCGGCGTTGAGAAGTGCACCACCTGGTCCACCGGCGGCGGCCACACAGTCTAGATGAGGTCAGTTCACCACGCAGAGGCAGGGCACTTGCTAGTACAGTCAACTTGTTAGTACATCCTGATGCCAAATCTAAAATAAGTTGCACTCGAAGCAAGTTCTTAAGGTTTTTTTTTTATACTGGTGGACATAATCCAAGAGGTGCGTTAAAAGTTTTGTCCAATTAATATAAACTATTTCATCAACGAAAAATAAATCTAGAAAAATTCCCATATGCTTTTTTCAGCTAGATCCGTGAATAAATTTATCAGTCATTTTAAAATAAGCTCATTTATTGATAGAAAAACTCACAAAGTTTCAGTACCCTTCACGGAGCTGTGGTGTAAATAAATGTGGCCGCTGCAAGTGTTCTTATAGTGGAAGAACGCACTGATTTTTATGAGGTGCGCCGAAAGCAGAGGAACTTCTTTTCGAAACTGTCAGATCTCAGCAAAACCAATAAAATCATTCATTTGTGAGCGTTGTGCCAATGCAAACATATTCTGAAAATAGCATATATTTTTTCAATTTTAACCTCACCTCAGTTCGCTCCTGATATCCGCTTTTTACAATTCTAGTATACTTATAAAATATAGCGGAGGTGATCAAGTGTACGTGCGAAAGCTGTGAAGCTTTCGTTATTTTTTAATTATTTAATGCTTTAATGGTTGTCTCAGTTAGATTTGATTTCTTTTATTTTTAAACACCAGTTGTAATCTTAACTAGGTGTATTTTCAGAAATCACCTAGTAGTGTTTTTTATCATTGGAAACGTCTGAATTTAACAATGATTGTGGCCACGTTGGTGGTTCTTTTCATCCGGAGAATTAGATTCTCAGTGGATCAAGCTACTTCTATCTTTTAGAATCGTTCACAGATGTGAAAAGAAAACAAATTACATTTTTATTTAAAAAGCGATTGATATTTGATTCAAATGTATGTTAAGTAATAATATTTGGAAGACTAGGGGAGC
Source organism: Parhyale hawaiensis (assembly GCA_001587735.2). Lineage (NCBI taxonomy): Eukaryota > Metazoa > Arthropoda > Malacostraca > Amphipoda > Hyalidae > Parhyale > Parhyale hawaiensis. Next base: position 24,104,878 of record LQNS02278159.1, read on the forward strand.
TCGTTTCTGAATGGGGATTGTATTCCTTCACGCCATCCCACTCCTGCCCCCTGGGCACCGCCAATGATGCTCTCCCCCACGAGAAGGGGCTGGACTGCTGGTGAGTGTTGTTAAGGCTTGCAGTCTTCAAAGGTAGGTACATTTGTAGTCGTATATTACGCCTATTTGTTTCAGAGGAGCTTCTGGGGATGTTGAATTTTCGATACACTGGGCTGCTAATTATGCTGCAATTATAGTACTTGCAGTTGATCTATGTGGTCGGTTTTGGGTACTGTTTCTTACTATTGCTTTTAGAATACGTTCATCGGTTCTGTAACTGTAAGAGGCTATTTTTTAAGTAGAATGTATGTTTTGTCACTTATCATGTGATGAGCCCCTACATTTACTATTTCAATACCGTTGTAGAACTTAGTCAAAGAGCTTGTTGCGGTAACAGTTCTTAATTAGGTTTTACATTCAGGCGCTCTGCAGGTTGTTTCCTTTCCATAGGCTTTGTTTTATACTCATATTAGAGCTCTGCATTTCTGCTCTTCCTTGCCAGCTTGCTATGCCTTTCCTTTTCATCAGCCTCTTGCTCACAGGCTTTAGGCATTGTTTTTTACATGACAGTGTTAGTCCTTTCACCGCGATGTACTATAAATGGCGTGGTAATATATAAATTACACCAACCACGACTAAGCTTATATGCTATTATTATTACCAGGAAAAGTTTCAGCTTCAGCTTTTGGCCCATAAGCAAGTCGTGCAGAATTGAACTTCCCAGGAAAAAAAAAAGGTTAATACAGAGGAAAGGTGAAACAAAATGAAAAATATAGCAACTTAAAATGTATTGATGCACTGAATCACCGATCATAGTAAGTTAATAAACATGAAAGAATAAAAAACATGAATTAAACTAAAGCAAAATGAATGGCACAATTCAAAATCTAGTCATTCGCTAAAAATTAAATGAAGTTAAAAAAATCACGTACTGGAACTTAAAATATAATTCAGAAGAAAATTGCACATCTTGGTCATTTACTATAATATGACCGAGTGATTAAAATTAACTAAAATTTACTAAACAAAAATAAAAAAGAACTTGTTTTGATTAAAGTTTTACAATTGATACGGTAAGCTGTCGTTACTCGAGTCCAATTTCATTCCCACGGAAATACCCCAGCTAAACCATTGTCAATCGGCAGTCCCCTAATTAAGCTGGTGTTACCACTTCTGTTCCTTCCTTTGTGTGGCTTTTCGATAAATTCTTAGTTACGCAGTTGTTGCTATGTTTTGTTCTTCTTTTTTACATCTCTTAGAGTGTTGTAATGAATGCTTGCGTCCCTAGCTTTATTCAGACAGTTTCATGTATGTTTTCTTTCTCTATTTGACAGCACTGATGATGGCTATACTGTATTATGATCCCAAATGTTTGCGATATACATAGTAAACATGATTATTAAATGTAGCGTGGTTCTTCTTTTTATAGTTTAATTTGATATATATAACTTCATCATTGAAGTTAACTTTCCTGCTCAAGACACCTTGAAAACTTTGCGCACGTGGTAAATTGATATTAAGTGTTGACGATAGCTTATCAATAGTATAATTTCAACCAAAACATATTCTTTTATCATTTATGTTTAGTAAATTTCAGGTATTTTTAGTTACTTGGTCATATCTTAGTAAATGACCAAGAAGAGCACTTTTCACGTGATATATGATATTTTAAGTACCAGTGAGTGATTCTTCACTAATTTTATTTTTAGTGAAATATTAGATTTGGAATTTTGCTATTCATTATACTTGAGTTTGATGTTTTTTATTATTTCATGTTTATTAAATGACTAAGATCAGTGATCTTGTGCATCATTACATTTTAAGTTACTGCATTTTTCATTTTATTCCACCTTTTAGTTTATTATCTTTCTTTTCTGTCGTTCTGTTGCACGACTTGCTATAAGGGCTCAAATCCGTAGCTGAAACGTTTTCCTAATAATATATAACAATAATGAAAATAGTAATAATAGCATATTACGTCGCGCGTGGTTGGGTGTAATTTATATATTACCACGCCATTACTATTACAGTAGAGTACCTGCACTGTCAAAAATGACAACGAGAATTGTTTTGGAACCCGTCTTCATGTAACATACTTTCGTAACTAACATCTTCTTCGAGGATAGGCTACAAATTGCAACTAAAATTGTCATTAGAGATGAGTGTTCTCTCTGTCAATTCATCTATAGCAGCACAATCGTCCCCTACTTTAGAAGAGGTACAGAAAAACTTTTATATTGGCAAGCAGCAAAGCACTGCTGAATTAGATTAATTTCCCGTCACCTATCCTCGATAGCGACCGATAAGCCATCAATACATCTAAATTTTTCTCTTGAAGCAAAAATTCTTTCACAAAGGAAGACATCGAGCTGAAAGAATTATGTCTGCTGTCCCGTGAAAAGTCATCGCTTCGTCTGTGCTTTGTAGATCAGCTACTGAAATAAGCTATAAGCTACGTAGTGAAGTGAGAACGAGCATAGGTTTCGATGTATGGAGAAAGGGCCAAATATCAGATTCCATAACCGCACGAAGAGACACTGAAAATATCTTCATTGATTCAATGTTAAGAACAATTTTAAAGGAAGAAATGTATCCAGATAAAGGGATAAGGATTCCATTATTGCCATCTTATGCAAGCTGGTCATCGATTCACAAGAAAATGCTACTTAATTACAAAATCGACTACACGACCTATTTTCTACTTCGTTTAGTGCTGGTACAAACATATAAATATAAAATAAATATATAAATACACACACACACACACGATGGTCATTCTTAGTATTAGATTATGGTAAAATGCCCTAACGGCGAAATAATCAACGGTCAATGGAACGACGGCGAATTGACTGACGGAGAACTGACCGGTGGCGAAATGCCCCACGGCGAAACGACCTAAAATCGATTTTCACTCGTTATTTTCTTCCATTGTCATATTAACGATGTACTTGAAGGACGAGTTACGTCTGAGAGGTAACTCATCAGAAAGACCGCCGTCGCAGTCTGGTTAACCAAGCGCGTTTACTGGTTAGCCTTAACAGACTGATATACGGTGTACACAGCATCCCCAGGCCTTTCCAGGATCCCTCCGTTAAAGACTAAACGGAACCAGTACGATGCTAGAAGCACCCTTGGTCTTCCAGGATTGGTCACAGTCCTCTGCGTGGGGGGGCGATCCCGACGCTAGCTCAAACAGATAGCACCTAGAGACCGCGTAGCACAAGCCGGACGGCCCGCGAGTGATACCAGGTCCGTTCATAGAGGCATTGCATTGCCCCGGCCAGTCGGTGTAGGAAGGTCAGCAAAAGCCGGACGGCCGGCGAAAGCTATCAGGGACCCTCCACACAAGTGAGCCCTGACATCTTCTCAACCGGTACGTGATGCTTAGCGGCTTGAGTTAAGACTCTACGGAAGATAGACCTGCCGGATGAGACGGAGACAGGTAATGGGAGACAGGACAGGGCCTCCTCCGTCTCTACCCAGTAGGAGGTCCAGTCTTCCCAACGGAAGTTAATGAAAAACCGAGGACGCAAGGGTGACTAGGAAAGACTAGGAAAGTGGTTAGAGCTGAGGAGGAAAACCTCTGACCGTAGAATCGCCTAACACTTCTATCAAAAGTTCACCACTCTCACGCCTCATTCTCAGTGGCGCCGCATGAGGAAATTATGTCGCCTCATTAGCCGGCATGACTCTCTGGACCGTTCATACTCCTCTTTTTTTTCGTTGAGCATGTTCAGGGGACGCTCATGCGAGACAGGAATTTTACCGCCGCCGGTTAGGATGGCCTCACCATGCTCTACCTCCATCATCTGGGCCCAAGAGTCCTGGACTTCTTGTGCCAGCTACTCAACTTGTTCCTCTGGGAGGCTAATGTTCCCTCTATTTGGTCCTTTGTCGTCATCATTGCGTTGCTTAAACCTGGAAAACCAATAGATAATGGCGGGTCCTATCGCTCCATCTCTTCCCTCTAACTCGCTGCCAAGCTGTTGGAGACATTTCTCTTCCCTCAACTCTCAGCAGCTGTCCCTACTGCCGCCTATCAACATCGTTTTATGCGCGACGGATCACCTACCTCGGCCTTGCTGCCCCTGGCACAGACCATTGCGGTGGGTTTCAACCAAGAGAAGCCCCGTACGGATTGTCGTGGTGACAAGCCATAAATCCAAGGATTTTGATACGGTGAATCATAATTTACTACTTGTTCTTGTCCAATGCCCTACACTAAAGCGCTACGTAGTACGCTGGTTAACTGTTTACCTTAGAGGCAGAGCGGCGTGCTGCCGGTACCGTTCTTTTACATCAATCATCTGTCACATTCACTAGCCTACCTCAAGGTTCGGTCATTTCCTCCCTTCTTTTCAAACATTTCGTCTATAGCGACCTCGGCCTTGCGGCCGAGGTCGCCAATTGGGCCAAAGAGCATAATATTGCCATCTGTATCCCTAAAAATAAGCCCACACTTTTTACCTCGGACAGCCTCCTTGTTCAGGAAAATTCGGTGATTACTCTAGGAGTCTAGGTGAATCTCTACTCCTTCCGGAGAAATACCCAATATTTTAACCGTTTGTTGGGACGGACCCGAATCTTAAATTTACTACCCATGCCAAGGAAACACTTAACTGAGCGACCTCCAGACTTCACATCCTTAAGCCCCTCGCTGGCACCAACTGGGATCATCCGAATGAAACTTTGATCGTAACATATGGAGCCCTTATCGGGTCCATCATCACCTACACCGCCCAGGGTGCAACCTGTGCTGAATACGGCTCTACGCGTAGCCACCGGCGTCCACCGCATAGCTTCTTTGAGCTATCTCCAGCATGAAACCCACGAGCTTCCTGTTTGGTGGCTGTGGATCTTCTAAGCAAAGAGTACATTCTGCAGTCCCTGGCTCCCAGCCACTTGGCTCACAATCTGGCTGTTGCCAACTGTGGCGTTGGATCCATCCGCCGAACTCTACCTTCTACGTATTGGCCATCGATGTCTCACCTCCTCGACGTCAGCGTCGTCCCAGCCGCCTCTATGGCGTAGGTCTTGACGTTGGAGCATCAAGAAATAGTGATATCAGCCATTGCCGGCCTAGAGATCAATAGAGTGCTCGGTACCTCTCCCTCTCCTATGTCTCCGACTGAATTACATTGCCTCACCCTCTCTGCACTACGCTATCACAGTTGCTGTCAGGGTACAGTACGGCCCTCGCGTCCTACAGGAATAGAATCGGGTTTTACGGTCTTCCCACTTTGCCCTCCCTGCCTTGAACAAAAGCCAACTGTCGGTCATTCGTTTGTTTGTGTTTCCCTTCCAACGACCAGGACCCCGGAGCATCTATGGGAGGACCTCCTCGGTGCCTCTTTTTAACTTTCTACTCAGCCATCCTTCGACTATCTACCGCCGCTTCCCCGTCCGCTCCCAAAGCTTCCTCTTGATGGGGACCGCAGTTAGGTGTAAGCACAACAACAACAGTCAGCAATCGGTGTCTGGATGCTATTGCAGAGGTACTGACATAACTAGAAATAGGAATGAAGCGGGGTCATCATACGTGAGCCTTCCGTTGATGGCGCCATAGCTCTTGATGATCTGTGATCAGCCGCAGCCGTGCACACTAAGTCTTGTGGAGCCTGTTGGTGTATATCTACAGCGCGAACAAGTGCGTGTGGGTTTCTCAGTTGGGGTGTGTGATGTAGCTGACTTTACCTTTACAGCATTTTCCGAGCACGACGTAGATACACGTAATATCGGCACAAGGTTGGGTTCCAGGATTTCGGTAGTCAATGTAGTAACAAAGCATTAGCACAGTTGCCCTGCAGCCAATGTTGCGTCAGCACTGGTGCCACTGACGGACCAAATTATAATAGACTGCACTAACATCCGATCTTCATATAAGCTAGCACCAACTCACGGCAAAATCGGCTTAGTGTTGCGCTACAGCAGAAATCAATATCGTCGACCAACATTGAAACAGCTGTAAAAAGCCTAATTCTGCGTCATTGTTGTCTCGCGACGTTGGACTGATTCAGTATAACTTGGGTGTAATATTTACTCAACCTAGCACTATCATCGTGGCAAATAGAGCCGAGGTTTCAATACAACATTTCCCAATAGATTAGCCAACAATCGTTGGTGTCGCTATTAGCACCAGTATTGGATCAGTGCAGAGAGAACAATACAATACTATTGTTGCAACATTACACCTACAGTTCAACGTTACTTGGTTGCATTGCACAACACTTGTTTACTCATGATGCATATTACTGCTTTAAATGTAAGTGCTAATGTATGTGAACGTTTGGCTGCACAGTAGTCGCAGGCTTACTCTATGTACATATAAGGCTTGAAAAATATGAAAGTTATTGAAATTATCCTCGCGTTTCAGAGAGAAAATTTAATTCGCCCCCAGGATGGAAAGAACATTTGAAAAGCTCTCACCTCCGCCATACGCAAGCAGCATGCCTGCGATATCCCAGAATGCGAGGGGTCTCAGTACACCGGAAATCTTCTCAGTCTTCTGGCAGTGCACAGCATTGGAGGTCACTCGCTTGAGCCAAAAGTCCAGGAGGCCCGCCTCTCGCAGGCGGTTGATGCTGTGGTACAGAGAACCATTTAACCTTATAAGGACCTCGTCCTCATAAGTAATGCTATTCCTATAAGAGACCGATATTTTAGTTGCTCATTGCAGGGTTGGTGGAGAAGTCAAGGGCATAAGTGGTAGCATGTATGCATCGCTAACAGTGTGGGTGCCTACCGTGACTGTACGTGCCTCATCTGCAACAGAACAACTGTCTTTATGAATTCAGTGAGTCTCTGACTGTGGGGTTGGGAGGTTGTGCTATGCTACAGGAAAGGCTAGTCTATCTACGCTTGCTCAACCAGCGGGCTGCTAGAATCCAGTGTATCTACTCTGGTTTTTCTTGCACCAATGACACCATAGCTGCCTGACTCTCACAGAGAATAGAACCCTTCACTGCTGCTAACAAAAGATGACACATGGTGTTGGAAAGTTTCAAAATACGGGCGGCCTTGTTCATTTTGCTTTTTTACGTCTGCTACCGAAGTCAGCCAATTGAAAATGTTCAGAGTTAAAATCGATGGGCCATCTGGGCCTCCATTGGTGGAACGCCTCATGTCAACAGAGAAAACGGAGTAATTAGCGTCATGGTTCAACTAAATACAAGGTTAGTCAATTGCATGGCTATTTTGCGACCATTCTGTGCATCTCCCTCCAAATCATTGCCTGGAGACCTCAGGCTGCTGATATTGCGTCCTAAGTTTATGAAAATAATGTAAACAACTGAACCAATAATCGATATTATTTTTAATTTTCTGCTGAAAAGACACTGGAAAATCGTAAACGCGTGTTTTAGATATCGTGAAGATATAAAGCTAGGCCCAGAGATGATGAAGCGGCATATCTTTGTGAGAAATTGGTTGCAGCTGTTCTTAATATTTTCCCGTGCAGTATGAGAAAAGTTTGGTTTCACCTACTGGTATTTACAGTAGGTAACAGTTAACAGACCATCGAAACTTTATTGTATGAGTCTATGTATATCAGAGAATAATTAGCTGAATACCTTCATACTTTAGAATTTCTCTGCACACTTTTCTGCCATTGTGCAATGTAGGCACAGCGTAAACTACTCCTTCTTACCTATCTATTATGTGCTAGTATTACAAGGTTTCTCAACTGCAAATATAGCTAGAATACTAATGGTTTACAGCGAATTATTTATGCATGACATGGCGTTATTACTTCAAACTTTAGTGTCGTTCTTTGTTCCAATTCTAGAAGTAAAAGGAACTAACATTTATCTAGTGTTCTACGTGAGAGTGAAAGCTAACTCTACCGTATCTTAAGGATACAAGCTATCTGAAATTTAAAGGAGTATCCATCATAAGTTACGAGAGAAAAACAGGAAGAGAGCTTATTGTGGAAGGGACTGTATTTGCCGTTTTATATTCATGACATATTTCAATCGAAACTGGCTTCAGTATTTCTCTCCTTTTTTCCCCGAAGTTATTGTGCAGTCGAATACAATTTTTTGGAATTTAAAACATTTATTAAGGTTTATGAAAGTTTATAAAGTTTATATATTGTTATATGCTTTCCATAAAATATCGAATGTAGCTATTTTTCATTTTTACTGTGTTATATATACGGTAAAACAAGGCTCTGCTAAATTTCTAGAGGACTCTTTTACCGTGTCAGCAAGCCTTGGCGAGGTATACATGAGTTTTGCAATAAATCGTAATATTTTAAGTGAACTGGTTACTCGTTGTTGTAAGTAAAGAACCTCAATGAAAGGAGACTATGAATATCGTAAGTAGAGGCAAGTATGAGCGAGCGCGTGTTGGTCTCCTGATGACGTCACAGCGAGCCAGCAACCGTGCAGGTAGGTACCTTTTATGTATTTAAACCATTGTCATGGCCGTCAATTTGGACCGAAGCCATCTTGTGTCAGCAGTCTCCACGCACTCTACGATCTTCATATTTTACTTAGAATTTTGTTTGTTCGCCCGTCAACATTTAAATAAACTCTTTGGGTTGCTCATTTTCTGTCGGGTGTTCTGAATACTTAATTACGTTGTATAAACAGTCAATAGACTTTCCATGCCCTAACTCGATCACTATTTATCTTCATAAAATTTGTAACTTAACTGAAATGATCTAAATATCGGATCAGTTATCTCTCTTTCCCTTCAATTAACTTCCTTTGGCAAAAGTTTATTAACATTGGACCTGCACCAATATGTTAACGTTTGACCTGCACTAATATGTTAACGTTTGACCTGCACTAATATGTTAACGTTTGACCTGCACCAATATGTTAACGTTTGACCTGCACTAATATGTTAACGTTTGACCTGCACTAATATGTTAACGTTTGACCTGCACTAATATGTTAACGTTGGACCAGCAATAATTTGTTAACATTGTACCTG
>LQNS02278159.1:24119929-24132029 GCA_001587735.2 Parhyale hawaiensis
TAGTGCCTGAGGCTACGTATGGGTACTGCCCTAACCAGTAAAAAAAATCTGAAATAAAAAAAATCAGAAATCCCGCCCAATCCCTGCTGGGGAACGCCACGCCCACCGCCGAGGGGGGCGGTGCCGGGCGCGCGCGGACCGGACGGCCGCTCTTTGAACCACTAGTGTGGGCCGCTTTTGGAACCACCAGTGGTTCCTAAAGCGGCACTCCTTCTACTTGTATTTTACTGGGAAGTTTTTTTTTTTTTGTTTCTGTTACAGAAAAGAGTCCGCTTATTGACGGAACCTCTAAATACTTCCTGGTACTATTAAACAGAAAGTTGGAAAGTGTCCGGCGAATGGACCTGCGGACGCTTTCTGTCATTTCTCGTAAAAAATTTTTACAGTGTACTTCAGAAGTATTCAAAGCTGATATTTAGCACAAGCATGCAAAGAAGTGCAAGCACTTTGAGACTTCCTTCTTACTTTTACCATCATGTCTAACCTGGCCTAATTTTCGACTGTTTTTATTCGAGCGTGACCCGAAAGATGCACATGTATGCATAAACAAATTTATACTTTACAAACAGACGGCATACACCTGGTTCTCGTTATATGCAAGGGTTACACACCCGAAAACCTCGCATACTGCTAACTCGCATATATCGAATCTACATACTGTAAGGGGATCACATTCTATTACCCATTAAGGGGATCACATTCTATTTCCCATTAAGGGGTTACATTCTATTACGCATTACCCACACATGGTAAATTTGGCACTCATTTATAATAATGTTACACTACAGCAGTAATGGTAAATTGGAACAATCTCTATGATGAAAAAACTGTGAAAAAGAAAACCAAGAGACCGTAGTGCAGCAGCGCCTCCCTCGCACAACTTGCAACTCGCATAAGCCCGGTGCCCACGTAACAACTTTCGTTGCCGCTAGCAGCGTAGAAGCAACTCAACTAATCCGTTTGCGTATCCACGGCACGGCTTCAGCTTGGGTAAAATTTAACTGTATAAACATTATCGAAAATCTCAGTCGCTACTGCAATTTTTACATCATCGCAAGTGGCAATAATGAACTTTCAACTATCTTAAATCCACAAATTTTGATATTTCAAGAATTAGTGCAAGATATTCATTGACATTGCTGAAGTCCTGGCTATGATTACAGTGTAGGATTAGCTGAGTTGTCTCTAGGCTGCTAGTGGCAACCATTGTTGTTTCGTGGGCACCGGGCTTTAGAGCGAATTCTCTCGCATAAAGCGAAGCAGTGACAAAAATTTTTCATCCGCATGTAACTAATTTACATAGAACGAAAAGGTTGTGTGATTGTAATTATCTCTGTTTGCAGCTGCGTTTCCAAGTTAACTTCAGCTATTGTGTGATGTGGTTTCGCCACTTCTGGGATTTGTATTATTACGAAGACTACCATGCTGATGTGCCAGCCTTAACATAACTTCGACAGGTTGTAAACTGTCGCCTCCGGTACATTCGTTTGTCTGCACAGCGTGCAGTAATTGGAGTCAACGCAGCGGATTGTAGTTGAAAGTTGACGAAACATTTGCTTGAAGTAAGATGTCATATATACTTTTGGAACACCCGGTATCATAGATACACCTTCCTAAGGTAACCTCTCTAAATTTTGAAAAATTTTAAGTGTCAAATTACCAACCTTGAGCCTCCCACCTGATGTGCTGATAAACAGAGAAACGCGCGTCGTGGGTAACAAAATTTCTTCAACTGCTTCTAACCGAAATCTACAATGGAACGAGAACTAAATGTACAGTATTTCATATTGTTTTGGTATTTTTATTCCTTCTTCTGTTCACGGAAGAGATAAGCAGAATTTCGACCCTCAATTTAACGAACAATAAACTTGGCAGCATGAGCGACGACAAGATGAGATTAATTAGATTTTTGACCAAAGACGCACTAATTGGTCCACTCTCGGAAAGGAACCCAGGCCCAGGCTCCGACCCGATTAAAGCTAATGCCGTTATTCTAAGAAAAAAGAACACGGACGTCTACAATTTAAAAAAAACGGTTAATTTCAAGTATCCGCTAATGCGCGGCGAGATAGGACAGGAAGTAATTTGAACGGTTTTACTGAATACCCTAGAAGCAGTTAATATTCTTTTGACTTTGAAATGAACATCTTGCCAAGCCCTTTCTTTCCTATTTGTTGCTCCTGATACTATCAATGTAAGTTTCGCACCATTGCAGGTTCCGCAGCCCTACCTAAATGTTTGTTGACTTTCCCAGATTCCGTTCAAGTTAGTCCTGATGTTTTAACAGTTTAGTTTTCTTTTTCTGACTAAGCAGTGTTCGCTGCACATAGTTCTGTCGACGAATAGTTACTTCAGATTTCTTTTGCCATACGAGACTTAATACATACACCAGTCTGTACATAAGATACATACACCAGTCTGTACATAAGACACAACTGCGAATAAATGAAGAAATTTCAACTTCGTCAGTTTAATTTGTTTTAAAATTAGATGACCCTGCATTGCTGTACAGAAACTAAACTCCCTCATCTCTTCTGATAATCAAGGGCATGATCGATCGGCCACCAAAATTAGGCCCACGAGACTTAAACTTCTCGAAACTTCTGACAGGCGAGCTGGCTGCACTCCATGAATTGAGTTCCAGCCGCTGTCCCTCAATAGGTTTCCCTTAAAACTTGCAGACCCTCAGCAGTGCTCCGTATAATAGTCTTCAACTGTCGTCTCAACACAATCGTTTTGCTTCTAACACTTAAAAAACGATTCAAAGTGACAACACCCAAGCTTCTATCTGAAGTTTCGGACAAGTGAAGCCTCGAAAGCTAAAGTTTAGCCTCCCATCAAACATTCCCTTAATCACTTTGGCTGATGCAACGTCTCCTTCACAGCAGCATCAGTGCTCACGCAACACATTCGTCGCTGTCATTCTCACTTCTACTTTCTCTGCCAGGGAAGCAGTTTGTCAAAACTATATGGTTTTAAGCAGGACTAGAGCACCCTCAGAGCGCATACCTCCGCCAAGTGAGCCAACGGTAGCAAAAATTCAAATTGGCTCTGAAACCATAATNNNATAAACTCCAAAATCTAATCAATTGTGCCTTTTTATATTAATAACAGCTTGTTCAATTTTTTTGAAGTTCCGTTCATAATTTTTGAGTTATACTGTTAACAAACTTTATGACAAATATGAGTCAAACATACAAACAAACCAACCGATCTGCACCAAAATTTGATCATTTATGTCTTTTGCTATTATTAACAACTCCTATAAATTTCATAAAGATCCATTCATTATTTTCTGAGTTATTGTGCTAACCAGCATCAAATTAAAAACAGTGATAAACGAACGAACGAACAAACGGACCGTTACCAAAATTTGGTAATCTACTCTTTGTTATATACCTAACAACTCATGTTAATTTCGTCAAAATCCATTCATAGCTTTTTGAGTTATGGCATCGAGAAAAATGACGCAGACAAACAAGCAAACAAACGGATGGACATATCTTCACCAAAAGTTAATCATCCGTTCCTTCTAGCATACCTAACAATCCCTGTAAATTTCATCTAAATCGGTTCATAACTTTTTGAGTTATCCTGGTGACAGACAGACAAACACGACGAAAACATAACCTCCTTGGCGGAGGTAAATATTAAATACGTATTGAGAAGCTATTGAGCAATCGAAAGAACCGAACACAGCTTTCAGAGAAAAATAAATTTGTCACTCATGTTATCCAATTCTTGGTTCTTTCTATGAAATTGAATTACAAAGCTATATTGATGTTAACTTACAGAAAGACTGTATAGACTCCATCGGCATTTTCTGTGAAATTCTCTTAGATTTTTTAAGAGACGCACCCAGTTACAGGTTAGCTAACTGTACCTGAGAATAAAACACATGCTGAGCCATAGCCATGAGCATCCTGTGAGCAATGCCTGCAACCTTCTCGTTCTTCACTTTGTAAATGGCGCTGTTGAAGTTGTTCGTAAGGATGGCCTTCTGCACCATGCGTCCGAGGGTAGAGTCAGGCGATGATTCCTGAAAAGTCAAGGTTATTATAATACCTCGACATCCTTAAAACGTACCGTTTCTAATCAATTTGGTAAAAAAATTAAACCTGCAAACGCGTTTGTACGGTTCTGTTGCAATAGTATGGCCAGAACAATAACAGTCATTGAAATTTTTCAGTACGGTAGAATAATGAAAGAGCATGCGCTGACAAAGTCGTCAGGGCACAACGAAAGGCAAGAGTTTGCATCAAGATCAATGCACACGTAAACTAATAGCTGCTAGAAGTGACAATTCATCCACAAATCACCTACCAGAATCTTGGAAGAAGTTCCGGGAATTCAGCAGGGTGGGCTTAAGTCAGTACTGTTAAACGAGTTCGAGCAACCAAATGAATTATTCGTCCGATGTTGTCGAGTGAGTATTTCACTCCTGCAGCATGTACAGCAGCTCCTCTGCTTGTTCTTTGAATTCTCACATTGACTGGTTGCGATTCCAAGTTTGATGTTGAAAGTGTAAAATGAATTTTTAAGTTAGACGGGGATCTTTCTGCAGAACATGACCGTGGTTTATGTCCTTCATATGCAGTGTTCCCCGTTCGACTTGGTTGCCGTGTCCGTTTAAATAGTAGAAATGCTGCAGTTTTTCCAGTGCTAAATTTACTCCTAATCTGAAAAGATATTTCATTTTAAATACGCAAAAGTATTTGACGGCTAACATTTTAATACATCTTTTGGTTAGTAAACGTACAGTTGCACTTACACAGGAAGCAGAGAATGTAAAGGGAGTACTCAAGTCAAACCAGCTTCGAGAAGTGACGTCACACTGACGAATGTTTCTGAACAGCCTATGAGCAATTTGTACGATATCAGCAGTGAGTTGTCAGCTGTAAACTTCGAACAGGTACGTAACTTTATGAATAATTAAAGATAACAGATAATAATTGAAGAATGAACGTATATGAAAAGAGAAAATTACCGCAGTACAGTTAAATTTATATATGAGCTTGCAATAACGAATCAACTTTTAGATGTAGACCATGATGTTTTTTTCCGGGGCGATGGCTGTGCATTGGTATTCGGAACGCACTTTGTCACTCACGTCTCTGTGGCCATTCTAAAATCGGTAAACCCATGTCCAAACTGTGCTGAAATCAACTGCATCGGTTTCGTAAACGTTCACCTGGCACCGGTGAATGTTGATTGGGTCAATTTTTAGTATGCAGGAATTCAGTGACGCACGTCAATGGCAGGCATTGTTTTCTAACAGTGCCACACCGTCAATTATTTGCAGCAGAGAGATGAAACTTTCAGGTCATGCATATAAGTCGTCTAGTGTCACGTACTTCAAGAAAGATTGGGCTCCCATTTAAGGTGCATGCTGTTTTTGGTGAGAAAGATATCGATGCTTTCAGGCTTATTGCTGCATGTTTTGGAGTATTGCTCACGGGTCTGCTCTTCGGCCGCTGACAGTCACCTGCGTCTGCTGGATCGATTTGTTAGCTCAGCGAGCACTGAAATTGAGGGGTACAACAACAATGAGATACATTTGTTGTACTCTGGCCCTACTCTCAAAATCTTTGAGAGAAATATGCTCGCCGCGGCTTCTGGCACTCCTTCACTCTGGAGGCCGTTAGGTGCCGAAATCGTCAGTTCAGTCGGTGTTTCTGCCCTGGTCCGTTTCGGTCTGGAATTAATTGCCACCATCAACTTTCGGTCGTGTCGGCCTGCAAGCGATTAAACCAGCTGTTAGTGGCTTTCATATGGAGTGTTTTGGTAGCGTTTCGGACTTCCCGTTGTTGTATGATGCTTCATTTGGGTTACACTACCTACCCGTGGTGGCCCAAGCGTGTAATTTTAATGATAATTATATTGTAATTGCGTGATGCAGGATGCTGAATTTTCTGAAACAAAAATATTGTTTACTATATTTTTATCCGTTTGACGTTTTTAGAGTGTGATTTAACTCACCAGTCCCTGCTGATAAATGCTCTGGCCTCCAGCCATCACGAACTCGTACTCGTCTTGGTTCACCAGTTCTTCCAACGTCTCGAAGGGAACTTCAGTCTTTGGGAGGATGATCATAGACTTGAGGTTGGAGCGGTAGGTGTTCGCCACAACGAAAGAGATGAACATCCACAGACCCGTCATGAACAGGATGATGTTGGCAGAGTTTGGCTGCCACGGCAGTGCTGATAGAAAAAATATAAGACGTGACAATGTATGAGTCTCTAGCAAGCATGTACAAGACAAGCGGGAATTGCTTGCCATTCCAGCTTTCCAAGGATGAAAGCAATAATCACAAGAATGCCTCGTGGTAAGACCATTACTCGCGGTGGAGGCAAATTCAACGCTGTCAGTTTTGATGGCCAGCTAGACCTAGTTTTTTTTGGCATGGGTCACATCTAGGTCAACCCATCACACTCCCTACAAAAAATTATGAACAGTGCTCAACTCCTTCGCCTTTTTTTGGGGTGAACAGACAATAATTTATATATTTACAAATGCATATGCACTTAAATCTTCAACGAAAACATTATCACCTCTCTCACTTGCTTTGCGGGTGATAACTAATTACGTCGTTGCATGTATAGCAAAGGGAGAAAGTCAGCGGTCTGATTAAGATGATTTACTGTAATTTTCTTTTCTCTTGAGTTTCTAACGACAGTTATGCTTCTACCAACTTCCCGCTATTCACTCGAACCACTATATATAATACTGACTCACTTCATGCGATGACCGGATTGCTGCATCCTGTATAGCTCGGTAGCAGTCTAGAGGTGCAACTGCAGTTCCTGGTTCATCTTGATACTATAATTTGAGTACAGAGTCTGTATCGTAGGAAGGGTTTCATTTATTTGTGATTTCGAAGTAGACAATAAACGACTGTGCGAGGGAACCAAATTTATCAAAATACTAGGAGCACCGCAAATATTTGTATACTTTGGAAGACAACGTGGCAATGGTACGCAGGTTAGAGTGCAGTTGAAATTGTAATTATTTCGGTACATTCGTAAAGTCCGACCAGCAATCGTAGTGTGTCTGCGTGTCCGTTGGGTAAAACCCATAGCCCGAGCACCACACTGTCGTCGTACGTCTCATTGACGCACTAGTCACATAGGCACGCAGGCAAAGTGGTACTTATTAATTCATACAAACTGTCAATGTATTTCACATTAATTTTAGCTTTATCAGCTAATAAGCTTCGTTTTAAGATGATACATAAAGAAGCTACAATTAAATAGTTTTCCAATGTTTACATGGTACTCAGTTGTGTTCGCTATCGATGAAATGGTTGTAGGTATATCGCGTGAGTTTTGGGGATGAAGCCTTTTCTAGCAATCTCTACTTCAAAACATTGAGTTAAATAAATGAAAATAACTTTTCTCTATTCATATATCAATAGGGCTTCTAACATAGATATAAATAAAAGATGTTATTTTCTGGAATACAACTAAAAACTGCACTGCTCAAAAAATTGGAAAACACCTGAAATAATCATATGCGCAGCTACTATTTTATGCTAACTACGACTGGCTATTGCCCGAAAAAATTGACCGAACATTGCTGCATTGGGAACTTTATTAATTTTGACTACTGTTTATATTTTTTTTTTCAGTCTCACATTAAGTGCGGCGCATCTGGAAAAGTAGCGAGTGAAGCCTGATTGGTGAATATCATCGTAGCTTGTAACGCTCTGCGTTATGAAGAGCGTGTGACAACGTAAGCGGTTGTTGGTCACAAGCTGTGCGTGATGAAGTTTGATAGCTACCATTCTGTATGTTGATGACACTACAGTATTGTATGTCCTGCAAAATATTATTAGTTGATCAATTTCTGCCCCGGATTACGTCCTTCTTCCACCCTTCTACTTAACACTTTTTTATCTCCTAATATGATTCTGAAATTTATCAATAAAAGCAGACATGGGTGATTTCTATGGCCGCGCCGCTTTTCCCGCACGTTACAGTCACGAAGAGCTCGTCATACTCACACTGACTGAACAGAGAACCAAGGGAAAAGTGCGTGGCCCGCCAGATGTGTTCTCTGCAAGCTGTGGCGCTGGGAGGTTTGATGCCTCTAGAAGCAATGTTATTGTTAGTTCTCCTAATAGTTTTTGTGTTAATTAATGGGCTAATTTTGCTATGGCGGCAATACATACAATCTGCAATAGGAGACAAGGGGTCAGCCTGAACGAAAGTATAGTTATTTACCCTATAGCTGGTATGTTACCCTATACGTAGCCTTATACACCCTGCCTGCCTCCGACGCATGCTCCCCTTGCCACCACCATCAGTGGCGTTCTACTGCCGATACACGTGAAACTCCGTGTCTGCTTATATTTCTGTCGTCATAATTAACTTCTTAAATACTACAAACCTCTGTCTTAGCCCATCACTTCAAACCGAAGCCTGATCAACTCACGGACGTCCTGTATTTCCTACATCAAAGTCTACAAACATTCCAACCGTCACATATATTTTTTCGACCTTTTTAATTTGCTATCATTGCTATGGGGGCAACATACATGGGCAGTATTTTATAGAGGAAAATTAGAAAAGACATTCATGACCCAGCAACCGCCAACGAGACACATGAAGAGACAAAAATTTTTATTTCCCAAAAGTTTCAAGTGCCATATTTTATGACTGTAGCACGTCATTTTCAATTCGTATACCATACCCAAGATATATTTTTATGTTAAGTTCTACATTTGCAATGAACGCTTTATTACACCGCATCACAATGGTTCACAAGATTTTCAGCCGCCAATTATAAGGCCGTCTTCACACTTCCCTCATCGTTAGTTAGGCCGTGTCCACACGTAACGTATGGCATCCAGTCAAACTAATGGACGCATCGCGTTGATTGATTTGATAGAAATAGCTACAGCAAACGAGGGAGACTGAAGCATAAAGCGTGTCCCTTTTTGAACAAGGTGCGTAGTTCAAATTCAGTAAACAACAGTAATAAATACTGAATTTATCCTCTAGAGCGTTTTTAAATCATGAACAAGTCGACCAAAATGCTTTTTTATCGTCACTTTAACGATCAGAATCACTGTACTCCTGTTTTACACAAGAAAACTTGTTAACCTGCAAATGTTGTAAGAACACAGACGCCATCTTTGATTTGAAAGCACATCTGAAACCTCTGAGTTGATTTCTCTTCTATCGGTATATAATGCTGTAAAAATTTCGAAAATATTCTGTTGCTATAAAAAAATCAGCCCAAAAAGTTATGGGATACAAATATAACTTAAAACCGACGCAAAATATAAGCGAAAATGCTAAGAAACGATCATATCATAACTGAACGCGCAGCGTCATTGATTTGTATGAAGGGCACTTCTATGTGTTGACATAGGCAGAAAATTTTGCCGCACAGCTCATGTTCAATTTCGTGATAGAACGCGTTACGATGAGGGACGTGTAAATTCGCCCTTAATAAGATTCAAAGAAACCGCTGATTTTTACAGACGGTTGACTATAATTCCCTCCGCGAAGAAGGTTATGTTTTAGTCTTGTTTGTCTGTTACCAAGATTCCTGAAAAAGTTATTAACGAATCTTTATGAAATTTCCAGGGGTTGTTAACCCTGTTAAGAGTAGCAAATTATTAACTTTTGGTAAAGATCCGTCCATCCCTTTGTTTCTTGGTTCGTCTGACTCATTGTTCTTAATGTCATAATTCAAAAAGTTACGGAAGGATTTTTATGAAATTTACATGAGTTGTTAAGTATCTTACGAACAGTAATTGACCAGATTTTTGCGATCTGTTTGTTCGCATGTTTTTCGCTGTGTTTGATTTCATGCTTGTTTGCACAATAACTCAAAAAATTATCAATGGATCTTTATGAAATTTACAGGAGTTGCTAGTAATGTTAAGAGACATAAATAATTAAGTATTGGTGATTATCGGCTAGTCCGTTTGTGTATTTGACTTATAATTTGTCATAATGTTCGTTAGCAGCATAACTCAAAAAGCCATGAACGGGTCTTCACGAAAATTACAGAAACTAAATATGCTATCAAAAGGTATGCATGGTTAGATTTTGGTGTTGATACAAAGAAACTCATGGTTCGAGAACAAATTTGAATTTTTCGTTATCATTGCCTTGCTTGGCGGAGGTGTGCGCTTTCAGAGTGCGCTCTAGTTGTTTATGCATTAATTCTGCTCCCTCACAAGTCCTAAAACCTTTTCTGTCATTGTCCGCATTAAAAGTTGGCCGTGCGTATGTTCAGAAATTGCTATTACAATTTTGGTTGTTTTGTGTTGTGTAATGTATCCAATATGTGGTGTAATATATCCGTTATGCAGCCTAGAGCACGCAAGCAACAACGCTGTGTGTCTGTAACTCATAATAAGTACAGGACAGAACGTAATTCGACACTATTTATCCCATGAATAATAAGAACTTACAGCAAATGCTTTGTAAATAAAAATAGTTTGTAGGTGAACGGTGAGCAACAAAAATCACTTCCAATTTCTTTTATGCAATACGGTGTCACGCAAATCAGGAGTAAATTAGTAATACGAATTACGGAGCACATATTCTGCATGGTACGTTCAATACCGACGAAATTATTTGTACGCCCTCTGCATTTTAATATTTTCTTGAAATACTTGAAAACTAATGCTTGTACAGGTCTAAGGTTAGGGAAAAAACATGTAATAGTGAAAATGAAATGTAATTATCAGATCAAAACATTATTTGCAAGAGTTTTACCAAACGAAGTTTACAAAAAAAATGTTCAAAGAACATTTTTCGCACATTTGAACAATGATTACTTAATTAAAATAATAATAATCAATAGCATGACCTTTCATGTTGATGACGTTCAGCAGCCTTTCCCTATAGTTTTTGACGAGATTTGACGCCGTTTCAGGTGGGATATTGCTCCATATTTCAATGCCAACCCGTTTCTTTGCTGGAGGTTCATTTTAGCTCCATTATTGGTTTTGACTTTGAATTCACAGCATTAATTTTCGATGGGGTTCGGGTCAGGACTCATCAACGGCTATGGTAGCAGTGTTACCTTCTTTTTCTGAAGCCAGGTGGCAGTAGACTTGAACTTGCCCTTCAGGTCATTGAAAGACTCACCGTCTGCCAATCCCCAAACTCTGGGACGATGTCTTGAGGTTTTCGTCCAAGCGATAGTCACCAGATTTCACTATCCCTTCATTTGCCGCTAATTTTCCAGTACCACTTGAAGAGAAACAAAACATCATTGACCCACCTCCATGCTTAACTATTGGTGCAGTGTTTTCTTGACATTAAAGCCTCACCTTCCTTACGATTAATCTTCTTCACGTCATTGTGTTAGAAAAGTTTGATTTTTGTTTCGTCACTCCATAATACTCGGTCCAATAGGCTCTTCTCTTCATCCAAGTGGGCTTTGGTAAAGTTCCAGCCAGCAGCAACATGATATGGATTGTGATGTGGATTTCGTTAAGGTCGGTATCCGTGCCTGTCATGCGCTAACTCACTCAAGTTTCCGCAGTATCCAATCTCTCATCAATGGGATCCAGCACCACTCCTAGCTTAGTCCTCACCTCACGGCACAGTGTTGGTGAAATTCTTTACGATATTTTTTATTTCCGGCCACGTCCAGGCAATATTTCTAAGCACCAAAGTCAGTAAGCTTCTTTATCTCTTTATAAGAGATAAGCAGGGTGTCCTTCCCCCAACACAGTATGGTTTTCGTAAGGGCTTGGGAACCTGTGATGCTCTGCTTCACATTTCTCATGATTTACAGTTGGCTCTTGATGGGGGTCATGAGGCAAGGTTGGAACAGCTTGACTTTAGTGCTGCTTTTTATAGCGTGAATCACCTTGGGCTGCTCCATTAGCTGAGATTAATGGGTATTGGTGGTGTAGTTCTCGCGGTAATTAGTCAATTTTTATCTGAGAGACGTCAATGTGTAGTTGATGGGAAGAGGAGTGAGTTTTTGGATTTGGTTTCTTGTGTCCCACAGGGTAGTGTTCTGGGCCCTTTGTTGTTCATTGTATATACGGCGGATCTGTTTCATCTTGTTAACAATTTACTTGTTGGTTACGCTGATGATGTTACTCTGCTGGCTGTTTGCGATA
>LQNS02278159.1:24135934-24146376 GCA_001587735.2 Parhyale hawaiensis
TCTGGAATATGCTAGAACGATGTTACCTATGGAATATGCTATAACGATGTTACCTCTGGAATATGCTTGAACGATGTTACCTCTGGAATCTGCTAGAACGATGTTACCTCTGGAATATACCAGAACAATGTTACCTCTGGAATATACTAGAACGATGTTGCCTCTGTAATCTGCTAGAACGATGTTACCTATGGAATATGCTAGAACGCTTGAAACACTCAAAACATGAAATAAACAAGTATTAGAGTCCATTCCTCTCATTTAATACAATTTTCCCAACTGTTATAATAATTTTTTCTGGATATCTTTTGTATGTTTTGTATGTTTAGACTATTGACAATAACGTTCTCTTGTGATAATTGGCGTTTTCTTTTCACTATTACTTGCTTTTTATTCTGTGAAAACCTTAGTGAGCGCTTCGCCGCGCTTGCCCGACCGTGTCCCTCAGTTACTCCGGGCCTTCGCGAAAGTAGCAGCATGTTGCTGTTCTGCGAAGTGCTTACTGCTCGGGTGAATATTTTCCGAACGGGGTTGATTTTGCCACCCTAAAATCGTCCTTGGCGACCAAGCAGCTCGACAGCCTCTTCAATGCACCTCTTCTTTTCTTGACTACGTGCGGGGCTACCATATGCCACCCGTGTTCCACCGAAAAATTTTAATAGGATTAGAAGAAAAGCAAGAAGAGCCAACAAGGTAGCATACAGTTTCTATGGTATTATTCCGGGGTCCCGCTCGACTCTGGGCTAATTCCAAATCCTGAGAATTTGAAATGATTATTGGGAAATTTTGTAGGTGTTTCACATACGGCAAAAATTTGTTCTTGCACTTTAGTTGCTGGTAGTGTAACTGTTCAAGCACAATTAACTAGTAATTGGCGCCATAGGTCTTGATGATCCATAGTCGACTGCAGCCGCATTGACTCGTTTGGGACCAGTGGGCCTATATTCGCAGCACAATCCAGTGCTGTTTCCCAGTTGAGGGTGAGTTCAAGTTACTTTTAGCTTTACCTTTACGAAGTAGATCCAAATTTCGTCACGAAGTGATAAAAGTTTATGGAGTACTCATGCATCACGTAAAAGGAAATAAATTTGCAGATTTTTTTAGTTTGCAGTATTACACTGGAGCTTTGTTTCTTCCAGTTTTAATTGGTGCTGTCGTACCTTGATGCAGGTATCCACGTGTGGTGGAGGGAGTCGTAGAGTAAGAAGAACATCGTCAACACCACAATGACGGCAAACAACATGGCTGCAAGTGCGACCCAAACCTGCGGTGCAACAGCACATGTTGTTCAAACAGAAGCGCGTCAGCATGTGTTTTTATTCTTTAATAATATCTTAATACAGCAGAGGATAATATTTCGAATAGCTCTGCAATATTATTGACAGCAAAGAAGGAATCCACTGCACCATAATATAGTGCATTGTATTAATTTCATCACGTCACCTGATAATTAACCCTTCACTGCACAGTGCATCACATACTATACAATTCTAATGGTGTCATTCCTGTGGAAATGTATGATTCAGCCACATACAGAACAGTTATGTTTTATGAGCTACGATGGTCACTGCCGTCTTGGAGTGAAGCATTGCCAGTTTTGTACACAGTAGCCATCGCCTTACATATTTCACAGACTCACTTGAGCTGTGAAGGGCAGCAGGAAGCCGACGATGTTGGGCAGAATCTCAGGAGTTTTGAAGGCTATGACGTAATCTTGGACGTAGAGCGCAGTAGAAAAGTCCACAACCTGAGCTCGCTGTTCCGAAATGAACGCCACACTGCCGCTCATGTCCACTTCCTTGCAAATCCAACAAAAACAAACCAACTGACGCATCTCCAGATCTGCCAGTTTAAAGCTCCTTCTCTTCCGAAACTTATGTTCCACGGCCAAAATTTCATTCTGCTATAGCAGTTTCTATCTCAGCTACAACATCTGCTATTTACAGCAGCAGGTTAGTACGTATCATTACGTGGTCCAGCCATGGCCAATACTAACCTGTTAATGGACACAGTAAATACTTCGGCTAAGATTGGACTGTAATGCAGAATGAAATTTGGCAGTGGAATAACTATTTCGGAACAGAGGGAGTATTGTTACAGCTTATTTCACTCTCTCAAATTAATTTTCATAAAATGTGAATCATTAGTATACTACACCTAATTGAAGTGGGGTGCCTGGAATGCTTGTTACCTCCGCCAAGGAGGTTATGTTTTCGTCGTGTTTGTTTCTCTGTCTATCTGTCTGTTTGTCTGTCTGTCACCAAGATAACTCAAAAAGTTATGAACCGATTTGGATGAAATTTACAGGGATTGTTAGGTATGTTAGGAAGAACAGATGCTTAACTTTTGGTAAAGATATGTTCATCTGTTTGTTTGTTTGTTTGTTTGCTTGTCTGCCTCATTTTTCTCGATGCCATAACTCAAAAAGTTATGAATGGATTTTGATGAAATTAACATGAGTTGTTAGGTATATAACAAAGAGTATATGACCAAATTTTGGTAATGATCTGTTTGTTCGTTCGTTCGCTTGTCACTGTTTTTAATATTATGCTTGTTAGCACAATAACTCAAAAACAATGAATGGATCTTCATGAAATTTATAGGGGTTGTTAGTTATGTTAAAACACATGAATGATCAAAATTTAGTGCAGATCGGTTAGTTCGTTTGTATGTTTGACTTATGTTTGTCAAAACGTTTGTTGACACTATAACTCAAAAAGCAATGAACAGATCTTCAAGAAAGTTGAACAAGCTGTTATTAATATAAAAAGGCACAAATGATTACATTTTGGAGTTGATACAAAGACAATTATGGTTTCAAAACCAATTTGAATTTTTTGTTACTGTTGCCTCACTTGACGGAGGTATGCGCTCTCAGAGTGCTCTAGTAATATATCAGTCATGGTGAGTTTCGTAGAGCTATCCTTCAGCTCATTGCGTGCTCCTGTGCACTTCGAACGTAATCAGCCAAAAGCGAATTCAAAAATTATTTCTCAACACAAAATTTTCTACAACAGGAGCTAACAAAACTAATATGTCGTACAGAAAAATATATAAAGTGAAACCGGTGAAGACGATGTACCTGCTCAATACGTTATGTTTCTTCAAAATTTATTATTCACTTAGCACCAATTCAATTCAAAACTTGGCACTAACATGGCAGCAAAAGCAACTAATGAGATACAAATTATGATCAAACATTCCACAAAATTGTCGATTACTTCGTGAACGTTGATTCAAAGTTCATAAAATTTTCACCAACTACAGGTAACTCAACTAAAAATCACTATAAGCTCATTTGTTCATTTGGTTAACAGTTTAGAAGCCACTACAAAATTTATTTTGCTGTAAAAATAAACGGAAATAAAACTAAGATACTCTGCAAAATTTAACATTTTTCGAGTTTCTACGTCTTTAGCAGTGAAGTAAAAAGATTTTTAAAAAGACACCTGAAGTGTGGTCCATTGCTCCTGCAGCCTTCTAAGGGCCGAAGGTCAGTTTATAAGTGAATTTTATTTAGTTCAAACAGAATGAGCAGGAGGCGTGTGCTCTCGGAAGGAAAAAAAAGGTACATAATTGCGTTAAAAGGCATGTTATTTTCCTTTAATTTAATTATTAGGCTAGTTACAGGTTTAAAACAGTGAACTACAGTAAGCTGAAACGAGGGAATACTGAATAGTACGAGTTCAAAAATTTACAGGACGTCCACCGAAGTTCATCTCCGCTCGTCGCTGCAGATTCTTGCAGAAGAAAGATCCCAGAAGATTTCAAGTGTCCTTAGAGTTAAACTTAACAGCCAAGATAGTGCAATAGAGTTTAAATAAGTTAGAAAATTTTGAATACAAGAAAGGAAAACAGCACCAACAGCGGCAAAGTTGAAAGAAAAAATATGAGAAGAGCGGGTGCGGAAACAAGTCCAACTGAATACTAAAAGCGTGCCAAAGTTGTATATGTTCAGACAAGAAAGTTCAATTCTGTCGGGCCGGGGCCTGGCGGTTTTCTAAACTCCTGCAGCGACTTGAGAAATTAGCAACGGATCGTTAGCATCGGCCTTTAGGGGAGGATCTCTGATAAGACGAGTCTGGTTACAATGGAGAGATGGTAATGCTCAGTGAAGTGTATAGAAGTGTATCAAAATTTCCCGTTTCATTTTGGAAAGCTATCACCAAAATAACACCGTATTAACAATATAACGCCTCCCATGACACTGCAAAATAGACAACTGAGTTGTGTGAAGCCTATGTTAGCAATAATCTGAGCTTGCCCGTAAAACTGTCTCATCTCAATCCCATCGAGAACATCTGCAGCATCTTAACTGAACGAATCCTCTCCGATGGACGACGGTTTCAATACTGGGAAACACAGTTGGGTGTCATTCAGGACTGCTCACAATATTCCCCTGGCAGAGCTTAAAAATTTAATAATCAGCATATGCTTGTCGTGGCGATGCTCTACAATGTGGACGGGATGTCTGTATGTAGTAAGGAAATTTGTTCTAGTTATATTATCTGACTTGATAAAAATTTCAAAAAATTTACATCAATTTTCACCAAGTTGTGAGAAAATTTGTAGCTTGTATTATCCTTATCGCATCCACAATAGTCAATAAGTTCTTTATTTCACGCTCTCAGAGGTATCAATTTCATATTTGCCAAGAATTAGAGTCTACAAGTTACAAAAAGAGACTCAATTTACTATCGAGACCACATACTTTGCTGAAATTCTGTTGTATTTATTATTCATAATAAGTACTGTTACAATTATTCGTTGTGTTATAATCTTCTTTGTCCAACTACAGCACTGACGATAACAATGCACCTGCCCAAAGTATCATTATGTAAAACAGAACTGTCTTCAGCGGAGCAGCTGCAGCGCTCTGAAATTATTATTAAGAGGCATACATGCCGGTTCATATGATTTAATTCAAAACATACATGTATTATATCGTACGAATCCAAAAACTCTACGGATATTGCAACAAATATTATATTTACTTATATACCAATACATCCTAGTTACGTGTCTGCCATTGCGAACAGTCAGGGCTTCCCAGCCTACCGTGCGTGGTAATATTAGACTACGTTCGTTGATCAAAAGAATTATGCGGGCGAGAGGCAAGAAGCTTCACTGCTGCACTAACGCGAGCTCCAAGCTAACACTACATGGAAAATTCCTCATGAGCGAGTCTGGTTCTCAATGACAGGAATCCGCTCATTTTACTAGCGCTACCGTTTGGTCGGCCGCTGAGCTCAACAAAATGGTGAATTATGATGTTTGATGCTGTGACTGTGTTACAGATTTTCCATTATTGCTCTAATGTAGGGAGCTACAGCGAAATATATAATTTGTGGCTAAAGTTCCCATTGATCAAAGCTTGCATTGTCTCATACCTACATACATATCGACAGTCGACATCCACTCATAGTTTAGATATGTGTACGTTTGTTGCGTGCGCAATCAGTATACTTGTGTTCTAACAGACTGCTCCACGTTGTTTCATAATCTATAATATAATAAAAACCGATGTGTATAGATCTATTTATTTATTTATATCTTTATCTGTCCATTTTCTGTCACGCCTTAAGAAAATAGATAGGTGAAAATAAGCCCAGGTTGGAGACTGTGATCATCCTATCACGCTTCACAGAAAACTAATAGGTAGAAAATAGACCAGGTTGCAGATGATGGCAAGCGCATTTTAATCAGCGAAACTTAAAATCCAAGCAATGAAGATAGCTAAAGCTTGTCTTAGCGCTGCCATGGAATCTGATTTTTATTACCTTCTCCATACATCGAAGCTGTGTTTGCTCTTAGATCACAAAGCATAAATTCAGTAGAAGATCGACGAATCTCAGGCGAAACGATGATTTTTCATGGGGCAGTTGACCCAACAGTTTTTTTCAGCCTTCTGTCTTCCTTTGAAGGAGCAGTTTTCGCTTCAACAGAAGAACTTCGATGTACTGGAGGCTGATCATTCGGTAAGTAGGATGCGCAGGGGAGTATTCTCAATGAATTTCAGTAATTTTTTTTTTACTGCTGGCTAATATTAGCTCCTTATTCTCGCACGTCATCTCAGGTGGAGAACGGGTGTGCGGCTTAGATGAATAATTGAAAGATCTCCAAGGACAATTTGAGTTGTCCGTTGTAGTGTATCCTTCAGAAGTACATTTGGAATAAAAGTAAGTTAAATGAAGATACGTCTTCACAAATTCCTTGCTGTCATTTTTAACAGCGCGGTTACTTTAGTGTTTTAGTAAAGTTCAATTGTTACAAATAAACTTAGAGTGACGCCTAAGTTTGAAGGTGGTACTCACGGTCCTATTGATTTGCCCAATCATGCCATTCCAGGTGCCATTCGGAAGCTGAACACCAAAGAGTCCGTCCGGAGGAGTTGTGAACTCCACGCTGTAAAACACAAACTTTTTTCACATTTGCTGATCGCATTTTTACATGTAAATGATACATTGCTATTTAGGTTAACTGGCTAGAGTCTTAGTTGACATTAGATTCGACAATCGTGGACTAGATTAGACTGGATTCAAGGGAGCTAGAATGGACTGCCGAGCACTAGGCTGGGCTGGATTGTATTTGGTTGGGTTCGGTTGGGTGAGTAGAAGGAACTAGACTGGACTCCATTCCATTGGGCCAGACCAAGCCGAAGCAAATAAGATTTTATGAAATTAATTTAGATTCTATAGGATTCAGTCAGATTGACCTTTGTTAGTTTTTCTATAAGGTGCTCAGTTATACATACTAAATCTTTTCAAAGCATTATAAGCATTGCAAAGTATGCAATAGTCAAACTATCAGAAGAAAGTGGCCCAGCCACGCTGCTAAATGAACAACTAAAAAAATCGAAATGGACTGAAGACAGGTGAAGCTTGTTTAAAATAAACTGAAGTAGTTGAGCACACTCTTCTCTTACATTACGAGGGTTTGATGCTAACTCATAGCTGTGGCTAAATGACCTGCCTGGAGCTAAAATGTGAGTACAGCATAGGCCTTCGCCTGACCTAGAGATTGAGTCAGCGCTCACTTATGCCGCTTTTCAACCAGAAAAATTTTCTGCAGCGTAGAGCTGTTATTACATTCGCCCGAATACAAACCCATGCTGTGAAAATACACCTGCAGCACTTCGGAGGATGTTTTGCGAAGGCGAAGTATGAGAACTTGAGCCTCGTCCACACTGCCGCGCATAAGTGCGAAACGCGCCAGTATGATTTCGCAGAACGCAGGGAATATCGCACGGGGGCGTCCACACCACAGACTAGTGAAAAAAGGACAGCTGCAGAGCGCAACTCAGCTCTACCTTGAGATTCCTGTGGCGTCATCGATCAGCCATCAGCGTTGTGCCATAAACAATTTCATTTAACGAGAAAAGTATTTGGACCAAACAGAACAAAAAAATAACAGCTAACTAACAAGTCGTAAATTTAATCGAAATATTGTATTGCGTGTTCTTAACGTCCTAGAATGTAATATGACTCTTAGGCTTAGAATAAATATACTACAGGAGCGAGCTCGTATGAACTTTTTTTCTTGTTCGCCCTGAAGTTTGTTGAGTAATAAGCGATTAATTATTTAAAATTTTATTCTTATGTTTTTAGTTAACAATAATAATTATGTAAAAATTCAGTAAAGAATCTAAACTGTCTAGTTAAAATTTGCAGGCTGCACGTTAAAGTAATGTTAAATGGTTCAATATATAGCTTAAGTGTAAGTCTTGCGCTCAAGGAAACAGAGGATCTATAAACGTAAGAATTTTTGGTCCTATGCACTAGTACATATTGAACTAGTAACGTTCTAGAAAGATAGAATTAATTGAAATTGATGTTATCTAAATTTTCAGTAGTAAGAAACAGTTGAAATAGCAGGCAAGTACAGGCATTAGAAAGGCGGTCGTCGTCAACAGAAGGGCGCGTATAGTCTGGTCAGAAAGCATGTCCTGCCTCTTCGAGATACAGCTGGAGGGTTACGGCGCACACAATTTTCTGGTCGGCCCTAACAATCTTCTAGGCAGCCCAAACGAGGGAATTGAACGTTCAGTACGCCGCATGGCCTATCACGAAGCAGCAACTTATTTTTAGTATGTAACAAGAAGCAGGGTGAAGTTAGTCTTGACCCATGAGCGGTCGACTAACTTCCAATAATAGCGGCTCATGAACGCTGCCAGAAAAATGCTAGGTCAAGCTTAGCATAAACGAATAAGAGCCTTGCCTGAGTAACGAGTTGAAGAGAAATGAAATGCGATAAGTTTTGCAAATAATAGTGAAAAGTTAATAGAATAAACAATTTGATTTCTTTTGCAAGTGCAAATTGAAAGCATATAATTCACATTTTAATATTAAGTAATTAGTAGTTCAATAAATTGATTTGTATCGATAAATTAATAGCTAAGATTAAGTACAGTCCTTGTAGAAGGCAAATGTCGTGAATTTAAATTACGTGAACGCCCTCTTCCCCTAACCCTTCTCCCGCATCAGAGCTCAATTTCAGCAGCCGGTGACCCTCACCCCTATCCACCCCACACACCATAGCGAACTTTGTAGGCGTAGAAATTCAAATAACGTCGAGAAGGCGCAGAAGCAGACGAAATGAGGCCGACAGACGGCAAGAGAGCTAGCAGCAGCCATCGATAGCAGTCAGACATATGCCGCAAACATAACCAAGATTCATAGTTACGGTACTGCGCGAGAAAGGGTGGAGAAAACTATGGAAAGAGTTTGACAAATTCTATATCTGCGATATAAAATTAGTAAGTTTGATTAAGTTGATAGACACTTTAAACTACTTGTGGATAATTTCAGCAATTTCTTTTAATAGGTAAGTAAATAAGTTTAACTAATTTGAGGTCAGAAATTTAGTACTCTCAATTGAAATGTTTGTTACGCACCTCAAGTATCGGTGCACTTGAGTGGGTTAAATACCCAGTTTGAAGGATCAGTGAATAGTCAGGGAACAACCTCTAAAGATAGAAGGAGAAATAGATAAAGTTGAGCGACAGCAATTCGGCTGTCTAGAAGATAATGTAGTTAATGTGGAGCTCTCAGCAATATACCCTGTTTGGAAGGCATCAAGCATAATTTTTTTTTGTTAATAATAGAAAACTCCATGCTTAAGCGAGGTTGAACCCAGGTTAGTTAATAGGGAAATATTGCAAATGAAGGTCGGACTGATGGTCAACAACCTAATAGGTAAGAGAAGTAGGATTAAGAACTGAGTAATGATCCGTGAGGTGTCCTTCGAACCCCGCCAGATTACGTCACCACACATGAAGAGGTGAAGGGACACCAGCGTAGCAGATAGCGACCGCACACCTCTTGCACATACGAACTCAGTCGAGAAATGGCAAGGCACTCGAGTGAGAAAGACTCATGGTCATGGGACTGATCGGCCTCCTGCAAAAGACTGTAGGCAACTCGAAGTGATGTACAGAATTCCTCGTAAAAGACTGAGGCTGTTAAGAAACCCGGCACCGAAGGTTAAGGCCGGGAACGCATTGAAGCAACAAGCGACATGCAACGTAACAAAGTCGCTGCTTGAAAAACGCAACTTCGAACACTGCTAGCAAGTGGCCGCACAAACGCAGCACAGATGGCAAATCGCACCGTCTTCCAACGCAGCCTTGTTACAAATTTTGTGCGATGTGACAACAGCGATGCTCTGACTTGGCTGTAATCAGGAGCGCCATCAATCAATAATTGTTGCCAAGTACATTTTCTCTAACTACTATAATTGAGATCATCTAGATAATCGAAAATAATGGGTCAAAAACACTACAAAATCATTGATTGATCAGAAATATGTCTCGACAACTTAGCCCTTTTGTAGATGCTCGGTGCCGCCACACTCTCAAAGTGTTAACTTTTCCCAAGAAATTCTTAATGATACCCCAGTCGGAAATTATGGTTGTGATTATAGTAGAATATAGTAGTGTATGAGAGATTATAGCCGATTATGGATGATGAAACAATATGGTAGATATGTCGACCATAACATACCGTTGATTTTAGTATATTTAGGTCAATATTGGTGGAGGCAATATTGGTTGTTTATGGTTTGTCAAGAAACGAAGGTCTATGGTCGTATATGGATGTTTGACGACTATATATGGTAGATGGTTGTACAAGGATGTTTGAAGACTATATATGGTAGAGAATATGTTAGAGCATAACTATGGTAGCTTCTCAACGGATTCCCGTACGTACGATCATGAGGGGAATTCCTCCCATTATATAGGACAGAATATGTAGAGATTGCCATGGATTTCAATGATATGGCTAGAATTCCCAACATTATCGACCAAAATGATATTGTATAACTATAAGCTTGAATGCGAAACATCTAAAAATTCATATCATAGTGCAGAAATTGTGCATATTTTCAGTCTTTCCTTTCCTGTCGATGAAATATAAACATTGCACGGTATATATGGACACTAG
>LQNS02278159.1:24146701-24168282 GCA_001587735.2 Parhyale hawaiensis
ACATGACGTTATAGACCTTTCAATAACTCCTGCAGCTCTCATAGTACAAATTGCAATAAGTGTGCTCTCGAGCGTAAGAAACGATCATGATTACTCTCCAGAAAATGCAAATGTATTCTAAACATTTGTTATAAGTAGTTCTTTCTTGTATGACAAATTGCGTTCATCATCATCATCCTGGAAACTTCATTAAATTTTTGAATTGAAATCCCTCTGTAGTGAGTTGTTCGAGATTGCGGTAGGGGACAACTTTGACGTGAAAATGAATGACCAATCAGCATGTCGCTTCCGATATGAAAATGA
Organism: Parhyale hawaiensis; assembly: GCA_001587735.2. Classification (NCBI taxonomy): domain Eukaryota; kingdom Metazoa; phylum Arthropoda; class Malacostraca; order Amphipoda; family Hyalidae; genus Parhyale; species Parhyale hawaiensis. The sequence continues at coordinate 24,147,005 of LQNS02278159.1, forward strand.
CCGCGCGGTTCGAGTACACATCCCAAAGATACAATATTTCACGATGTTAGCGTTGTCTGTGACGAATAAATTATTTAGATATCTCTTACAGTTATATTGCAATGGGAAGTGATACATATTTTGAATGCCATATATTGAATGACGGCAAAAATTTTGCGATTGAGCTTTTTATTGTTCTGGTTCCCAGTATAGGTTTTGCTGTATTAGAGGTCTCAGCCCTGGAGACCTGATCTTTCATTAGTGAAACGCAAGCTGTACAACCATGAGTTTTGCGATAGCAAAATATCCCCCCTGCAAGATAAGGCGTGAAAATCAGCTTGGATTTGATCAAGCGTCAAGTTGCAAATATATAATTCAGTCAAAAGAATTCATTGGAAAAGCTAAATGTTCATCGTATTGCGGATACCAACTGATTGTTGAACCTCCAGGGTAGAAATTTGGCTGCAGTGCAAATTCAACATAAAAAGGCGGCTGCTCAGCGTGAAGATTCAACTACTTCGATATCATTTAGCAATGAAAGCGGGGATCCAGAAGCTACGGATTTAGAGGCTGGGGACCCAGAGCCCGGGATCTAGAGGCCGAAGATCCAAAGCTATATTTGTCACCGGTACTCCAAGCGCTAAAATTGTATGGTATCTCAACTTGTTTTTCAGTACAGGAATTTTCTCCTATTATTCTCTTAACTGCGTGACGGAGAGACGGACCAACATTGGAGCAAGGGAGCAATAGAGCAAGCAAGCAAGTGATCAACCACTGTGTTTTCTTATATAGTGGATGGAGAACAATTTGTTGCACTAATTATTCAATGAAGCGCTCCACAAATGTCACTATGTATGACGAGGTTGAACTTGTCCTTTCGTGTTTTGCTTTGTTGGACGTAGAAAAATACATTTTATTTCGTAATGATCTTTTCCTCTTCATCGATTTTATCTTTAACGAGTAAACATTATTTTCTTGATACCAGGCAAAGCTACTTTTTATTACAGATGAAAGCTCTGATGAATAATTAAAACTCACAACACGCATGGTATCGTGTGGTACATACTGAGCAGACAAGCGTATGGGCTTGATTTCTTCAGAACGCCTCAGCCCAGTTGGAAATTATGGTTGTGATTATAGTAGAATATAGTGGTGCATGAGCGATTAAAGTCGATTATGGATGATGAAACAATATGGTAGATATGTCGACCATAACATAACGTTGAGTTTAGTATATTTAGGTCGATATTGGTGGAGGCAATATTGGTTGTTTAAGGTTTGTCAGGAAATGAAGGTCGATGGTAGTACAAGGATGTTTGACGACTATATATGGTAGATGGTAGTACATGGATGTTTAAAGACTAAGTATGGTAGAGCATATGCTAGAGCATAACTATGGTAGCTTATCAACGGAGATCCGTACGTACGATCATGAGGGGAATTCCTCCCATTATATGGGGCAGAATATGTATTGATTTGCCATGGATTTTAATAATATGGCTAGAATTCCCAACATGATCGACCAAAATAATATTGTATGACTATAAGTTTGAATGCGAAAAATCTAAAAATTCATATCATAGTGCAAAAATTGTGCATATTTTCAGTCTTTTCTGTCCTGTCGATGAAATGTAACAATTGCAGTTTATATCTATGGACACTAACCAGCCTTGAAATTATTTTTATCTAATGTTGCTTGATTGTTTTTACGCTTAACCACTTTAGCATAGTTACCCATTTTCTTCATTTTTTTTTTTTTGTTGTATCCCTTTCTAAATAGTATTGCAATCTTAGATCAAATATTGTCATCTATTTTCATGTTCATTCAGTTCATATCTGTAAAGATTTATTAAGAAATTATTCCCATTAGCTTCATGTGAAAGATGTCAAGTTTCGTGAAATATTTAACCTTACGTACCCTGACAACGGGTACGGCCGAAACTTATCAATCGAGTTGTGACTTTCTCTAAACTGGGTATAGTAGCTCTATACCGACTTAGAGTTAAAGAAGGTACATATAAACTTGCGTTAACTGCACCGACTGGTTCAAGCTCCTGTTCTAGCATTGTTCTGAAGTTTAGAGCCTTAGACCATTCTGAGCTGCAGGCCTAACACGCACGTATTAATTAAGCTATTTTTTATTAGAAAGTAATCATCAGCAAACAAAGCAGGCATCGACTGCCTAATATGTCAACAGCTAAAAAAAGTTTATCTTTGTAGAATATAGTTGTATCATTCGCCAAACAGTCGATTTTGGCCGTGAATGGTGTTTCTTACGGTTCACTATGGTAGATCATGGTTGTACAGCTAAAACCTTAATAGTTGTAATTGGGTATTTATGGTCGGGAATTATGGATGGCAATATGGTCGAGGGTTGTGACATATCTCTACCATACTGCACCCCATAAATAGTTGAATATTGAGGATATTTCGATTATAAACAATAAAAGTCTCGACCATAATCATAGTTGTTCTACTATAATCACAACCATTATTTCCGACTGGGCGGGGAAACTTTCATACATATCGAGTATGCTATGCCTACCAGATTGTTAAGAATAAATCTATAAAATACGTGAAGTGCAACAGAAATTAGTCTTCAATAGTGACTTTGGAGTAGTTCTGAAAATTTGAGACAACAGGAAAAACCAAAAATTTTTAGCCAATTTGCTTTCTCCCTTTGAGCATAAAATTTCGACCTACTGAAGTTGCATCATTTTGTACATGATATGAGAAAAATTTATGCACAACGATGCTTGGAAGCTTGCTCCTCAGCTGAAATTATTGATAGAGTAGGCTACTCTTCTCTTATTATAATTGGAAATGGACGTTGTTGTGCACCCTTGATAGAGCACGCCTTAGTTACGTGGTATCACAAGTTTCTCGCTGTCATATTTGACGGTACAGGTACTTTACTTTGTCTTCTTCTGCAACCGAAAATAGTAAAATAAATGCAAAATCCAGTTGCCAAAGTAATTAGCACTGCCAGGTACTAAATGGGAAAGCCAGAATCTGCAGTATGTAGACACAGTCCCGTTATACTGCTGGTCCCAGAAAAAAACAGACCGAAGTTCGAGACTGTATTGCAAATACCGTCAAAATGCCAACGAAGTCACGATTGTCATACTTTATTAGTTTTAGACTTGTCAATTATATACAAATGAAGTTCATCCGCTTTTTTTCGACACCCACAGTATACTGTATATACAGTAATCTGGCTACTGCTTTCTGGGCTTAGACTTAGGGAAGATGAATACATTATCAAGGTTCTCATGCAAGATCGTACTCCTAAATCATTACCTCCGTGATCAAGGGGGTTATGTGTGCTCCGTCCTTGACTGTGTCTCTTTGTTAGCTATATGACTCAGAGAGTTATGGATGGATCTGTGCCAAATTTACTGGAACTTTTAGGAATGTCACGAGGAAAAATGATTAAATTTTCTTGATGATCCGGCACCATATTTACTGATTCATCTGTCAGCTTGTGCTTGGTGGCAGAAGTTTACTCCCTCTGAGTGCAGTTCTAGTAACCAATACTAACAAAAATGTGCATGTATCATCTTAGTGGAGTCTGTACTAGAGTAAACAAAAAATGTACGCAAGTACTTACAGCGTAACGCGAACCTCGTATAGCTGCTACAATAACTACTTGTATGCTACACCACAAGCATACGCGGATGATCATGTTTCATGCGAGTATATATTTAAGCGCCTTAACAGGCGATGAATTAGTTTTTTTCTGTACATAAAATTAGTATTATTGATTCATGAATATATAAGCTGTGTACTTATATATGTTAACAAGCAGTACCTGTGTAATAATTTAATATAATAAACATGTAACAGGGCCGTTTCAAAACTAATGCCTCATATTTTCTAACTCAAAAAGTTGAATAGCTACAAAAACGGAAGAAGCACCATTAAAACGAATGACCTTTTTTTGCTCCAAACATTATTTTCGATGTAGTCACCATCACTCTCAATGCACTATTATCAGCGATGAACGAGAGCCTTGATGCCTTGGTCGTTCAAGTCAGCACCTTCCAAGGCAGTCCATTTTTCACGGTTGCGATTGCGGCGTCGTTGTCAGAGAAACAGAGCTCACGTAATGCTACCTTCAGAGGTGCGACAAAATGGGAGTCTGACGGTGCCAAGTCGGGACTATACGGTGGGTGAGACAGGACCGTCCAGCCGGACTCTGTCACACATTCCATGGTCCTGACAGACTTCGCGTGGCTGGTTTTTTGTTCCTGCGTGAGCATTCAAAGGAACCCACCTAGCACACACACTGCTGTATCCTAGGGATGACGCCATCGTTTCCAGTGCACTGACAACTACATTCAACTCTACACGCATTTCATTCACCGTTATCGACCGATTGGTGTGAATGAGTTGGTCGAGATGCACGTTTTTTCAGGAAAGTGGCTGCGCTTGGGCGACCGAAGCTCACTTTGTCACTCACATCCTTGTCGTTTCTCTGAAATCGACGAACATATCTCTTAAAGATGCTGACATCAACTGCGTCGGCTTCATAAACGTTCACCAGGCCAGGCCCAGGTTNTCAGTCATCATAAATATATTTAATGCGATTTGCAATCCCCTCGAATTTCTTCGGGTAGAATAAAAATATAGGAGGTATTACTTTTGGACTGACCCAACAGTAATAGCTAACTGTTGCATTACCTTATCAATCGAGGATGAAATTCATTGTTTGACTTGATGCAAGATATCCACAACGTGTAAACGATTCAAGTAGTAACCCCCAAAAAAGGAAAATTGACGCTTCTGTGGACTAATAAAATATACGAACCGCAAGCGAAAAAGCGCATTTTTGTAATATATCGCTAAGCACAAACATTTTATATGAAGCGCAATTTGCGCATTTGTGCTTTGGTTTGCGCTCTTGCACAACCTTTGGTCACTTCTGTACTGACGTTTCGTATCCCTGTTCAATTTTCACTGAGTCATAGGTGTGATCAGCTTTGTGCTTATGCAATTTCTTTAGAACCCTTAATTTACGGGCGTTGCACAGCCTAAAGCGTACGAAAATATCCAGCAAGTTGAAAAAGAGAGAAAACGCACAAAGCTGCGATTCCACAAGGAGGGTTCGCAGCGATCTGCTAAAATGCACCAGTGTGGACATATATTTGCGGCAGTGTGGGCGAGACTGTAGACTTCATTAACTTTTTATTGAAAGAGCGTGTTGGCTCGCTGGTTCGTTAAAATGGCTTTCAGATCGGCCTGTGAGGAAGCAGAGATGTCTGTTGATATTAATTTTTAGTGCTTTGAAACACTTAGCTAATACTGTTATTCAACCATCTTAGCTGTAGATAATGTCTACGCATGCTAAGTTTTAGATTCTCAATTCTTAAGTAGATGTGACGTACACAGCACTCGGTATCCATGTTTTTATGCACATTAAATTTCTATCCCTTGTTAAACGGTAATTTTTCCCCTGTCATGTTCCGCTGGTCAACCAGCTTGTGTTTCAACAAGTGGATAATATAGTGCAGGTCCGTAATTCAGTCTCCTATGTTTGCAGTGACTACGAGATTGAGATCATTAGGAAGCCACCTCAAAAAGCCTTCGTGAGAAAGCCACTTCGAACTTTTTGTTCGCATTGCCAAAGGCCCATGTCGTCTCATTCTGTACTTCCTCCGAGTGGGGTACAGGCAAACACATGATCTAATGCTGTGGAAAGCATATTCATGTAGATTTATATCCATATTCACATGCAAATGAACTGCTTGTAAGTGCCTTCAGATAAAAACAAACTCTAAACTCACCAAAAGCCGTTGAGCTGGGCCACTAATTTCACAAGATCGATCGTAATGCCACCGAAGTAGGGACCTCGTTGAATGGTTACAGGCGGCATCTAGACTCGGAAAACAATTGAATAAGTTATCCACCGCAACCTTAATGATAAAGTTACAATTAAAACATGCTTATGATGTTGGTTTATATTAAAACCCTAACTATAGTGTGTATGGCTTTCAAACTAAGGTAGAGAGAATATGCATTGTCTGACAGTTTCATAGTTTATTAAGAGTGTAGGGTGTAGTATTTCTTTCGATCGAATTCCACCTTCGATTCTAACTGGCACAGATTCTAAGAGCTTTTACATTTTCTGTGACTATAAATTTGGTTGAATCTGCCGTAACCGTAAATGCAAAACGCATAACGATTAGATTAGATAGGCGGCAGTAGACGAACCAAAAGGCCCACTCACAAAGAGACACCGGGACTTACGCCCCAGCCCTCTATGAGCTATTGCCCTTATGTTAGTAGGATGTAGAGGAATGGAGAAACGAGAAGAGAAAAAATGGAAGACGAAAGAGAAAAAAGAGAGGAGAAAAATAGAGGAGGCGGTGACCCTGGCCCATTTCATTACTTAGCTGTGGGCTTATATCTGGCAACAGAGGCGGGCGCAGCATTGTGCAAGACCTATGCGTACAATATGGTGGTTGCCACCCGCTGGCAGGACAATGTTCGGACGAAACAAGCCACGTTGAAGAGAGCGTTGTAGCTCTGAAACGTTCCAGTGCTGTTTGGGAATTAAAAGGAGAAAAAAAAAGTTCCAGCTAGCTGTTTGCGATAAGCCAAGTGATAGATTAGTGGTATCAGAATCCATTCAGCATGATTTGGAATGATTGATTCCTGGCGTTCTAGGTGGGGGATAAGGCTAAATGGGGGCAAGATTAAGACCATGCTCGTGTCCAGGTCGCGTACAGTGGGACCTCCTTTTTCCTGCACTCATGCTGGATGGTGTATCACTTCCTGTGGTTGATGACTTGGTAATCTTGGGTGTCGATTTTGTTGACGTATGAGCCCCACATTCGTTCGGTTGCCTCACGTGCATCGCAGAAAATTGGTCTTATGAGGCGTGCTTGGAGGGTGTTTGGCTCGGTAAAATTGACACGTCGCTGCTTTAATTGCATTGTCCTTCCTCTTCAGGAGTACTGCTCTGTAGTCTGGGGTTCTGCTGCCGATTGCCATCTGTATTTGCTTGACAAAGTTGTTCGTCGATGTGCGTTCATGCTGGGTGGTGTTGTGCCTTGTGATCTGGCGCATCGTCGCACAGTTGGTGGGGTCTGTTTTTTGTATAGAATCTATAAGTGCCCCAGTCATCCACTGTCTGAGTTTCTTTCGGATCCATTTGTTCGGGTAAGGTATACTCGGCGTACTGGTGCTCTTCAAGAGTTTGCTTTGGAACCGTTACGATGCGGTACGGGCCAGTATTCTCCTTCGTTTTTCCCATCGTGTGTGGATGTTTGGAATGGTCATGATGGCTCCATCTTTGCTGGTGCGGGTATTGGCAGCTTTAAACGATCTGTACACAGAGCTATTCTGTGATCTTGGATCTTCTTTTTTTTTATTCTTTTGTTTTCTTCCCCCGCTGGGCTGGTTGCGTTAACCTCATGGAGTTTCTCCGTTCCCACGTCGCCTGTCTGGTTTGATTTAATAATAATAATAATCTGTACAAAGTCGCAGAGATGTGATCTCGTTGCTGTAGAGTAGTAGGTAGCGCTCCAGATGCCAACACTGTTAGCAGGGCGTTATATGAGGTATCCAATCTCTTCATAAAATTTGTGATTCTGATGCGCGTGTTTCTTTGAAAGAAGGTAGACTTTTAAGTCAGTCAACTACACGACACATTTCCAACCCTCGGCTTAGCAGTTGCAGTAGTCCATGGTAAAATGAAGTCTTATTCCTTTCGATATGAAAAACACAGTTGCTTTGTTAAAGGTGCAACATTCTTAGATGTTGTTTAGCTGTCAACGAATATGCTCATGTCCTAGGATTTTCCAACAAGGTACTGGCTTACTGCTGCCCAGCTGCGTTAGCTAAAACGTCTATTGTTCTTGGCAGACGCTTCAGTTACGTGCAGCGGCCGTCTCGTCGAGAGGTGGATGCTTACAGCGTTTGTTACGCAATACACTGACTTCATCCACCTTGTGTTCGGCGTGAAATTTAGTTCTCTGAATAGGTCTTGTGACTATGGTTGCTACTGCTCGGAAATATTGTGTAAATTTACTAATTTATTTTATAGACTTTGTTGAATTTAATTATTCCGAAACAAAAAGCAATAAGAACCATTCAATGAATTTAAAATTAGTGCGCTACCTTTTTTTAAACAGCGTGTGCGAATGTTGTAACCATTTTTGAAAGCTGGGACCCTATACAATGCTATGTTCCTAATGCAAAGCCAAGCCCCCTATAGTACTGCAGATACTCAGCGTGCCGCCTCTAGCCAGTGATAGGTAAAATCCCCGTCCACAAGATAAACTTTCGCCCTCAACTCGCTTTTTCTCAGTTTACAATCACGAACATATTGTGCGAGCCTCTCGAAGTTGGAGACCAAGTTCAAAGAACACGCTGGGAAACCAAACTCGAACTTCGATAAAACAGCTATCAATATTGAAATTTTTGTTGCCTAAATATCATTATTACATATTATACATCTTCATTATGATGTGTAGTATGAAAAACTTTTCATTTCTTAAGATATTTGCCTCACGTGGAGAATTTTATCAGCGTGTGATTGCAAGTAAACATCGGCCACTCTGACCCTTTTTATTTTACGTTAAATTTAATTTTGCCAGCTACAACAAGGTAAATTTACATTTCAGAGCAAAAAATATTCCCTTGTAAAGTTTATTACTGAATCGAATAATTATAAATTCACCACATGGTCATCTGCCAATTCCCAAATCAGTTGCCAGTGAGTGATTATTAGCTCTACTTTAAATGAAGATCTGTTTTTACTGAATGTTCAGCTTCTACATATGAAATTACTTTGCACTCAATTTAAATGACTATATGTGAAATATAGCTAAATGGGAATGGAATGCAAGATATTGTCACTGGTCAGCTGCACTGGCTTTCACGGGCTGTTTTATGGTAAGTTATTAAAATATTTCACTGAAAAGTCCAGTACAATTATTTTTTTTTTTCTTTTTTACAACCGCTTGGCGTTGAAATAGCTATTGCTTTTTAGTGAATGCGCGAGTGGTATTTGATGGTCGTGTTTCCACTGACCGAAAGCAAAACAGACCTTCGCCCGTTCCTCTTCATATTGTTTCGTTTTTGTTTTCGCGTTCGCGCTGAGTGAAATGGAATGAAAAAATGGCGTGAACGCAGCTCAGTGGGTACAGAATTACGACAGGCAATTGTTTTATATGGAGGTGCGTACTCACATCGCTGGCGGTGGCCCGCAAACATCTGCCTTCGGTGCCGAAACTCATGATGACTTCACAGAGCTTTTAAGAAGATTCTGTATCTCCTGGGGGGAGGTTGCGTAGGCAGCAGTTTCTTACTTTCTTTTTGCTCACAACCTGTGAAACACCGGCATATCCATTATTTTATTTTATCTGAGGGTCTCTGGAATTCAAGTACATTATGAACCTGGCTTTCTCTAATATTTTTATTGAAGATAGATAACGTAGATATGGGTCTATAATTAGCCACATCATTCGGACTACCTGACTTGAAGATAGGAATGACACGAGTATGTTTTAATACATTAGGATAAATGCCGTTCTCCAAGCACAAATTGAAAATATGACAAAAAGGATCAGTAATACAATGTATAACTTTAAGCAGTAATGAAGGTTGAATCTCATTTCGATGACAACGCTCATTACTGAAAGATTTAAGAATGTTAACAATATCATTGGGACTGGTAGGCCTAAAAATACAATCTGTAGCAACATAATTCGTATTGATTGCAAAATTTTCTTATTGAGGAGGGAGGGCCTCCACCAGTGACTTTGCTACTGAAGTAAAGTGCGCGTTTAATATGTTAGCTGATTGTACGTCAGAAAGTACCGTACCATCAACACTAAGAGAAACAGAGTTACGTTTGGTTTTTCTATCACGATCATTCAATACCTACCATAATTTACGAGATGAATTTCTTGACTCAATAATTTTATTTTTGTAATAGTATTCTTTGCATTTTCGTATTAGTCTATTTAGTACATTTCTGGAGGATGTGTAGCATATCTTCGCTATTAAACCACGTTTGAACATCCTGAGCAATCTGAATTTTTTCCTAATAACATATTTCAGATCACAAGAGAACCATTTAGGCTTTTTGAATTTAAGTTTACATTTAATCTTTACTAACGGGAAGCAATCTTAATAGATGGAATAAATCTGTTCAAGAAGCTGTTGCAGTGCAATGTCAGGAGAGAAATGTTCAAATACGTATGCAAAAGAGGCTAAGGACATTCTGCTGATGAAGCAATTGTGTTTGTTAACATCGTGCAAGCATCGAATTAGTATTGTCGGGCAGTGTGTTAAGGGCTCGCTTTCATGTACTAAAAATGGAGCCAAGTGATCGCTGATTGCTGCGTCAATAACACCTGATATGCACTGGGTACTAGAACAAAAGTTCAACTGTATTTGGTCAAGCAATGAGTACTTTGTAATGGAATTATTAGGAGAAAACCTCGTAGGATTGGTTATAGCAGGAAAGCTCCATATGAACTGACAATATGGATAAAATGATCAATTCCCGGTAATCCAAGCGGGTTAAACACATTCAAATTCACATCCCCGCAAAAAATAGCTTTGTTATTATTTGAAGTTGCAGGAAGATACTGTTCTAACAGATACGTATCAAAATCATTTATTTTTGAAATGGGCGGTCTATACAGACACCCTAAAAATATGTTATCATTATTAATTTTCAATACCACACTCAAAGATTCGACTATATCATTAACGATGCACAAGTTATCTAAAATTTCGATTTTAATGAAATTTTTATGATATAATGCTACACCGCCTCCATGGCACCGATAACAAGACGTCACAACAACCCTAACCCGTTCGGTATGCAAACTGACCAGCAGGCAACAAACCAGTAGCCTCAGCAAAACGTCCAAGCTTAGAACCGACCAATTTCTGGAACACTTTCAACATAATAGGCGTCAGCGTAATAGGTCGGTAGTTGGCTAGAGGGGGCGACACTAGACCCTTTGGAATGGGAGTAATCTTCCAAGTGCGCCAACAACGGGGAAAATTTCCTAGCCGGATCAGACGCCGGTATATCACTCTAGGCTTAGGGATGAGAACGTCAGCAAGCTGCTTATAAAACAAAGCAAACATACCCACAAGGTCCACACCTCCATATCGATCAAGACCCTAAAGCAGCACCTTGATAGTACCAGATCTGAACACCAAAGAGGTTAAACAAGGTTCAGGGAGACATCTAAGAGGCAATGACATCTCTGCTGTACTTGTCATCAAAGTGAGCCTACAAGAGTTTCGCCCTAGCCAAGGGATCAGCAATGATACCTCCACCGGGACCAACAAGGGGCGGCAACGAAGATTCAGCACCAAAAACTGAACCCTTTAGCTCACTCCACCAACGATGTGGATGGTCAATACTCATTAGAGACTCCTTGGAACGCTGCCTCTGACTATACTGTGCCCTCTCATACACACGCTTAGCCTCGGCCCTAGGATCCACATATGTCTGCCACATCGTGCGGTCACGTGAACCTGCCAAGCCTGATAAGCCACTTGTTTAGCTTCAAAAGCTAACCGACAATGGTCGTCAAACCAAGGTTTGTCCCGAACCTTCACAAGAAGAGTCCTCTTCTAGACATACCTCTCTAAAATAGACACAGTCAAGTCGTTAAGCTCAGAGATAGGATCATTACTACAAATAATCTGGCACCAGGGCAGCGCCTTTACTGCTCCAGCAATAGCATCCCATTTAGCTCCACTCTTAACGAACATCACTGTCCTAGTGTCTACCACAGGAACAAGCTGGTTCAGGTTCAAGGGCACAACAAGGTGTGAGTGGTCTAAAGTGCCAATAGGGGAGCCAACTGACACAGTCATCAAGTCCAGGACGTCAGTCATAACGAGGTCGAGACAGTTGCCAGCAATATGCATGGACCCATTAACTAGCTGCAAACAACCAGACAAGGTGCAAAAGTCCAACACAGCATCACCATGGTGATCAGCCGGTGACACAGATCTCAACCAATCCATAGGTGTGCCTTAACATCCCCCACAAAAACAAACGCTGACTTAGGATTCGTACTCTGGATCGAGGCCATCGCCGTCAGCAAACAGTCACAGAGAATCATTGCCGGTAAGCACAGAAACCACTCCGGAAATAGACGGCCATGCCGCGAAGTCCAGGCCCCGATCGCACCAGCCTGGGAAAAGAGGACTGGAAACGCGCCAAGGCAAGCTCCGCGTCGTGCCTCCTACCCGACACCAGCGTCTCGGAACACCGCACGACATCCACCCCACGGAACACAAAGTCAAGCTCCGCGAGTCTCGCATACAGTCCTCTAATATTACAATAAGGAGACAACACCCCCGAGCCCGACCCAGTCACGGGGTTACTCTCCACGTTACCACAAAGTAGAAGCAAAATGTAGATAGAAACAGAAACATACAAAAATCTACAGAAAAATAGAGAAATATACAGAAATGTACAGATATCTACAGAAATGTACAAAATAGGTGAGAGAAATCCAATAAACAAATGATCACCATAGGCAGAAGAACGGTCCTCTCGGCAGAGCTGCGTACCGAGTAAGGTTAACACAACCCCCAGGTTCAGCAGGTTATGGGGGACGACAATCACCGTGGACATGTGGGTGCCTCCACCAACCTCCCATGGCCCTACCCATGGCTGAACTACGTTAGCAGGTTAACTCATAGCTTGACCATTTGAGACGGTTCTGCGCATCTATTCGTGTGACGGCAGGTGGAGAGAAGATCGTCGGTGTTGCCCAAGTATCATTAGTGTTCCTTATTCATTTATACCAATATTTCCGCTACTATGGGCTGATAATTGATGTTAGGCTATTTTGAACACAGAAAAACTAACTTGGTGAATCTTCTTCTTTTTCCTAAAGCTCCGGAGTAGCGAAAAAAGTGGGTTTTGGTAGCAAAAGAGTATTCTAAGTTTTCGCTCTCACCGGTAATATCTACTGTGCTTCAAACATTTTTTGCCCTGTAAAATGACAAACTACTACGTAGTAATTAGCAGTAATTCTGTTTTCCCTCCAGATTTTTCATGCAATTTCTCTTAAAGAAGTCATCAAACTTAAAACGAAATCTTTCTTGTTAAACTTTGGACGCATGTCTAGCTAAGTTACCCTAATAATTACGATTTTCTCAGAAAACTCAAAAGAGAATGCCGTGTCGACGGGAAAACTGTTTAATCACATGAAAAACCGCTTTCGGACGAGTAATAAATGAAGCTTGAACTAGTAAAAAAACACGTCTTCGTTTGACCGTTTGCAATACAATGACGAGAAAAGCTCTTTACAATACAAATTTCACAAGTAAAGATTATAAATTTGGAATTAAATTACTTCCAGGGCGATTAATACTACCACGATAATACGTATGTAACTGTAGTTTTTTTTCCTATAAGACCATGTTCTTCCGCGGTAATTTTTCATGGCGAAGTGCACTAGTATGTAAAATGATGTATGATGATTACGGCTTTTTAGGAAGCCGTAGCTATGTTGTTAGTAATTTATTTTTTCGCCTGTCAACCTATTCGCTTGACATTCTATTGCCTTATTTCAAGATAGAAATGATTACCCTTTTTTTTTCATCGGTGCCCAGGCTCACCGTATTTATTGAGCAAGTAACAAGTATGAACTAATTAGCACTGTTTGATATCTATCTCTCCAGCTGACGTCACAGGAGTGGGCGGGGCTTAACACCTAGCTGCGCATGAGTTAACCTGTTTGTTGTTCAGCCATGGCCCTACCACTCGCAGCACGGGATTAGTACAGAAGAGGGGGAAATTAAAAAAAAACTAGAAGAAAGGAAAGAAAAGGTTTCGATTGTGCCATCGAGAGGTAGGGAGAGGAGCTGACTGGGGAATGCCGGACACAGGGCTATGGTAACAGCCAGGTAATCTCTTCTCTGGTTGCCGTTGGCTCCATGGAGCTCACCAGCCTATCATACGCATTTCCTCGCATGCGGGTTTCCACAACCCACTGTCTCAGGCTCATACGCTTGCCAAGCAGCAGTCGGTGGCTCAGTTTGGCTGTGTATATACAATAATTGGGGCAGTTTGCGGAGCGCAGGAGCAGCAGCAGTGCCAAGAGGGCTTAGGATAGTTCATATAGACGCTGTCGCCTCTCATACTTCTAGATGGCTTCAAAGTATTGAGTAGTTCACATTATGAGACGTCACTCTTAGCTTAGAACAGACCCAACATTGAGGACATGTGGATGAGCTTCGTACTTTCTCGGCGAGAAACCAGCACTTGAGCTTGTGCCGACATTGTGAAGAGCACATTGAGAACAGCGGGTCGCCGGAAGACCAAAATAATTCCATAATATACACTACCCGACTGAAAAGTTTTTCACGCCCTGGAGTTGAATATAATAAAATCAGCCAAGCTTTATAGTTTACTGGAGCAACTTTTTCATTGATTACAGCTTTTATTCTATTAGGCACAGATGTCACAATATTTTGCAAGCACTCGAAACGAATGAATCTCCTGTATCTCCTAGTGAAGGATTGCGGGCTTGGACGGTGCCCAGCTACTGTAAGAACTTTAGACTTGGCTCAGACCTTCCGCTCACAGGATGCCCTGCCTGCCATGAACCAATGGCGCTTGCTGGACCCGAACGCTAAAGTTGCTGAAGAAGCAGCGACAACTCTAGAGACTAGAGACGTCATTTTGTGACCACCTTGCCGATGATTGCACATGATCCGCACGTTGTGATAACTCATTGGCGTGATCAGCAGTGAAAATTGTTCGCACCGTGGTTTCCTCCGCAGGCTGATCATGCATAATCAAAGAGTGATCCCAGTCGTTAAACAAGCAAAAATTGAAAATTTGAAATGCAAGTTCGTAATGTTTTTATATTTAAGGATAAATTGAATAATATTATTATGATTGTTCGTATTATTGACTTTCAGACTTACAGTTTCGGTAGTTTTATGCCTGTGCTAGTTCAAAATGCGTTGACTTTTAATGAATAAAAAAATTATAAAAAATCTTTTCCTCGCCATCGTCTAAGTAAAAAAAATAGAAATCTAATTTTTGAAAATAGCCATAGCGTCTCTGGTTTGTTTACAAAATCACTGACCGTTTCTGTGCTTTTCAGTGATCACGATGATCATGATCACGGTGATTCTGATCACGACTGTGGCCACAAAAAGGCGCCTTATATAGTCGAATCGATTATTGGCCCAAAGTACGAGCAAACGAAATTGAAATACACCGAACAAGAAAGAGGTGTTGAAGCTCGCAGCTCTCTCTTTCTCCTTCCAGTCGACTGGGCTTAAATCGAGAGACTAAGGAGACCGCTCCAAATGATGAAATGATCCCGCCTGACCCCGAACCAAAGTTGCACTAGAGCAAGACCGGCGGATGCAAGTGTTGATGTCCTGAGAAGCGCCGGGCTATCAAGAAAATAAAAATCAGAGACTGTTATACCTATTCACCTAGGATGTTCAAATAGTCCTGCACAAAGTTGCTGAATCGAACCCCGACCATAAAAGCTTGCCCAGATCATTTCACTGTCCCTGGAAGCCTGTACTGTCAGAGCGATGCTTGAAAGATCCAAAGCTCAAGGGGCTTCCGGTCTCAGTCTAACTCTGCCGTCTTCTGAAATAAGGTGAACCTCGATTCAACCGACTCTATAGTTTACTCTTTGTAGTGCATTGCGAAGTGGCACTGTTGCATTTGAATTTTACTGACCTATGGTTTTCTGGACGATGCCTAGCTCTCAATTGAAACTATTTCCTTCAGCTCTCGACCTTTGATTCGAGCTTTTATATTTTTAGAACCTTCGTTTAACTTGTCAGTCAATTGCTGATTCGGCCGACTTAGTTTCACCAACCGCTCCAGAGACCGCCTGTCACGAGTATTTAAAAGTTTACCTCTACCAACATTACCACTGAGTGGCACTTCACCCTCTTCATTCACTAAACAATAATCACCATAGCTTTTGCACCCTCCTAGCACCAATGAACGTCATTTGAGACGCTTCTCTGGCTAATTTTCCAGCCCGGTGCAAACCTATAACCTGCCTTTTGGCAAAAGTAGAGGTTTGTTTATAATTTATTTTCAGCAGCATTATTACCGCATGCTGTCGCGGGGGGAGCAGGTATAATAGTGATCAAGGAGGCTTAAAGAAGGAGCGAACAAACACATATTTAGCCGTAGGGGCCGGGGATTGTTTTCTTCGATGGCTGCTCCCTTCCCACCAATTACAGGCTCTCAGCCATTCTTGCAGTCGATCAGCGAGTAATCCAGGTTTCAACCTCGCGGGAACGTTCAGCATCCAATCTCCGTAACCGTTGCTACCTCCTTCGATTAAACCTCTTTGCTACTGACTACCAGTGACACTGAAGGCACCTATATTACCGTGTTCTTATTCTTCAAATGTGATGAAAATAATTCAGTAACATACTATTAAAGTTATGTCTATATTTTTGGCCGGGTACAGTATCGTCTACAATAAACATTGAAATTACAAACAATTATAGCTATGTTGTCGTACGAATCAGGGGTGTTTACCCTGGCAATTGCGGTTATTAGATCAAAAGACAATAAGTTATGAATAAATCGGCACTCACTAAATCATTGCTTATTCTGTGTATCCTGAAGTGCCCATCCAGTCAACAATAACAGCGAGAAATTTGTGATGATACTTCCTCACTGCTCATACTTTCGTTACCAAGACGCTTCTGGAGGGTACGCTAAGGCAGCCTACTCAAATTATCATAAAAACGAATGAATAATATGAACAGCACAGTCCTTCCCTCCCTTAGTTGATATGCAAAGAACAATCAAATAATTTCGCAAGCAGTAGAGCATCACTGAATTTAATTAAATTGCTCGCCGACTAACTTATTTGCGCTTAAACAGAAACTGCTTCGTCAAATGAGGAATGCAAGTTTCAAACAATAACTTCGGTGCTGCGTCTACTGCACCATGGAAAATGGCTTCTCCTGGGCTTCGTTGATCATCTACTCAATTTTTACGTAGTGAACTGAGAGCAAATATAGATTTAGTGTATGGAGTAAGTGATAATAATCAGACTTCGTGTTCGTGGCAGCGCTAAAATCGGTGTAAATATCTTTATTATTTGGATTTCAACCTTGACTGAGCAGGAAGAGTATTCCGTTAGACGGGGAAGAAGTTCAACTTTGGCCATCTTCTGTAACCAGATCTAACTTTCGCTTGCCGATCTCCAGCAAAGTGCAACATAATTACACAAACTCAGCAACCTGATCTATTTTTCGCCTATCTATTTAAGAGCGTCACCGGAAACATAGATGTATATAAACATAAACATTCAAATATAACAACACACGGCAGTGTTTATTATATTGTTTTGACTAATATAATTACGAAAAGTGAGGATAAACTGAAGCTAACCCTAAAATTTTTCACTGCTGACGTAAATATGATGTCACGAATATAGTTGTATAAGTCACGCTGAAAATGTTCGTGTTGATTTTGTTTTATATTAAACCAAGCAATAAATTTATATAAGTGGCACTGAATAACGTCAAAACAATTATTTAGGACAATTAGTTGGTTTTCGCCCTGAAACATAGGTTTTATTCTATGCGTATTCGTACATATAACCCGCTAATACGTTCTGACTGTGCGCTGTCTACTTGTGCGCAAGTGTCTCAACGGTACCATAGACTGCGGCATTTATATATGTTTGCCGCAACCAACAGGTGAGTGAAACATTATTTATTGGTGGATCCTGCTTACAAAGGTGACTCCATTGATCATCTGCATTATATACGATAGAACCATTTGATATTGCGCCTCATGATACATATAAGTTAGAGATATTGTGTTGTTTCATAATACATTTGCTGCAGTGTTTCATCGTAAGTTAGTGCATGGTCGTCTGTCACACACACTTTGATAATACGATGCCCTTAATAAATTTATGCAATAAAATATCGCTGCAAATTGTCACGCTGCCGTCCACGCAGCTGCAGGTGGGCATCACACTTGGGCGTAACGGGCTCTCATTTGTGGCTCATGAGCGGAGCAGCTGCTCCTGTTTTTTTCTACGCTCTTCAGTTCTTACCTCCGCCAAGTAGCTGATATATTTGTAGAGTTTGTCAGTCTCTCTGCCTCATTGTCTGTCACTTTGGCTGTCACCAAAATGACTCAAAGCGTTATGAGCGGATACTTACGAAAATTACAGGGACTGTTAGTCACAGTAGAAGGAACAGATAGTTAAGTTTCTTGGCACCATAACTCAATAAGCTCTCAGCGGATTTTCATAAATTTTAGACGAATTGTTAGGTATGTCACGTTTAAATTTTTGTAATAATTTGTTTCTCAGTTTGTTGGTTTCTTCGTTTCTGTGGGTCTTTATGGTTGACTTTATGCCTGTCAAGAGCATTACTCAGAAAGTTATGAACGGATCTTTACGAAACTTATGGAATTGTAGAAACGTTAAAAGACGTAAATGACCAAATTTTATCGATGGTAGGTTCGGCCGTGTGTGTGATTGACTATTATTTGTCAGAATGCTTGTTAGCAACGTATCTCAAAGCTTAAGAACTCATCTATGTGAAAATTTCCATAAATAGTTAGAAGTGTTTAAAAGCACAAATGATCAAATTATGGCAATGATCGGTCGGTCCGTTCACGTGTTTAGCTAATGTTTGTCTTTCTGCTTCTCATAATATGACTCAAATAGTCCCTGACGGATCTTCACGAAAATTACAAAAGCTGCTATTATTGAAAGAACTGGGTCTGATCTCTCTAGAGCAAAGACGACTCAGGGGGCAACAAATAGAAACATTCAAGTACTTGAATGGCTTCAACGACGTACCTATAACGGGACTCTTTGAAAGAGACCCCAATGATTGCTTACGACACAACGGTCAAAAACTCAAGCATAAAGCTCGAAGAACAACCTTAAGTCAGCAGTTCTTTCCCTATTTCATAGTCAGCATTTGGAATAAACTCCCTTCCGACGTTGTTGGTGCGGAGTCGGTCAANGGCCATTTTAAGCTGACTTCTCACTTATGCTCCATCTCTATATTTAAGCTCCGCATATCAGCGGCCATCGATCATGCTTGCGGGCATTAATGACCATCGCTTTGGCGTCGACTCTTCTCCCTTTTTTTCTGTTTTTTTCTCATTTCTTTTTTCTCTTTCGTCTTCCATTTTTTCTCTTCTCGTTTCTCCATTCCTCTACATTCTACTAACATAATGGCAATAGCTCATAGAGGATCTTGGTGTAAGCCCCGCTGTCTTTTTAGGAATGGGCCTTTTGGTTCGTCTGCTGCCGCCTATCTAATCTAATCTAATCTATTAATACTAAGAAGCAGTATTGACAAAATTTTAGTGATGGTAAAAATGAAATCCTAGTTTCAGGACTAAATTGATTTTTCGTTACCATTTCCTAGCTTGGCGGAGGTATGCGTTCTCAGAGTGCTCTAGTTTATTAATTCATTTAGAAAATTAACAGAGGATCCTCTATTGCAAATATGAGTTAAATTACCGAAGAAATTTAATCATTTGTTTCTATTGTATACAAAACATTGCCGTACTGCACTTTCGCCACAACTGCTTTCACTACTGCATCTAATAATGAGTTAAAGCGACAACCAGGAGGCCAAAAGTGATGAGAGGCAGAATGTACCAAAGGACGGGTCAGCTGCGTCTATACACCACCACAATTGAGTTAAGTGTGTCGTGCGAAGCCGTGTCGGCCCGACCGTCAGTCCTATGAACCCCGACAGCATCTCTGGCGTCTTGCGATCATGAATTCATATAATAAATTTAACCGTTTGCGCTCTTCATAATTTGGCTGATATATTGTCTTCGGGAGAGTTCTATCGCAGAGGAAAATAGTGAGATATAAATTAATAGATGACAGCGATACATATAATGGACTTATGCTTAAATAATGCAGCAAAAGAATTTGTGAGTCTGGAATCTGCATCTGGTTGGGCAAAAAATCACGCATCAACTGATTAATGTTTCAGGCGACGATTGGTGGACAGGGCAACAATTTTTCATCGTAACGATGCACTCCTGCACTGCTTTCTTCAATATGAACATCACTGTCGGCGATAGATCATCATTGTGACCATAAGAGTCTGCTCGTTGTTATTGTTATCATTGTAACTACTGGTTAGAGCCACCAGCTCTTTGATGTCTAGCGATCTTAAGGAAGTAATAGGGAAAAGGACAAATTGAAAGAGAAAAATTCGTGCCCAGAACCGCTCGGCATGACCACAGCAAGCCGCTAAAGAAGAGGAAACCAAGGAGAAAGATTGTCGGAGTAACTCGAAATGAATATAGAAGCAAAGGAGCCACCAATCTATAGACATACGGAATGTCCAAGGAAATATAAGTACCAAATGACGTGCATGTTCCGGCCTGTGCAGAAATGCAGCTAAGACCTAGAGACTAAATAAGTAGTAATACAGTAGCCTACTGCCTGGCCGACATGTTTTGCATTGCAAAATAGTGCATAGAATTAGAACATTTAATGCGTCTGTACAACTTGTAGATCATTGGCGTTTACTATAAATATCGTCTGCAGATGTACAATAAAAGCAAAATATTAGTTAGAATATATTTCAAAAGTTACAGCTGTTATAACTAGTAAGAGGCAACGTTTACCAAACTTTGATGATGATAAAAACAAATTCTAATTTAAGGACCAATTTGAATTTTTCGTCAACATTGCCTTCCTTGGCGGAGGTATGCGCTCTCAGAATGCTTTAGTTCTAAAGTGGTGACGTCTTTTCAAAGCTGACTTGATAATCGAACTCAAAAGTAATATATTGCATCCTAGTTGTCTAACAAATGTTTAGATTTTCAAGGCCGATACAATTCATTGTATCGACCTTGAAACATCTAAACAGTTCTAATGAAACCTGTTGTCAAGAACAATGGCAAAAATGTTAAAGAGAAAGTAAATTACAGACCTATTGCGCTTGCAACAGCAGCGTCTAAGCTGTTCGAGTTATTACTGCTAGAGAAAATGAGTTTGCCCTAAGGACGGCTGACAATCAATTTGGTTTCAAAGCGATGCACGGGACAGAAATGGCTATATTGGTTCCGATACAGATAGTAGCGTATTATCTCTCAAACGGTTCATGATTACTCAGCCATACCTTGAGTTACCTTACCTTGAGATTCTTCGGAAGAAGTCCAGGTGACGTTGCTCACGTCACCCCACGTGTGTGGAGTCACTCTGCTGGGTGTCTTCTGTTGTGCCGCAGTTTGCGACCAAAGAGAGAGCCAGCAGCGAATTATCTCCACAGTGCACGTAACCGCTGACCGC